>CM053596.1:226251174-226267410 GCA_028646575.1 Pseudocheirus occidentalis | reverse complement strand
GAAAATTCAATGTTTTAAGACATTCTTCTCCTCATTGGCTTTTTGGGTCTCTTTTAACATTTGCGTTAATTTGTTCTTTAAGGTGCTATTTTCCTCAGTCAGGTTGTTGACTCTCTTTTCATGATTTTCTCACATCATTCTCATTTCTCTTCCCAATTTTTCCTCCACTTCTCTTATTTGGTTTTCAAAGTCCTTTTTAGTTGATCTATGGCTCGTAGGCAATCTTCATGTTTCTTGGAAGCATTTGGTGTGGGAGTTCTGACTATGTTGTCTTTCTCCCATTCCATGCTTTGATCCTTTTTGTCCACAAAAAAGGATTCTAGAATTTTATTGCTGTTCATATTTTGCTTCCATTTTCTCATGTTTTCCAGTCAATTAATTGCTTGATTTTTTTAGCTCTTTGGAACTCTACTTCCAGGGGGAAATGCTCTACCCCAAACTGCTGGGGTTTTCAAAGCTGCTGGAGCTATTAGAGGATTGATGCAGCCCCCACCCGCTTAGAGTCACTGAAAACACACCCCAGGATTACCACCCAAAACCATGATCTGGATTCAGGCCTCTCAATGCAATAGCACTTGGCCTCTGATCAATTGCCTTGGCCCCCCTGCAATCTGCAGGCCAGGACCTCTGAAGCACCCAGTGGAAACTGCTGCTGCTTGTGCCGCTTGTGCCACTTCTGCTGCTTCCTTGCCCTGAGGGAAGTTTGGCCAGACAGCCTTTCTCCCCCAAATTAAGCCAAATTCCGCTGATCTTTTGCTTATTCCTTATTTCTTCTGGCTTGATAAATCTAGAAACTGCCACAGCTGCCGCCAATCCACTCTCCTGAAGACTCTATCTGCGATTCCTCCTGGGACCATGCCACGGTTTCAGGCTGGGCTTGTTTCGGCTCCCAACCTGATGTGATGAGCCCCATCTGTTGATCTGCCTTCAGTGAGAGATGTGTTTTCTGTATTTTTGTCAGTTTTGGAGCCGTAAAATTCATTTAGAGTCATATTTTATGGGTATTTGAGGTGGCTGTGTGGGAATTGTGGAACCTTGCTGCTTCTATACTGCCATTTTGGCTCTGCCCCCTGACAATATTTTTTAAAAGATATTGTAGCTTTCTCCTCCCTTCTGTGAACATATCCTAATGTTATTTTCAGATGTCAAAATATTCTTATTTGATTATAGAACAAGGTTTGTATAAGTTATACCTCCCTTTTGTTTTGTTTCATATCAGATAAACCTGAGAAAGCCATGTCCAAGCTCTGCAACAAACAACGCCCCCAGAAATAATAAAGTCAGTATATTAATCTACTGACTCCACTGGAGTTAAAAGGAAGTTATTGACCTTTTTCAGCATAAGAACTGTTCCAACTGATATTAATACTTTTTTCTTGTGGTATTTAATATTTGACCAAGAAAAGACATTTAAACCATTTTAAAATAAAAAATATGAATCATGGGAATAAGTAACACCTATATGGAAATAGCTGGAGTACTCTACTCTCCTTCCAAAAGCCTAAGGCCAAAGCATAATCTTTTAAAAAATATATTATGACATTATTTTTAAATTTCTTTCTCAATTACAGGTATAGAAAAATTTTAACATTCATTTTTTAAAATATTGAATTTCAAATTCTCCTCTCCTTCCCCCTTCTTAAGGAAAGTACTTTGATATAGCTTGTAAATGTGCAGTTATTTTCATATTATGGAAATATTTCCAATATTTCTATATTAGCCATGTTGCAAAAGAAAAGGCAGATCAAAACAAAATAAGAAAAACAAAGAAAATAAAAAGTATGCTTCAATTTAAAATAAGGAAAAGAAAAAAGAAAATGATCCTGAAAGGGAGATAAAGTTTCCAAGAGGTGGAGATGAGGAAAGATAACATTGTGGGGACTTTTTAAATTTTATTTTTAGTTTATTCAATACAATAAGCATTTTCATAATACATATGTGCATAGTATATAGCACAATAAATAGATGATTGTACATGAATCTGTCAATCTATTGTGCACAACTTGGAATTCCTTTCAAATATATAACAAAATTATCATATAATTTCTCTTTGTCTTTTTTTTTCTTCCCTCTCTGCCCACCCTAGAGATGGCAACTCTTTTGTCTGTGGAGTTTTCAGAGCAGAGGAGTCAGACAAACCTGTGCTTTATGATTATCAATTTGGTAGCTATGTGGAGGACAGATTAAAAAGAAGGCCTGAGGCAAAGAGATATATGGAAGTTTTGTAGAAGTTTGGGTATGAGATAATGAAGGTCTAAATGAGACTTTCTCTGTGTAAATGGAGGTAAGGCATTAGGTACAAGAATTGTACTGGAGAGAGAATCAACAAAAAGGCAAGAAGCAACTAGGTGGTGCAGGAGGTAGAGTCTTAGGTTTGGCATCAGGAAGACTTGAGTTTGAATCCCCTTCTCAGAAGTTTACTTGCACATTATTTAACCTGTCTCTATTTCCTCATATATAAAATGGAAATAAATAATAACACTGACCCCATAGTGTTATTGCAAGGATCAAATGAGATAATCTATGTAAAGCTCTTTCCCCAACCTTAAAAGGCTATGTAAATGCTAGTTACTACTACTACTACTACTACTACTACTACTACTACTACTACTACTACTACTACTACTACTACTATTACTATAATCACTATTAGTACTTCTATTAGTTAGACTTAGCAACTTGGGATATAAAGAGAAGGATCAAAAATGCCTATGATATTGTGAACCTGAAAGATTAGAAGAATGTTGGGGCTTTCATCACAAAGAAGAAAGTTTAAAAGAGATGTGAGTATATCAGATAATTTAATTATTTCTATTTGGACATATTGACATCTAGGAGATATTCATATTCAGAAATTCAACAGTCAGTTATGACCCAGGACTAGCATTCAGAAGAGAGAGAGTTGGATACGTGCATCTAGGAGTTATTAGAATAGATGATAATTATTTAACTCAGTGGAACTGATTTAAAAAAGAGTATGAACATGGGGAGGACAAAGATGGATCCCTGGGATAAACTCATGAACAGAGGGTAGAGTATGGATGATAACCAAACAGAAGAGAATGAAAGGTTGTAGTTATATGGATGAGAGTATGTGTGGTTGTGGTTTGTCCTTTGTTCTCAAAAAGGACCATGATATCAGGAAAATGATGCCATGACTTGCAAGTAAATCAGATTTGAGTGAGGGACGGCTGTGAAAAATCATCAGCCTCACTTTCTTCTCCAGAAATATCTGGGTCCAGTGGTCAGGTATCAATTAGGAAAACTGGAGATGGCCAAGGAAGCTGTGGGAGACTTTGACCTCTTTAAGCTAACGTTTTTTTCTGAGTCCTCACTTTGACTGAGGTTATGCCCATTCAGATTGTCTACAAAGTGAGAAGAAAATCAGAACAGAAGAATAGTTTTAAGTGATCATATTTCTAATCTTCTCTGTAGCATTTGGCATTGTTGATATTGTATCTTCCTAAATACTTTCTTCTCCCAATCTCAGTGAAACTGAGGGAGATGAATTCTTCCAGAACAGTTCTTTACCTGATGTCTATTAATTTTTAAAAAATACTTTAATAAATCTGTTTCAAAAAAATTGATTTTTTTGTAATATGATATATTTTATACACTTAAACTTATTCTTCTGAAAAGTGGTTCATCTGGTCCACCAAGACTACCAAAAGGGTTCACCAACACAAGAAAGTTGAAGAACTCCTTTTCTAGTCATTTGGACTACAATACAATAACAAGGAGATAAGAGTGACTAAACAAGATATTTTGTTGAGGATTGAGGGTCTGGACATGCTTGTAATCAGCAAGGAAGGAGCTAGAAGAAAGAGAGAGAACAAAGCTTACATAAATAGGGAGAATGCTTAAGGGGAAAGTTCTTAGAGGAAACAAGATGGGATGGGATCAATGACATAAGTAGAGAGGTTGGTTGTGAGAAATAATCAAACTCAGTAGCTTTGTGTCAATAAATCCAAGAAAACAACTATTAGAGTAATAAAATACTAGTTTGTAAAGAAAAAATAATAATTCTAAGAATACTAGAAAGACTCTTGGAAGAAGTAAGATTGAGACCAAAACCCTAAACCATGTACTGTAATAAGCTCCAAATGGATATAGAAAGGTCGCATCCTTATCATCATCCTCAGGAAAATAAAAAGGGATGCCTTTTTAGACACCACATCTATGGCAGAGAAGAATCTTACCTAAATGAGAAAGAGAAGTGTTCAAAAAGGTAATAGAATCACATACAAAATCAAGCTAACTGGGAAAGATGTCTGTAGCATATTTCTTTAATAAAAATCTAATATTCAACCTGTATAAGGAATTGAGAAAAATATAAAGCAAGACACATTCCAAAATAAGTAGTTAAATGGTGATATAGTCAAAAGAACAGTGGATTTAGAGTTAAAAATCTGGGTTCAAATTCTGCGACTTTCTCTTAATACCCGAGTGATCATGGGAAAGTCACAACCTCTCTGGGCCTCACTTTTCCTATCCATAAATTGAAGCAGTTGAACTAAAGGACCTCTGAAGTTATGATTCTATCTGAACAGGAAACTTCCAAAGAAGAAATGCTATCAACTGTTATATTAAAGAGTGTTCCAAATCACTAATAATAAGAGAAATGAAAATATAAACAAATTTGATGTCTTATCTTACACTCATCAGACTGACAAATATGACAAAGGTCAAAATTATACATGTTATATAAGGCCAAGGGTGTGCTGGTGCCAAGTTATACAAGCTTGAGAAATCCCATTGTTAAATTTTTACTGTGAGAACTGATACCTTGGAAATTAAGAAACACTACAAATCAGACTTTGATGCATTGTTTTGTTGAGTGTCTAGATTGGCAAAAGTTATAGAGAAATGTTAATAATGCAGATTAAACTTAAAGGTGTTTACTGAGCATATTTTCCCCCAGAGCATCAGTTATTAAATATTTATCAACACGGTCCTAGATGAGGCTTTAGGAACACAAGTATAGTACTGTACTCAAAATTATGAAATGGCCAAATAATTCTAGAAAACAATTTGGAATTATGCAGATAGATAGAAGGATGAATAGATTTAACCTAGGAATACCACTATTAGGCATAAACTATGAGGATTTTAAAGACAGAGGGAAAGAGATCCTATGCAAAAAAAATAGTCATGAGAGCACTTTTGTAGTGGAAATAGCTTGGAGAAAAGTAAATTCATATACATCAACAGGGCAAAAGCCAACAAATCCTGGTAAATTAATATAATGGAATATCATTGCACCATAAGAAATCACAAATAATTCAGAGAAACTTATGAAGACCTGTATAAATTGATTCAGAGTGAAGTCACCAGAGTCACAACGAAGATCACAATGATGCAAATGAAAATAACACAAGATTTAAGAATTATGACCAATTCATTGACCAGTGGTGACTAAAGAAGACAAATGCCTCCTATCTCACAACTGAGAAGTAATGAACTATGGGTACAGACTGAGGCATATGCTTTTAGACCTGAACAATGAAATGATATATTTTCCTTGATGGCACTTTTTTTGTTATCTTGAAATTTCTGTTGAGAACTAAAAGGTAGGAATCATTATTGAGAAGTCACAGTGATTAAAAAAAAATACAAAGAAATAGACCTGATCGAAACTGAAGTAAGAAGAGCCAGGAAAACAATATACATGGCTACAGCAATGTTAATGGAAAGGAAAGCCATGATGAAACAATAAAAATGAACCCTATGATATTACAAACAAACAAAAAACAACCTTGTTACAAAAGCAGAGAAATGAAACCACCTCTTTCCTTTGCATGAAAAAAAAATTGACAAAATATCCAGCATTATATATCTGTGGCTTTTTAAATTCATTGAAGAGTTTTGTTGATTTTCTCCTTTTTTCTTTAAAAAAAAATCTTTGTCATAAGGATGGTCCCCTGGGAAGGTAGAAATCAGAAATTAATCAGCATAATAACAAAATATATAAAAACAAATTTATCTTCCAAAGAAAAATAAACATTAAGAAGGACTAAGCAAGGGGATGGGTCACCTCTTCTTCAAAGACGGGGGAAAGGATGAAACTACTGGGACAACACTAATTTCAGATTTAGAAGTGAAGAAAACTGGAAGCTAACTCCTCTAACAATTTCAATAATCACATTTTTGCTGGCTTGCCAACATCTAGTCTGTAACCACTCTAATACATTCTGCGCATGACTAAACATGAATTTTCCAAATGCCCAGTTAACATTGATCAGTTCAAAAAACCTTTAATATTTTTCTTCTCTTCTACTTGTTGCCTTAGGCTTTCAAGTTCTTTAATTGATTAATGGGATTAATGGAAAAGAAAGTTAATTGGGCATGATATGGGAGAAGAAATTATCCAGGTAGGCTTTATAAAATATTTCATTTCCTCTCTGATGACAGAAGAGAAGGAACTTGATTAAACCAGGTCACCAGAAAAGTAGAATTAATCAGTGTCAAATGGAAGAAAATCATCATTGTGACTATGAATGAAGCCCTTAACTTTTTCTGGGAAAGAAAGTCTTGTGTGTGTATATTTTACTAGACTACATCTATTTGCTTTATAATTGTTCTGATCTCTTCAACAATAAACTGGACTTTCTATTTCCATGTCTTTTTCTTAGTAAAGAAGAGTCTAGTCTGGCACATTCTATGTAAAGTCTCTTCAGGATACTTTCTTTTTTTTTCAAAAGAACAACAAGGTTAAGGAAAATTTAATGGATGTTTTGCTGAAAATCTGTTTCCTTACAAATTATCTGTAACAAATTATGCTTATGGCTGTGCTTTTTTCTCTCTTTTTTATTTGATTTGTTTATTTACTTTTGGTTTACAAGATTGAGTTCCATAATCTCTTGAATTTCAAATTTCTCTCCTCCCTCTCTGTTATTGGAATCTGAAGATCTTCCTTGCCCCTGTACCCTTTGCTTAAGTGACTTGGGTGGCTCTAAGAATATTCCCTGATTTTAAAGTATACTCTGCTCCCTAATAGGCTGAATGTGGTCACGTGGAGCCTGTGGCGGGAGGCTTGTTTTTCAGGAATGTCCACACCTTGTTACTTTGTAATTGGGCAGTGGGTCGAGAGGGTTGTAACATTCTCTGACCCAGGAGAAGGCTATATATATGCCCTGATGTGAGGTTTTGCTTTGGGGCTCACTTTGAGAAGAGTTGTGTGATTTGGCCAGATGAGACTCTGGGAAGCTGTTGAGCCCCCCACTTTGAAAAATCCAGATGTTGATGTTTCCTTCTCTGGTAACTGAATAGGTATAGATGTAATGGTCAGATGATTGGAAGCCTGTTTGCTGATCTGTTTCTTGCTCTTGCAACTTGTGCTTGCAACTTGTGTTTGTATTCTCTGAATTTCAGAGTGCTGACTTTTTCCCCTGAATCAGGTAAATGATATGTGTTTGATTGATGAAAGTAAGACTGTTAACCCATTTTGAGTTGCTTTCCTTTAGAAAAGCAGATCTAAGAACCTGTGCTAGCAGCCACTCTAGATATGCTAGGGTGCTTGCCGATACATTCTCCCTCCCTCCCCCATGGTGGCAGGCAATCAAGTACTGGATCTGCAAATATTTTCAAATTGGACAGAAATATTTATTGCAGCTCTCTTTGTGGTGGCAAAAAACTGGAAATTGAGGGGATGTCCATCAATTGGGGAATGGCAAAACAAGTTATGGTATATGAATGCCATGGAATAGTATTGTGCTATAAGAAATGGAGAGGCTTATACAAATTGATGCTAAGAAGAGCAGAAAAAGAAAAAAAGTGTAGACAATCACAGACACATCATATGTGTGACAACCAACTTTGATAAACTGGACTCTTCTCATCAATACATAGTTATAAGACAGATCTTCAATCTCAGGATGGAAGGACATATCTACATTCATAGAAAGATCTAGGAAGAATACAGTTTAAATGTAGACTGAAGCAATCTACATGCTATCATTCTTTTTCACATTTGGTTCTCTTTCTTTTTTCGCATTGTTCACTCCATTGGTTACAATTCTTCTATACAACCAGTATACTTCCAATGATAGGTTATGAGATGAAAACACCAAGACAAAACATAGCTTCCAACAGAAAAGATATTATTGGCATCTGTTTGAACACAGAATGTGGTTAGAGAAGATGCTTTTATTGCTCTCAGCAGTGTATTATTTTTGTTTTTATTGATGGTTTTTATTACTATATTAGATTCATTTCCAAATATATTGCCTTCTACTCCTCTCCAGGGAACCATCCCTTATAAGAAAGCTTAAAACTAAAAGAAAGAGAGGGGAAAAAATTCACCAAAACCAACTAATATATCAAATATATATGATGTTGTATGTAGCATTCCACACCCATGGACTCCCTTCTATTTCTTCAAAGAAGGGAGAGAAGTATATATTCTCAATTCTTCTCTTGGGACTTTTGGTCATTGTAATTACTCAATGTTCAACTCTGTTTGATTTTGAGAGCCGTCATTTAATGCACTGATCTTCTGTTCTTTCTCCTCTTCTTATCCTTCCCCATTTCCTACCTCCCACTGAAAAAATGAATAATTAGCATAGATTTATTAAGTCAGATACACTGTTTTCTGCAAATGCAAAGTACAATTCTTTTTTCAGTTTTGAAAACAAAGAATCTCCACCTATGAGTCATATTTTCTCTGACATTTGTTTGAAAAAAAATAGGGCAGTGGAATATTATGCTAACACCAGGGGACCAGGTTTCAAAGTGGTGCCTGAAGATTTAGCTATGCCATTTCTATTAACCTCAATGACAGACCATGTGGCTAAATCCCTTCATGCTGTGTTGCAAATTTCCCTACAGAGCCTGTGTGGAGGTAGGAACTGGAAGAGTTAGACCACCATTCATTATGTATAAAACATTAAAGCTTTATGGAGCTATATCTCCAGAGTTGATCTCAAGCACTTTGAGGAACTATAATGTCTGGCATTAACATACTTTGGTATTATGTAGATTTGATTATACAATACATATGGATTAAAACCTCTTCTTAAAGATTTCACAACTCCTCAGAGTTAGTGGCTCACACTGACCTTAGCACATGGTAGGTGCTCCATAAAGACTTGTTGGCTCATCAATTTAATGGTCTTCTGATAGAAAATGCTAAACATTCCCACCTTCTACATCCCATGCAACTTGGAGTCCATTTGCTTCTAGAGAACCCAATTCCAGTCAAATAGTTCCAGAAAACTATTGTCTCTTTACTGTGGGTAGTTCAGTCCTTTTATTAAAAATGATTTTTTCCAATATATAAATATTTGTTTTGTTTTGTTTTCTCTCCCACCATCCATTTCTCCCTCACTGGAAAACAAAACAAAGCAAGAAACTTTAGTAACAAACATGAGTGATTCAATATTATCCACCATTTTAATAAAAAGTAAAATTTTACAAGATTTCAGTATTGCTAGCAAATAAAAATCAGAGCTATCTCTGTCCAGCTTGTCAGGTGTTTACAAAGAATCAGCTTGAATGAGGGACAGCCCACACTTACATTTTCAGTCAGTGCATTTACGCTTTGGAAATCAATAAAAGCTACAAATCAGAGCTTCATTTACTGTTTTGCTGTTTGTCTAGACTTAAGAAAGTGAGAGAGAAATGTAGATTTTGGACTATTAGTAGAAGTTTGCACAAATTTGTGAATTTGTGAAAATTGCAGATTAAACTTAAAAGCATGCCAGACACCCCTCCAACTCCCCGAGTGGGATCCAGTTGTTAAACATATACCACAACATCCCTGCAATGGGCCAACTGTAGTTTTTCCAGAGGAAAAAACCTTTTGTTTTTCACCAGTCTGAACATGTTGGATCTTAATGTATTACACTTTTTCAGAGCTGCTGCTATACTCAGAACTCAACTGATTTAAATACTTTCAAAGCCTATGGGCTACAATCAAGATTAAACTTGAAACAAAGGATTATTCATCAAAGGTATGCTTAATATCCAATGTAATAAGTATGGTTTTGTGATGAAGAATTAAAGAATATGTCAAAATCTGTTAAACTCCATTCCAAACTGTATAAAGCAAATTATTACAACAAAAGAAGGATATATGACATTTGAACATTATTCTTAAAAGTTACAGATTTAGTGTTTAAGTAAATAAATTTGATTGTTTTCCCTTGCCCCAATTAATTTGCACATGGTCATGACTATGCTTGGAGTCCCTGAGCTCTAGATTTTTCTAGGACTCTAGGTGGAAGGAAGATCAGCATGGTATAGTGAAAGTAGTCTTAGACAGAATTCAGTAGTCTAGGTTTCTAGTCTTGGCTTTGTTCCTAATGTATTCTGGAATAGTGGATAATTACCTAATTCTTGAGTTCTAGATCAATATCCTCATTGACCAGAATGTCTCACAAAATTTGTAGGAGGGTCTGGAGAGATGTGAAAGTAGAGATGGCAGTGCGGTGAGTAGAATTTCTTTGAAGCAAATTACTACACATAGATTTAATAGGACAGGATGATCCATATTCATGCACAATAATATTCTTATGAAATGAATGGAAATTACAGACACTCATTTTAGTGGGGACCAGGCTTCAGGAAAGTCTCCATATATGCTTATTCTTGCCTTTCCACTCTAGAAATAGTTAATGTGGGGATATGGGTACCAACTAAGGGACAAAACTTCAATCTCAAGTGGAGAAGTAACTGGATACAAGGAATATTATTTTTCCATGAAAGGGAAAAAAGATTTTATCATGAAAAGAAGAAAGACTCTCCTCCCCTATCAAGCTATCTAGTCCATTTTCTTAATTTATTATAGCTGTATTCATCAGAGCAGATGTCAGGGATGAGCTAAGGGAGAAATGCCCTTCCTTCCCTAGAAATAATTAACAAAACAAGGAATCAAATACCGGTGCTTCTTTCTGTCTGTGATCATTTGACATTTTACAGTCTTGGTGATTTTGTCTCTCCTCTTTTCAAGCTTGCCAGGGTTCTTCACATATCTAAGAAAGAGGACTTTGGGAGGAGGTAGAAAAATTATTTCTATAACAAAAGGAAGAATTCAAAATGACACATTGTTCAATGCTATGTAATGAATCCATTTGGATTTTTTTCTACTCAATTTTATATCAATTTGTCCCCATGGTCCTGAAAATCCTTGGTAAGCAAGGGAATACTTAGCTGATTGTCTACTTTTATTCTCTAAAAAACAGTATCCATAAGTTTGTCTTCCTTCACATGTGTTTTTGTATCCCTGAAAGTCAGATGACGATGATGATGATGATGATGTTCATGATGAAAGAATAGTTTACAAAAATTGTCCCAAAATAAGCCTGTGAGGTAAAGCCCCATTTTACATGGGACAGGAGTATTAGTCACTAAGTGACGTAACATATAGAGTGCTAGACTCATACTGAGGAAGACCTGAGTTCTACTCTTGTCTCACATATTTGTTAGTTGTGTGGTTCTAGGAGAGTCACTTAAATTCTCAGCTTCTTCACCTTTCAGATGGGGATAATAATAGCTCCTACCTCCCAGGTACTGTAAGAATCAAATGAGATAACCTATAGAAAGCACCTTGCAAACCTTAAAGCTTTACATAAATATTCTAGCTTTTTGAGTGTTGGTACGGTGTGAGCGTGTGTGTGTGTGTGTGTGTGTGTGTGTGTGTGTGGTGCTATTGTTAAACACAGACTAAGAGCAGTATTTAGTAACAGACAACCACACCATCCTTGGTTTATATCCTTTCTTATTCCCCCTCCAGGTTCAGGGGCATATTAGCAGGCATATTTTGAAATACATTCAAAAATAAGCCCAAATTGCACCCTCTCCTTCTGTCTCTGTCTCTCTCTGTCTCTCTGTCTCTCTGTCTCTGTCTCTGTCGCTGTCTCTCTCTCATGGTTTGAGACTAGATTTTATTATTTTAATTCAGCTCTTTTTTACTTCAGAGAAAACACAAATCAGATAATAAGATGAAATATTAGGTACCAATTTTTCCCCCTCTTCCATACCCACCCTTTCTCCCAGCTACTCTAAGGAGAACAGAAGGAAAAGGGATTAAGATTTGAAATCAGGGAGAGTATTTTCTCAGCGTTACATCACTACACTGGGAAAACAGAAGGAAAATGTACTGAATTCTGCCTATTCTCACCAATTGTTGCCACAAGTCAGCCCTGACCCAGCCTTGACTTCATTCGGGAGATCTTCACCCTCTTCAACTGTCTTCAGTTCACCCCTGGTCCAATCAGTACCTTCTGTCTGTTATCAGTATTCTTGTCTCCTCTTTAATATACTCACAGAGACCAGGACAACTCTACCCTACTCTTGTTCCTTACCACATGGAAGAACAAATGTAGTCCTGAAGCAATTGGTCTTTGCTTCTTTTTCTCTCCCCCTCTGTGAGTCAACAGATTAGGATGTAAATCCTCTCAAGGACAAAGGCCCTGGAAGCTCAATGATTCTGGGAAAATGTCGGCCCACACATATTTCAATTCACAAAATCTCCAGGATTCCGGATACTTCAGTGTCTCTATGACCTTTTACCCTCAAAAGCCTTTAGGCCACCTGTAAGGCTGAGTTACTTACACATTCCTGGAATCTAAGTTTTGTTCCACTTTTTGTGTTACTAGAAATACACTAAAGACTTCCTGAGTTGACTATAAATCTTGCCAGTAGCATCTGGGTCATCCAAGGGTTTGAAACATGGTAAATAATTTCACTAAGTTCAATAAACATTTAGTAAGCACTTAATTTGTACAGAGCACTGTATTAGGTACTCAGGGAAATAAAATGTTCAGAGGAGAGTACCCCTGACTTCATGGAGATTTGAATTTGTTGTGGGCACTTGCCTCATTCACAAATAACTTTAGTACCTTCCATCTTTTGAGGATCCATGATTTCATTTTTATTGGTATAGGCACAGTGACTCCCACCACCACAACCAATGTAGAATAGAAGCTGTCCAATCTCTTTGTATGTGAATTTCTAAGTTGCTGTAGTTAAAAATAGTCATCAACAAATAACCTATCAGAATATAACTTAATCAGCAATAGATGTTTACAGAATGAGTGAATTCATGAATGAATGTGACACTAAATATTTCTCTTAACTTCTCTCAATCTCAGTTCCCTGATCTGTAAGCAGATATTCTAACAATAATTAATAAATATTGATCAAGCACCTGCTATGACATCTGTACTAGGTACTATGATGGATACAAAGATGAAAGGGGGGATCCTTGTAATATCTACTTTAGAGTCAGAATATATAGAGTAAAAATACATGAAGTATTTTGAATAGCATGAAATGTTGAACAAATATGGGTCATTTTTATTTCACTTCTTTAATTTCATTTCTCTAAGTATCTTTCCTCTTTTTCTCTTCACACTTAACCTTGATTTCAAAGTCTAAAGTCATCCATGACTACATGGAATATAAAAGACTGATGTGTCCCTTTTCCTCCCTCTTCTCTTTATCTCTTTACCATAAAAGTAATTTGATAATCTCCATATAACATTGCCTTCTGTATTGCCCTCTCCCACAGGAACTCTCTCTCATTCTACCAAGCTCAATGAACAAAGAAGAATTAGCCCATTCTTTGCTACCATTGCCATCTCCAGACTAGATGTGATTCATTTATCACTAGAATTCTTTTCTGTTGAAGTCCATGCCATCTATTTAAAGAACCTTTTCTGTGAATGAACTTAAAGTCCATTGTATGATTTAAAATACTATCTTCATATTCTCATTGATATTATCTATTGTCTTCTTTGACTCATACCAGTCTTATTTAATGGCATCCACACGTGCTCTGTGAGACTCCTTTTAAGTTTCTGAAGATTTTAACATCCATTTTGATGATCTTCACTTCCGAGATCTTCACCCTCCCCATTAGCGTTTACTTCACAGCACTCTCATTTTGCATCTGAGGAATTCATGTAACTGATGATCTAGAAACTCATTCTGAAGTTTTGGGATGCACACATAAGACTCCGGTTATACCTCTGTTATGGCATATATTAATTGAATTCTAGATACTGGGTATAGTGAATGCCATGTTTTGTAGGATGTCTGCTACCAGGTAGGTGGGAAAAGAATATATCTATGGGTATATGAAGTTTCTGTAATTTATCTCTGTCATATCTATCATTGGTTACACTGTATAAAATTTAAATGTGATAGAAAATAAATATCACTTGATTTTTATTTCTGTCTTAGGCAATGCTCAGTAACTCCACATTACTAAAGTGTATTGCTGTGTATCCCACAGTTAGAAACACCAGGACATGAGATACTGATATTACAAATATTCTTGCTGTGTATCCTTTTGATCTACTTAATAAATCATACTAATGAACCTGCTGTGATAAGTGTCATAGTGATTTCTTCAACACAAATCCCAGAAACAGAGAATAATCAGCTTGACTAATCCAACACATAGGCTCATAGTCTGAGGGCTGATAGAGAGCTTAGATTTCATCCAGGCCATTACATTCATTTTATAGAGAAAGAAAATGTGGTCCAGAGATATTACATAATTTGCAAACAGAGGTAGTAATTTTCATGGTCTAAATTTGAAGACAGGAATCTAAATTCATCCGTCTTCCCAGGGCACCATGCTACAGCATTACTTTGGTCTTAGATTTACAATTACGAAATACTAACCATAATGGTAATCCTTGTTAGCATTTGTTACAAGACCCTCATTTTCCACTAGAGGAATCTGGGACCCAAAACCTTAAGTCACTTTCCAAAGATGTAATAGTTATTAAAAATCAAAGTCATGATTAGATCTTTCTGAGTGCCAGTCCACTGCTCCTTCAATTACACTATGCTTTGGAGACCAACAACCTATAAAGGGACCATGAATCCTTGGAAGGCTATGGTCTAATTCCAAGTAGCCTGTGGACTAACCCTAAAACTGAGTGTGACCAACTATTTAGAGAGTAAGAAGATGGGTAATATTTCTCATTTTCCATAAGAGTTAGTAGTGTACCTTATCTCTAACACAACCACATCTTATCTTGTCCCCTAAACTATCTTATTCCTCTGCTTTCCTCACCTGAACAACTTACCAATGTCCACCAACCAGCCTAACATCAGCCCCTCAGGTCAGTTTAACAGCAACAGCTGTGTGAACATAAGAAAAAAAAATCACGAGAGGGTGGAGCCAAGATGGCAGCATAGAAGCAGCAAAGTTTCACAGCTCCCACACAACCACCCGAAATACTCATAAAATACAACTCTAAACAAATTTTATGGCTCCAAAACTTACAAAAATACAGAAAACACATCTCTCACTGAAGGAAGCTTGGCAGGAGGGGCTCATTGCAGCAGGCTGAGAGCTGAGGCCAACCCACCCCAAAACCGAAACTGCGGCCAGGCCCCAAGGTGGTTGGGAGGAGCCAAGCCACAGCTTGAGTCTACCAGAGAGCAGATCTGCAGCATCTGGAGCAATTTCCATATCTATCAATCCAGGAAAAATAAGGATTAGAGAAAGGTCAGTGAAATTAAAGCTTTCAAGCTAAATTTTGGGGAGGAAAAGCAGTTCGGCAGATCTGCCCCCAGGGTAAGGAAGCAGCAGGGAAGTGGCAGGATCTGTTGCAACCATCAACTGCCTCCACTGGGCTCCTTCAGAGCTCCTGGCCTGCCAATTGCAGGGGGGCTGAGACAATTGATCAGGGCCAAGGGCTCTTGCATTGAGCTGCCTGGATCTGGATTGTGGTCTTGGGTGGTGGTCCTGGGGTGTGCTTTCAGCAAGCCAAAGCTGGAGGGGCTGCAGCACTCCACTAATACCTCCAGGAGCTGTGAAAACTCCAGCAATTTGGGACAGAGCTTTCCCCGCTGGAAGCAGAGTTCAACAGACCTAAAAAAATCAAGCAATTAATTGACTGGCCAACATGATGAAAAGGAAGTGAAATAAGAACAGCAATCAAACTCAAGAATCCTTTTTTGTGGACAAAAAAGGATCAAAGCGTGGAACGGGAGGAAGACAACACAGTCAGAATTCCCACACCAAATGCTTCCAAAAAACATGAAGACTGCCTGCAAGCTATAGATCAATTGAAAAAGGACTCTGAAAAACAAATAAGAGAAGTGGAGGAAAAAAATGGGAAGAGACATGAGAATGATGCAAGAAAATCATGAAAAGAGAGTTAACAACCTGACTGAAGAAAACAACACTTTAAAAAATAGATTAACTCAAATGGCAAAAGAAGCCTAGAAAGCCAGTGAGGAGAAGAATGCCTTAAAAAGTCAAATTTGCTAGAT
>CM053596.1:226227378-226250674 GCA_028646575.1 Pseudocheirus occidentalis | reverse complement strand
TTCCTTATAAGCACTGGCCTTCTCCCAAGACAACAGGGGAGTGTCTCAGCCAATAGTCTTCTCCCAAGTCAACAGGGGAGTTCACATCTTTTCACCAATAAACAGAGTTCTATACTTAGCCCTAAGTTACTAGGTGCTACTTAGCCCTAAGTATCTGATCTACTTAGCCCTAAGTATATGATCTATTTAGCCCTAAATATCTAACAAATTGATTACTATTACAGCATCCTCCAGGGTAGTGGTCCAATGACCAAGACTCCAATTATGATGCTTGAATGCAGCCCCAGAAGAATTCCCATAAAGCTCACTTTTGATATCATCTCCAACATGACGTGTTTTCAAATCGCTTAAGTTTTTAGAACCTAACCTCATCACTTTTCAATATTTTAAAATGTATTGTACATTTATTCATACAGAATATACCCAAACTAAGTCCTAAAGACTTCACAAATAGTAGGGGGCGGAGGGGAAAACTGAACATTTTTGATCAGAGGAATAACATGGTCAAACTTGTACATTAAGAAAATCAATATAGTAGCAGTGTGTTTGATTTGGTTTGATTCATGGACAGAGACATCCTCTGCCACTTTTCTTTACCACATCCCATTAGCAATGATTAATTATTGAGTTTTTACTTCCCTTTTTTTCTGAATCTTGATGGATGCCGCAACAATTTTGATTCATAGGAACATATGCAGGAAAATGTAATCGTAATAGAAACCCAGAGTAATTATGGTACATACAGAAATGTAAATAACTTAGTAGTTTGAGAGGAATATTGAGGTTTTACTCTGCAATAGGGCATGGCCAAATGGAAAAATGTATCTGAAGCAGACCTGAGCAACCTATGGCTCACAGATGGTAAAGTGCCCACGGGCATGACAAACAATTTCAGGTGGCCCATGAAAACTGTAGAGGACACCTGGCCTAAAGGTTACAACATAGCTATAATTTTGTTCTTCCACTCCTATAATGACAAATACCAAAATAGACTCCTTGTTGCTTTCCTTGCTCCTTCTCCTCTGATATGCTCTTTGGCCTCTGAGTTTATGTGCTCTTGCCTAGAATGCCCTTTCTCCTTATTTTGTTCTCTCGCTTTCTTACTGATCTATTAAAGTCTATCTCAAATGCCACCTCCACCACAATGTCTCTCTCTTTAGAATTCACATATCACTTTCTTTTACATCTCTCTGTTGTTCCTGTTAAATAATGTTGTGCATTATGGTTTCATTGTAGAATCCTGGCCATTCTTTATTACCTAGTACAATGACTTGAATATAGAAGATTTTTAATAAATGTGTATTGAATGAAGAGCCTTCTAAATAATTAATTTATGTGACAATGTCTCTCCTTTTGATTCATTAAAAAAGAAAGCAGTGTGAATTGGAATGGCTTCACAAATTTCAGCTACATGTAAATATCTGGAGCCTCTGTCTTTTTTTCTTGACAGTATGAAGTTGGGTCATCATTGTCTTTTTCTTTTGGTGCCTTTATGTTATTAAATGACAGGAAACTGTTGAAGAGAGTAAGGTAGGGAGAGAGTGTAGCAAAAAAAGCAAGCAGGAATAGGAATCCAAAGACCTGGATTAATATTATTGTTCTATTCCTTACTATTGCGACCTTGAACAAGTTAATAACCACCTTCTGTACCATTTTCTTCTATTGTAAAAAGAGGACTTTGAATAAAAAGACCCAAACAAGAAGACCCTTTCAATTATAAATCTATAACATTTAGTATTCTGGGTAAGAGGGAGTTTAACAACTTCTTAACTCTACTAAAGGATTTCTGTTGGGAAAACTATAATAGCACCCTCAGAAAATCAAGAAAATATTGATCTTGGCTCACTTCTGGATTTCCCAGGAAATAGTAGTCTCCATAGAGCTATATTATCCAGTAGATCCCAGGTCAAATTCCCCCACTTCAGTTTACAAAAAGAAAGAAAGAAAAAAGAAAGAAATAAAAAAAGAAAGAAAGAAATTTTCTATTGATTTATAGTTGTCTGGAACTCTGTATACCAAATTCCTTTGAGACTTGTGGTGGCTCTTATGGGAAAACTGCTTTTAGAACATCTCTGCTATTGGCATGTCATATTTTTTTGTTACAACTCAAATTAATTGAGATTCTATGTGATGATATATTTGAAACAATTGTCATATCTTTCCATGGTGTCAGATTGGCAAATAATTAATTAATATTGCATTTGCTTCTTTGGTGTACCTACCAATGCATGTCATACAGATGGCCATTATAGTAAAACTTAGGTGCTGGAGAAATAGCAACTGTCTTTGGTCCTTTTCTCCAGCATCTCCCTCCCCTTGCCTCAATCCCATGAATTACCAATTTAAAAAATTTTTTTTTCTGGCTAAAAAGTTTATTTTTAAATTCTGTTTTATCTTATTTTTTAGTTTCAGATTCTTTCCTTCCACTTAAATCTTCCCCACCCAAAATCTAAAAGAAATTACATATATGGTCATGAAAAATAATTTCTGTATTGGTCATGTTCTGAAACAAACAAACACAAAACAAGAAAAAGAAAGAGAAAAAATGCTTTAATTTTCATTATGATGGAAAATCCATCTGGAAGTGGAGAGTATATTTCATCCTGAATCTTTGGAATTTTGGTGGATCATTTTATTGATCAGAATTACAAAGTCTTTCATAATTAATTATCTTTACAATATTACTATTACTGATCTCTTGGTTCTGTTTACTTCATTCAGGATCATGTATAAGAACAAGTCTTTTCATGTCTTCATTATTTCTTATAGCACAATAATAATATTCCATCATGATCATTTACCTTTACTTGTCTGGCCATTTCCAACTAATGGGCACCAACACCCAATTACTAATTCTTTGCCATCACAAAATGAGACAATGTATATGTATATGTGCATATGTATATACATATACACACATATATCCATATATGTATATGTGCACACATACATAGATTGTATGCCCCCATGCACATAGGTATAGGTATATATAGGGTACATGGACATATATAAATACATGTGTATATATGCATATATGTGTATGTTTACATGTATGTTATATATACATAAACATACACTGTGTGTGTGTGTGTGTGTGTGTGTGTGTGTGTGTGTGTACTTTCCCGATTTTTCTTTTATTTCTTTGGGGAAAGGACATAATAGTGGTATTTCTGGGTCAAGGAATATTCACAGTTGAATAATTTTTTGAGCCTAGTTCCCACTTGCTTTCCAGAATGATTGGATTATAGTAATAGTGTGTTAGTATACTTATTTTTTCCACATTCCCTCTAGGATTTGTCATTTTCATTTTCTGTCATGCTACTCAATATATATATATATATATATATATATATATATATATATATATATATATAACTATGAGTTGGTACCTCAGAGTTGTTTTACTTTGCATTTCTTTAATTATTAGTGATTTAGAACTTTTTTATGTGACTGTAGATAGTTTTGGTTTTTGCTCTGAAACCTATTTGTCAGTTGGGGAATGCTTCTTTGTATAAATTTGACCCACTCCCCTATGTCTTTTAAAATTAAATCCCTTATCAGAAAAAGTTACTGCCAAGATCATGACATGCGCCCCCCCCCCACCTATTTTCTCTTCTTCTTCTATGTTTAGCTACATTGTTTTTGTTTGTACAATGCTATTTTATGTAGTCAAAATTATCGATTAAATCACCTGTGAAACTTTTTATCTCTTGTTTGGTCATGAACTCTTTCCATATTCATAAATCTGACAGGTGATTTCTTCCATGCTCCACTAAGATCTGTAATTAAATGCCTTCTTTCATCTAAGTAATATATCCATTTTGAACTTACCTTGGTTTATGAAGTGAGATGTTAGTCTATGTCCAATTTCTGCTAGACTACTTTCCAATTTTCCCAGAAGTTTTTGTGAAATAATGAATTCCTTATCAAATACTAGGTTGCTGTGTTTATTTGCTTCTGTATGTTATATATTAATCTGTTTCCATTCATCAACCATGCTTTTTCTTAGTATTAAATTATTTTGATGATTTGAGTTTTATAGTAGAGGATGAGATCTATAACCACTAGTACTCCTTCTTTACTATTTTTTTCATTGATTCCCTTATGACTTTTTTCTTTCAGATGAATTTCCTTATTATATTTTCTAGCTCTATAAAGAAATTCTTTGGAAGCTTGATTGTTATGATACTGAGCAAATAAATTAATTTAGATATTTTTGTCATTTTTATTACATTGTCTTAGCCTACTCAGGAGCAATCATTTCTCCAGTTGTTTAGATCTGTCTTTATTTGCATGAAGTCTTTTATTATTGTGGTCATATATATCGTTATGTATCTTGCAGGTAAACTCCCAAGTATTTATACTGTCTGTTATTATTTTAAATGGAATTTCTCCATTTTGTCCTGCTGGATTTTGTAGGAAATGTGTAGGAAAGTTGCTATTTTAATGTATTTATCATATATCTTGTAACTTGGTTGAAGTTATTGTTTTGATTAATTTTTTATTTAATTCTCTGAGTGATAATTTATTTACTCTTTGCTTATGCCTATTCTTTACATTTCTTTTTCTTGTCATCACTTTACTAGAATTTCTAACAAAATATTCAATAATGAGGGTGATAACAGACATCCTTGCTTCACCCCTAATCTTATGGGAAAGGCTTCCAGTTTACCTCCTTTATAAATAATGCTTGCCCTTGGTTTTAGTTGAATACTATTTATATATTTTTTGAAAAGTTTCATTTATTCTTATGATTTCTTAGTGTTTTTTAAAACAGAAATGGGTGTTATATTTTCAAAAGCTTTTTTTCCTCATCTACTAAAATAATCATACAGTTTTATGTTATTGTTGATATATATTTGATATATCATTTATCTTACAGTTTTCCTAATATTGAAGTAGCCTTCAATTAATATTATAAATCCAACTTTTTCATAGTGTATGACATTTGTGATATATTGCTTTAATCTCCTTGCATTTTATTTTAAATGCCATCATTTTAAAAGTGAAATTGATCTATAGACTTCCTTCTTTGTTTTGGTAATCCCATGTTTAGATATCAAGATGATATTTGTGTAATACTTATTTTCTCAAACAGTTCTTCACCTCTTTTTTCCAATAGTTTATGTAGTATTGGAATTAATTTTTCTTAAAATTTTTTTGGTAGAATTTCTTTGTAAATCCATCTGGTTATTTCTCCCCCCTTCCCCACCCCCAGGAACTAATTTATGGCTCATTCATTGTTTTTGTTTCCTAAGATAGGGCCATTTAAGTATTCTATTTCATGTTCAGCTAATATGTAAAATTTATATTTGTGTAAAAATGCATCCATTTCACATAGATTTGTCAGTTTTATTTTCATATAGTTAGGTAAAATGGCTCCTGATAAGTGCTTTTATTTCATCTTCATTGGTTATGAATCAACTCTTAAATTTTTTTATACTTACTGGTAATTTCGTTTTCTTTCTTTTTAAAAATCAAGCTAGACAATGTTTAATGAATTTCTATTACTATTTAAATTGTTATATTTAAAATTTATTCCTAGTTTTAGTATTTTAGCCACTTTTTTGACTTACAAAATTTCCATCCATTCTTTCTCTCTTTTAATGTAAGTATTTGGAGACATAAAATCAGAAAAATAATGAATAATTTCATTAAATACAATGTCATCAATGAGGCAATGTACCAATATTTCAGATGTAGTGAAAACCAAAGGGAAATTTTATTTTTTTAAATGTCTACATTAAAAAAAGGAAGGAGCAGATGAGTGAATTGGGCATACAACTAAGAAAAAAAAACCTAGAAAAATAACAAGTTAAAAATCCCTAAACATCAAATGAGAGTTCTGAAAAAATCAAAGGGTAGAATAAAATTGAAAGTAAAAAAAATATGAAATATGACTGGACTCTTTCTTTCATACTGATTTTCAGGTAGTGGAGTCCCTTATTTTTATTCCCTGTGTCTCTTTGTAAACATATTCCTGGATTCCAGTTCCTAATCCATCCTGTTATCTGCTTCTGTTTTATGGGTGAATATATTCTTTACACATTCACAGTTTTGATTACTAACTACTACTTTTCCTCCATCCTATTTTCTTTAATTTATGCTTTTCCATTTCTTTTCCTCCTGTCACTTGTCTAAAGTCTGTTTTTTCCTAATAAATACCTTTGTTTATCTGCCTTCTCTTCCCTTTCCCCTCCAACTTCTCTTGAATCTTGTATTTGAACGTGAGAATTTTTATTCATCTTCAGTTTTTTCATCATTAAGTATCCGTTTTTATCCTGTAAGATTATACTTAGTTTTGTGGGATAGGTTATTTTTTGTTGTAATAGTATCTCTTTGCCTTCTGGAATGTCTTATTTTAAGCCCCTGAATCCTTTATATTTGTATTTTCTGAATCTTGTAAAAACCTGACTAAGGCTACACAGTAATTGAATTATACCTTTCTGTCTGTGTACATTATTTTCTCTTTGATTTGGTCTATCAGCAAGCACCCTAGCATACCCAAGATGGCTGCTACCACAGGTTCTTAGATCTGCTTTTCTAAAGGAAAACAACTCAAAATAGGTTAACAGTCTCACTTTAATCAATCAAACAAATTAACATTTACCTAGTTCAGGGGGAAAAGTCAGTACCCTGAACTCCAGAAAATACAAAGACAAGATACAAGTGGACAAAGAAACAGATCATCAGATGGGCTTCCAACATTTGACCATTACATCCATATCTATTTTGTTACCACAGAGGGAAGCACCAACATCTGGGTTTTTCAAAGCCGGGGAGCTCAATGGCTTCCCAGAGTCTCATCTGGCCAAATCACACAACTCTTCTCAAAGTGAGCCCCAAAGCAAAACCTCACATCAGGGCATATATATATATATATAGCCTTCTCCTAGGTCAGAGAATGTCACAGCCCTCTTGACCCACTGCTCAATCACAAAGCAACAATGTGTGGGCATTCCCGAAAAACAAACCTCCCACCACAGGCTCCATGTGACCACATTCAGCCTATTAGGGAGCAGAGTATACTTTCAAATCAGGGAAGATTCTCAGAGCCACGTAAGCCACTTAAACAAGGGGTCTAGGGCCAGGGAAGATCTTCAGATTCCCATAACATTGGGAGTTCAGATTTTGCTATAATATTCTGGTGAGTTTTCATTTGGGGATTTCTTTTGGGAATTTAGTTGTTAAAGCCATTTAATTTCTAATTTTCCTTCTTGTTTTCAGATATCTGGGCAACTTTCCTTTATAATATCTTGAAATATGTCTAGGTTTGGGGTATCTAGGTGGCACAGTGAATAGAGCATCATACCTGGAGTCAAGAGGACCTTAGTTCAAATCTGGCTTCAGACACTTGACACACTTTGTAGTCATGTGACTTTGGGCAAATCACTTAACCACAATTGCCCTCCAAAAAGCAAAATAAAAAACAGGAAGAAAGGAAGGGAAAAAGGAAGGAACAAAGGAAGTATGAAAGATATATGTCTAGGTTCTTTTTTGTTGTTAAAACTTTAAGGTAATTTTAATAGGTTTTACATGATCTCTTCTTGATAATTATTTTCAGGTTAGTTGATCTATTTCTGAGTTATTTCACATTTTCTCCTTTTTCAGTACTTTGACTTATTTTATTGTTTCTTGATGTCTCATGGAAACATCTACCACTTGATCAATTCTAATTTTCAGAAGTTATTTTCTTCAGTAAAAAGAGATTTTTGTATCTCTTTGATGATTTGGCTAATTATGAAATATAAGGAAATGTGTTCTTCAGTATTTATTTGTGGCTCTTTTATGAAGATCTTAATTCTCTACTCATAATTTTCCTGCATATTGCTCTTTCTTTTCCCCAATTTATCCACTATTGATTTTTTTTATTAAAAATCATTTTTGATCTTTAAAAATTACTCTAACTCATTTAGTAATCTTTACTGGACTTGTGTCAAAACCATATATTTTTCTCTTTGTGGCTTTGTTTGTAGATCTTTTAAATCATCATATTCTTTTGTGTTTATCCTGACCTTCCTTGTTACTAATGTAACTTTTCATGGTCAGGTTCTTTTTATGCTCTTTGCTCATTTTTAAATCTAATTTTCTGATTTTTGATTTTATGTTGTGTTGTGTTCTGCTCATGTCAAGAGAGGATATCAATCCTAAGCTTCTGCTGCTTTTATAGCTCAGTTTGGGGGACCTGAGGAGAGTTCTGTTCACTGTCTTCCTCATGTTTACTCTGCAAATTCTTGATCATGTTTGGGTTGGTTTGCTTGTGTGTAGTTGAATTTCTTTAGACTGTTGCTTGACTGATTTAGTTAGCTCAGTGGGATATTCAGAAAGACTAAACTTCTGGCTCCCCTTTGGTTTTGGTCTTTTTTCTTGGTTTATATCACTGCAGGCTTATATATGAGGCTAATGGTTAGAAGTAAGTCCCCACTCTTATTGGGCTTAGAGCCACAGACCTCTGGAACTTGTTTCTTGCTCCTTACCCAAATAGATTTCCTCTTATCTTGCACCTGTGTCCAGTCTTTTCCCCTTGGAATTGTGACCTAGAATTGTGTAATGAGTGACAGAACCAGAACTACCAGCAGTTCTCTGACATCATTCCCCTCCCCGCCCAAGCCATTCAATTTCCTTACCATTCTTGGGTACTGGTTTGGTCCCTGCCGTCAATCCACTGCCATATCTGTCTGTTGTGACATTACTTCTAATGCACTATTTTTCTTGCCAACTGCCATAAAAATATCCACAGAATTCTTACTCTTTCTTTCTAAGCTATCTTGGTGTGGAAAAATGACTCACTGTGACTTTTTCTTGGCTTTCTCAATCAGAATTCAGTTTGTTGCATTGATTTGTTGTTGTGCTAAGTGTATGTTCAGAGAGCTAGGCAAAAATGCTAGCTCTTACCATCTTAACTTTACCTCATAGTATTCCCAGACTGGAACCAGACCACGTTAGTGAAAATTCCTCAGCTATTGCTGAAATGCTTATATGTGTGTTCTCTGTGGAAAATATAGCATTATTTGTCTAAGCAAACATCTCATCTCAAAATAAAAATATTATTTTAAATTAGAAGTTGGGAGGTAGGTCAGGGAAAGGTACCTTGTTATTTCTTGACAAAGATCATTTAAAAATCAGACCTGGACTTTAGAACTCCAAGTGGTTATGAAGTCACTGTTTACTTTCTGAGTAATCTTCAACAAGTCTCCTAACCTCTGAGAGCCTTATTTTCTTCATTTTTAAGGTTCCATGCATCATACTAATTTGTGCCAATCTCTGCATAAAGATGGTTAGGGTTGCTGAAAACCCCAAAATACCAACACTCTGGGTCCTGCCAAATGAATTCGACTCAAGTCTTCTCTCAGCCAACTAGAAGTAAAGTTTATTAAAAGTTTGCCATATTGGGTAGACTCTTAAGGAGCCTAGGTATCTGTGATGCTTGCATTAGACAAGCAGGTCAGAGCAAGTCTGACATGGAATAAGTCTGTGCTAGGTCATTCTGTGGTGCTCTCCCCTACTACATAGAGGGAAGATAGGGTCTTGTGTACAGAAAAGTTGTGGGAATCTAGGGGTGGTCTAGAAGAGGAGTTTGGAGAGGGACTTCAGGAGGAGTCAGAGAGGTCAGACTCCAGTAATGAGTGATTAAGGGTGGGAAGTTGCTGGAGGCTACCTGGAGACCATAGACAATGGTGGACTAGGCTAGTAGAACCAAGGGTGGGAAATTGCTGGAACTAAGGAGGGCTAAAGACTTGGGCAGAGCCATAGCTTAAGGCTCATGGACTCAGGCAAATGCCTTCTGAAGATTCAAAGACAGCTCTAGGGACTGCCTCATCATTCCCCCCTCAAAAAAATGGGACTCAAATTCCTTCAGGATAAAGGGTGAAGGTCTCAGATGCTGAAAGTGCTTCCTGCTGCCAAGGGGTGTAGAGCTGTCTCTGACTCTTTGGGTCCTGTTCAAGGGAGTCAGACTTCACATCTAAACGATCAGACTCTGGAATGTGGATGATGCCAGGTCCAGTGGGCTGGAGAACTTGGGTCTTAAACACTGGAGGAGACAAACCTGGCAAGGTTAAGCAAATGAAGACCAAACAGGCACAAAAAGTATAGAGAAAGAATGATTTCCCTGGCAATAGCAGCCACAAAATCTAATAGTTTTCAAAAGCAGGCTGTAACTCCCAAAGTCTGTTCTCTTTTCATCATCATAGAGAGTAAAAGTTTTTCCTAGATTGGGTAAAGCTGGAGTCCTGGTCAATTTAGTTTTCAAAGTCTCAAAAGCTTTCATCTGGTGGTCTGGGCCCCACTCTAGACAGAATGAGTCAGGGCCTCGAGTAGCCATTAATGGTTGCAGTCCCTCCCAGGCCTTGGGTCTAATTGGATATTGACCATGATGGGGGAAACACTTTAGGATGTAAGGATCAAAAACAAATGCTGGAATGGCAGAAGTAGCTCACCCAGGAATTTCCTAATCCCAAATAAGTGACTCAGTTATCTCCCACCCTCCTGAGGAAACACAGGAAGATCTGGGAGGCTTAACTAGAGAAAATTGGCTTCCCAATTTCACCAACAGTTCTCTTCCCTGTAAGGGGACAGGATAAGAGAAGAGCATAAGGAAGAGTGTTCAAACAACAGATCCTCAAGTCTGCAGGGGACCGGGTATGTCTGGAGATAATCCCATAGTTTCCCCTTCCATGCCCCTGACCTAACTGGTCAAGGGGAGGGTAGAACCAATTGGTTGGAACAGAGAACTTAGTCATGATAAAGTTGGTAACCTTACCTTCAGCCTCAATGCTTGCCCAAAATTCAGTGAGAGATGGAGAAAGTGGGAGCACTGCCAAGCCCCATGCTCCCCGTCACTTCAAGTCTTGAGAAGACAGGAGGACAGAGTACTGGGAGGTGGCTCTGCCACTTTTACCTCAGGGACCATCCTTTCTCCAATGTCCCTCCTGGTCAGATGGGCATGGTGCAAGAGGCATTGGTTCCTGGGGCTCCCTCTGGGGGGATGGCCTGGAGAGGCACTCGTTGGACCAATTTCTCCCTGAGACAGTATCATACCACTTTGTATAGTATTATAGAGTCAATAATTATTTGTTAAATAAATTAATGAATGATCTGGTAGTTGCCTTCTCATGTTTTTAGGATGCATATAAAAATATATATTGAACATTCCTTACTACTTATCTAGGAGCACTCATTCTCTCCATTTCACACAAAACACTAAATGCTCCTACCTAGCACTACGGAGGGATAAGGATTTTTAAGTTAAGAAAAAAGACAAATCAGGACCCCCTTCCTTAGTTCCTTAGTGGGAGATGGGCTGAAGGTTTTTGTCACCACTGTCCTCTAGTCAAAGAGATTCAAAACTCTGAGAAAGCCAAGCTTTATCAGTTTGGGAGCAGGTAATATATATGTATTGATTACAATCAAACCAGATTTTCAGTGATGACCTAGGTCCCCTTTGATATTCCCACACAGATGTAGTAGTTTTTAATGCTGCATCAAGTCTAGGTGGCATATGGACAAAAATTAGAGGTTTACAGAACACAGGATCTGGAGGAGATACTGAAGATCATCTATTATAGAGATTTTAGGTTTTAAAACTGAAGGATTCTTAGAGATCTAGACAGATCCCTTCACTTTACAGATGGTCCAAAGATATACAGTGACTTTCCCAAGGTAACACAGTAAGTATGAGGGCCCAACTCCTATGTCTCAATGTCTGCTGTCTTTTCCACAATGTCAAGCTGATGCTCCAATTTTTTTCCCTACTTAATTTTCTTTTTTTCGGAGGGCGGAGGGCAGGGCAATTGGAGTTGTGACTTGCCCAAGGTCACAAGGCTAGTAAGTGTTAAATCTGAGGCCAGATTTGAACTCAAGTCTTCCTGAGTCCAGGGTTGGTGCTCGATTCACTGCACCACCTAGCCACCTCTTTACTTTTTTTTAAGTATGTGTTCGCTCATGGGATACCCAAACCAAAAAACATCAAATATTTGGCAATGTTCAGCAAGCATTTAATAGGAAAAAACCAAGGCTACCAATGACATTTCTTTCACTCCAGAGATTTTTTCTCCATATTGCATTGAGTCAATGGAATGTAGTTGCTTTTGGTATAAGAGGTTCAAGTACAGAAACTCTACCTGTGATCTAATTTGTAAAGGAAGGTCAAGGTGAGGATTTTCTTTCCTAATTCAGGATGACATTTTCTCCACATCAAATATTCTTAGATCTTTTCAGATCACTGAGTGATTATGACTTGCCTGGAGTCACAAAGCCAGTATGTCAGAGGCAGAGTTTGAATATGTCTTTTTGACTCCTTAGCTAAGTCTCTATCCAGTATATCATATGGCTTCTCAGTAAGTTAAATAGGTGACTGATAACTTAGATCACTTGGCGAGTCAGGATATTCTGCCCGCTTTTGGCTGGTTATTTTCTAACATGATTTTCAAATAGTCAAAATTTAGTCCTTTCCTCAGGCTGGTCAATTACTTCTGACCACTCTTAACCTGGCACAGGAGAGGAAAAAAATTTGAACAGTTAGAACCTATCAAGGATCTCTGTAGTCCACCTGAATTTTAAGTTAAACGTTCTGAGGATAAAAGCAAAGAAACATTTATTTTGGGAAGCATGTTACATTCAGTAATGGATCTAAAGGAAATTTTGAGGATTACCTAGGTTCATTTAAGAGAGATAAATAATAAACTTTTCAGAAAACAAAAACAAAGAACACAAATAATATAATTCAGGAGTCTTCTATGACCATTTGATACCTTATTACCCTTCACAGGTAACAGTACTATTCATATGTACATTTCACCAATACCAGTAACATGAATATTCTCTCTTGGAGTCTTCATCAGTTATTTTTCCTGGTCATGTTCCAACACCAGGTTTTCCAGAAAGTCAATAAAATACACCTATGTACTCCAGTCCCAGATGGATCTAAATATAATGGTAGAGACAAAGTATACAAACAAGAGCATTAGAGATTCACTACCTTTAAGAATTCAATCTGGGTGACTTTAAGTACATTAAAGATATTAGTGTCTAAACCATCCTAAATACATGTTTATTCTTCAAGCATATGCCTGAAGACCTTACAAACATCCCCTATAAACTTGGAGGCTCAGAAAAGAACTTGAAATTTTCTACCAAAAACAAACTTAGAATTCACTGCAGGGTATAGGGATAAGAGTAAAGATCTTTGAAAAAACAACAACAAAATCCCGTGGAGGCCTTAGAATTTAACTCGAATGTCACTTCACAAAGACAGAAACACATTTGGTAAAAAGCTTAATCACTCTGACACTTCACATTTTTTAAAATCTATTCCTTCTAATTCATGGGCATTTTCCCCCCACTAAGTAACAAGAGACCTGAGTTCTAGTCACAATTCTAATACTAATTTCCTTTGTAAATAGGGGCAGTTATTTGACTCTGGTTCTTGGAAATGAAATAGCTTTTAAGGTTCCTTCCAGTTCTATGATATTATTATTTTACAGAGCTAGGTATATTATTTAATATTATAACTTCTATAACGAGTCACTAATTGACACCTATGGAAGCTTCTACATCAGGAATACAGGTCCACAAACATAACCACAGGTCCAGACTTCCCCCACCTAAAGTATTGCTTCAACATTTGAGTTTATTTTCTTCATTGGGAACAGCCATTCCAAGGGACAATTTTTCTTCCTAAAGGATCCTTTAATAATTCTCAACAATTTCTTTAGAGTCATCGTTGAATGTAATGTTTCTCCCAAACCAGGCTGTTTAAAAGTTGATAGTTTTCATTAGCTCCCATGTGATCATTTATAATTTCTTTGCATATAACTCTAGGAAAATATATGCTACCCTAGTCCCTCTCCTCCAATTGTAGGTCTGTATTTCCACTTGTTTATTGAACATCCTGAACTGGATGTTCCATTAGGCATTTGAAATGCAACATGTTCAAAATGTAACTCATTTTTTCTTGCCAAACTTATCTCTCTCCATAACTTCCTGATTATTGTCAACTACCAATATGGATAAGCAAAAAGGTCACTAGACTCCCAGTCTATTACACTTCTTTACATTATGCCATATGGATTCTCATATAAACACACATGTATATATATATATATATATACACACACTTGTGTGTATTTATATATGTATGCATACATACATATGTGTATATGTACTTAATTTCTTTGAATTAAATTTGCAAGAATATTACATGTCTTTATTTCACATGAAATTTTTTTAAAATCACCATCTAAAACATGATAGAAGTGACTTTTAGATTACTTGATGTTGTGAATTCTCCTCACCTCTGTTTTTCTCCATAGATAATCAAGAGTTGGCTAAACTTGCTGACCCCCTGATCCTTCTGAAGATTACTCAACTGCCACCAAGGATTTTTACAGATATTGCTGATCTAGTACAAGACTGTAAAGTCAATTAAATTTGTTTTCAATGCAGATAATTTTCATTCTTTGTGCTTTATCCTATGTCTTTCTCTGTCTCCTTCCTTCTGTTTGTGTGTTTCTCTTGCGGAAGGTTTTTTTTTTCTTTCCCTTCTCTCAGAAACTACTTTCTGTAATTATACTTCAGTGTGAGTTTGTTCCCTAATTCTTTATCACAGGTCTTTTTGTATATTCAGCCTCTTCTCTGCCCAAGGAAGAAAAAGCTTTGTACAGTGCTAAAGGAATTTCAGAATTAGAAACTGGGTGGAGCAGGTATTCATTGCCTGGGTCCTAAAATCTGCAGGTTAATCAAACAAATCATCCCTTTGATTTCTTTGTAAGGCTAACCCTGACTCAGAGATAGCTGAAGTGAAGAAACAAACATTTCTCCTCCTGGACAAATGGTGGCTTTCAAGGCATCAAATTGGTATATAACCAAATAACCCAACCTCGGTGCTAAAAGACAACAGAAAATTATGATAGAGTTGTCCAAGGAAAGTTATCTATTCCTTCTGTTTGCAAAAGATCCAGAGAGATTTAAGCTTATTTAAAGTAGCTTTAACTCTTAGGGCTACTCCTAGCAGCTTCCTTGTGTTTTGGAAGAGAAACAGCATTCCAACAAAAGGATATCGATAAAGATCAGTGAAGCAGGGGCTTCAGACATCTAGTAATAATTTCCTTTAGCTACTCCATGGGCCCCAATACTTGACTATCTGGGAATGGTCTATTTTAAATAGTAGTATCTTTTCTCTTGAGTGTCTATAAGCGGAAGTTGGATGGCTATCAGGGTTGATCCATAGGGGCTTCCTGTGTTAGTTTTCTTGGACAAACTAAGAGGAAATAAAAACTAGTTTAGAAGTCAGGGGATCATGGTTTGAATCCCAGATTTGTAATCCTGGGGTTATCAAAAAATCTCTATGTGACTTTGGACAAATTGGATCAACATTTCATTTCAACAAATATTGATTAACTGAATACTTTACTATAGAAAGTAGAGGTGTAAATACATAATTAAAATAATCTTTATATTCAGGGAGCTTGCATTCTACTGGGGAATGCACATTTATAAAGAAAAGTAAATATAAAATAATTTGGGAAGGGAGAGCCATTAAGAGTTGGGCAGGGGAGGTTGTGAACACTTAACTGACAGGGGGACCTTAAACTTCAGTTTCTGCATCAGTAAAATGAGGTAATAGGACTGATGATCTCTAAGGTTTTTCATCAACAAATCTTTGAGTCTACTTCAACGTGCATTGTCAGAGATGGGGGGAAAGGCTATAGTGGCCAGAAGTCTCTTCCACAGTCATAATTTATGGTTTTTGAAAAGCACATTATTAAAAAAAGTTTTTTCCTTGAAATTTCCATCTTTAAGTACCTTGTTAATATTTGTATCTGCATATCTACCTGCACAAGTATAGAGATATTCATATACACACATATGAATACATATATGTATGTGGGCATTTACATACATAACATATACATGCCCCTAGAATAATTTATTAATACAGTATTCACTGTTAGCATCTTAAAATAAATATCAGTAATTTCTTCCTAAAATTTCCTTAGAAAAAATTGTCTACTATCCCTTTGCTTCAATCATCAACTTCTTTGAAATATTTTATATATATGTATTTCTATCTTTCTAGATTACACCATAATTTATCTCTACTTATCTCTAAGTATATATAGAGAAATTAATACACACACACATACCTACACACATATATGCAAGTGATAACAGACAAGGTAGGATTTTTGTTGTTTTCTTTTTGGAGTTGTTTCCCAGGCTCAGGTTAAATTGTTAACATCTAAAAGATTAATCTCCATTGAGCCCTGATTATTCACAGCTGTTCTGAGTCAGGTAGGTTTCCTACCTTCTGGCTCTGAGCCAAGCAAAGGCTGGCTATGTTATATATTCTGGGATACTGGCATTTTGCTTCCAGATTCACTGGTGAGAAGGATGTAAAGTGTATAGTAATGTTGCTATGTTCAGACAGCTGGAACCCTGTCTGTTGGTCTTTGTGCTAATTTCTCTGCTTATGTTTTCTATACTCACTTCTTTCTCTGTAATTAAAGTAAGATTGTTAGCCTTCTTTTGAGCAGCCTTTCCTTTAAAGCAGTTCAAAAAACTTGTCCTAGCAGGCTATTCTGGGTGTGCTAAGGTGTTTGTTATTACATTTGGCATAGGCAATAGGATCTGCATAGACTAAAGGAAAATATGGGGTTTACTGGGACTAGGATATTGTCTGTTGTTTCACAGCTGTGGTGGCTACTGTTCTACTGAACCCCTCGGTCAGTGACTTGGGAGGAACCAGATTGGTAGCAGTGATGGGAGTGGTTTCCCCAGTGCCCAGAGCAGGGCCCCTGGGAGATAGCCTCTCCTTCCCCCTCCCTAACCTATTAACACTCTTGAGGAAACTGAAGCTGTGGGAGGAAAATAAACTTGTTGGAGGCGGGGATGGCCAGAGGCTGAGCCAGGGCTGGAGTGGAGTAATGCTCTCCCCTCAACCTCCACCCTGATCATGATGGAGGGGTAGAGGCTTTGGAAGTGTGTTGTGCCCAGAGCCCAGACCAGAATGACCCGTCCCCATATGTATTGGGGGAGGATGAGCTGCACTGGGGTTAGGATGGCATGAGCCAGAGACAAAAGCTGGAGTCAGGAGCCACTGGAGTCTGTGGTGCCTGGATCTAGGTAGGAGCAGAGAGAACTTCGAAAGGAGCCATGGAGCAGGATCAGAGAGTGACCTTCGATGACAGGACTCAAGCAGAAACCAGGAGCCCTTGGTCAGTCCCTTGACCTACTAGAGGAAGAACTCTGGAGCTATTCAGTCCCCAGGAAAGATGAGAACATTACTGCAAGGTGGGAGCAGTGTTCCCATGTTTATTATATTTTGTAAACAAACCCCAGGAATACCTACGAATGTTCATAGCAACTGCTACGGGTATTGCATTGATGTTACAATGCAGCACACACACAAACACACACATATATGCGCATACACACACACTTCTCATCTCCTTATCCAATGACCCATCTCTTTTCACAAAGAATAATTAAAAAAAAAGCAAAAACAAAAATCAAGTCAGCAATAATCAAACACAGCAGCCAAACCTGATGAAATGTGAAGTATTCCATAGCCTCTCACTTCTGCAAAAAAGGAAGCAAAGAAAAAAAATTCATCTTTTCTTCAGGGACAAGTTTAATCATTATAATTATGAAGAGTCTCTGTCTGTGTCCCTGTCTCTATTTCTGTCTCTCTGTCTCTGTCTGTGTCTCTCAGTCTGTGTCTCTTTCGCTCCCTCTGTTGGTGGGGAAAGGAAAGAGATTGTCATTTCTATTTACAAGTTAAACAGACTACAGTTGTAGTCATTGTGCCTACTATTTTCCTGCTTCTGTTTACTTTACCTTCTATCAATTGATGTTTCTCTAAGTTCTTCATATTTTTCCCTTATGGCACAGTAATATTCCATTACCTTCATGAACCATAATGTGCTTAGCCATTCCCCACTTGATGAATTCTACTGAATTTCCAATTCTTTGCTACTATTTACAAAATACTGCTGTGAATATTTTTATGAAAATGAGTTTTCTGTTTTTTTCCTTTGTATTTTTGGGTTACATGCCTAACAGTAGGACCTCTGGGTTAAAGAATCGAACACTTATTTTTAAAGCATAATTTCAAATTGCTTTCCAGATAGGTTAGAACAATTCAAAGTTCCGCCAGCAACATGTTAGTATGCCTATCTTTTTGGAACCTCAAAAACATTGAATATTTCCATAGTTTGTCATCTTTGTTGATTAGATGGGTGTGAGGAGAATCTTCAAAGTAGTACTGATATGCATTTCTTTTATCTTTAGTGAATTGGAGCAATCTTTTATATGGTTGTTAGTTAACTGTGTGCATGTTGTTTTCATCCTCCTAGAATCTAAGCTTCTTATAGGCAAGGACTCTCCTGTTTTATCTTTATTAATTACATTAATTAAAAATTAATTTTTGTTATTAATTACAATTATTTTATTAACTATTTTATTAATTATTTATTTATTACTAATTTTATCTTTATTAATGACAATTTCCTGAAGATAGAAGAGAATAGAGAGGAAAGCCCTGACCCTGTGGAAAACAACTAGGGAGTCTCTTACAAAGAAAGACAAAAAGATTTGCTCTGTAGTTCCCAAGGAATAGTGAGAAACCAACTTGGGAGAATAGATCCTTAAGTTTCCAGTATGAGCATTTACACCTCAGAAATCCTACACATCAAGACTTGATTTGTTGTTTTGCTGATTGTCTATATTTAAGAAATCAATGGATAAAATGTCAACAATGTAGTTTACACTTAGAAGTGTTACTTGCCTTTACTAGTACACCCCATTGAGCTCCCAACTACCTTTCATAGTGCATAGGCTTGCAAGGATGTATTAGATCACGTAAAACATATAAAAACAAGGAGAGAAAACAGTGTGGTAAATGTTAAAACACAGACCTTTCATAAATCAATTAGTGATTCAATAAATATTTATTAAGTACCTAGAATGTATCAAGTGCTATGCTAAGCACAATTGTTTTAAATCATATGTATTTTAAACACCAACATGTGCTTGAACCCAAGGATTTTTTTTTTCAAATAGAACATACAATTCTAGGAAAATTCGAGGGAGAGAGAAGACAAGAGATCTGGGTGGAAATCATGCTACAGGCTCCAGAGAAAAGGGTGTTGAAGGAACATTGAGACAGTTGAGGCAGTCTGAAAATAAGAACTAAGTTTTCAGTGAGGGAAAAAAAGTAAAAGAAATGAGTTTTAGAATCGTTAAAGATTATTCACTTAGATGATTCAACCAGATGGGGCTGATGAGCTGGCAGGTAAGAGAAATGAAGAATTTCAATGTGTTTTTATATTGTTTTCTTCTAAAAATATTGTTTTGGGGTATTCTGTAGGGTTTATTTAACAGTTTGTGATTTTCAAAATTTTTATAAAAATGGGAGTAGGGTGTGGTGGTATATATTTTAAAGACCTATTGAGGAGAGTGGCATTTCATCTGAGTCTGAGTTTCTTTATCTGTGCAATTGCAACAATAATGTTCATATTAACTATCTCAGAGGAGTTTTTGCAATACTAAAAGCTATATAAACCTTAAATCACTTATATAAAAGTTAGGATTACTCATTGTCTCATGTCCCAAATTATTTGTAGATCAATAAAATGTCTAGTTTCTAATATTGTCAGACCTTTGTAGCCTTCATGTAGAGATTATTGGTAGTTCTCAGGACAAGTATGGGAAGCCTACATAAGTACGGAGGTGGAGTTATAGGAGCACAATGCAGAGAGAAGAAAGATGGCAATGTAGAATCAGATTTTGAAATTTTTTGATACATTTATTTTTCACTGAAATACTGTGGATCAGAAATAAACATTCAGAAGCTGATGTTGGTCTAGGAACCAGCTGTCTGTTGGGAAGTATTAATTCAGATGACCCTAAACCTATGAATTTTATTGTGGCATTGTTATTGTTCATTTGTTTTCAGTCATGTCTAACTCTTTGTGAATCAATTTGGTAATTTCTTGGTAAAGATATTGGAGGCATTTGCATTTTCCTTCTCCAACTCATGTTACAGATGAGGAAATGGCAAACAAGTGACATGCCCAAGGTCACTCAGCTAGTAAGTGCGTGAGGCCATATTTGAACGCAGGAAGTTTTCTTGATTCTAGGCCTGGCACTCTATCTATTGTACCACTAGGTGCAGATGTGGACATAAGCATGTGCTATTGTCACTGATTTGCTGGGAGAGACTTCTAGTTCTCAATGATATTGTTTATGGAGGACTGTAGTTAGCAAGGTAAATAGAAACGAGTGTGAGAAAACACCAACCTTAAAAAGTCTGCAGAGGAACTGCTGACTATAAGGGAAAGGGAAGAAAAAATATTACTAGTGCACTAAGAAGGGAATGAGGTGAATGAAATTTATTAATGCAAATTAAGATACCAATTTTGGAATTTTATTTAAGAAAAATAAATAGTATATCATTATAGTAATCTAATTAACTACTTTAATCAGACTTAAAAAAGTGTTGAATAGCTCTAAAGCATGTTGTCCTGGTTTTTATAATATTCAATAGTGTCATTGCCAAGTTCATGCACTGCATCCTTGACCATTGCCAGTCATATTGACTTTTATCTTGTCATTGGACTTTGATGCATTTGGAAGAGAGTGTGGACCTGAACAAATCTGTGCAACTCTGTTTTTGATGTTGTTGTTTATTCATTTCTGATTTGTTGACCCCATGGATCATAGCACACCAGGCTCTTCTATCCTCTAGTATCTCTTGAAGTCTGTCCAAGTTCATTTCCATTGTTGCCATGACACTATCTATCTGTCTCATGCTCTTCCATTCCATTTTCCTTTTGCCTTCAATGTTTCCCAGCATCAGTCTCTTTCCCAATGATTTTCAGCTTCAGTATTTGATCTTCCAGTGAATAGCCTGAATTAGTTTATTTTACTACTCACTCATGTGATCTCATTGCTGTCCAAGAAGTGATAGGACCAGTTGCCCAGATCTTTTTTATGTTAAACTTTAAGTCAGCTTTTACACCCTCCTCTTTCATCTTAAAAAAGAGGCTTCTTAATTCCTCTTTTCTTTTTGCTATCAGCATGGTATTGTCTGAATATCTGAGACTGTTTATATTTCTCCCTGTACCCTTAATTGTGACTTTTGTTTCATCCAGCATGACACTTTGCCTGATGTACTCTGCATATAAGTTAAATAAAGTGACAATATGCAGCTTTATCATACTTCTTTTCCAGTCTTAAAAAAAATCAATTGTTCCATGCTTGGTTCTAACTGTTGCTTCTTCGCCTGCAGACAGTTTTCTCAAGACACAAATAAGATGACCTGGTATTCCATTCCATTTGATAACACCACATTTTGTTGTGATCCACAGAGTGAAAGGCTTTAGTGTAGTCAATTGAGCAAAAACAGATACTTCTCTGGAACTTCCCTTGCTTTCTCCATAACCCAGCAAATGTTAGCAATTTGGTTTCTAGTTCCTCTGCCTCTTTGAAAACCATCCTTCTTTTATTGTAATTCTTGCTTTACATATTGCTGAAGCCTAACTTGCAGAATCTCAAATATAACCTTGCTGGCATGTGAAATGAGCTCAATTGTTCAGTAATTTGAACATTTTTTTGTCATTATCCTTCTTGAGGATTGGGACATAACTGATCATTTTTTCTCGAGTGCACACTGTTGAGTTTTTCAAATTTGCTGGAATATTGAGTGCAGCACTTTAACAGCATCCTCATTAGGATTTTAAATAGCTTGGCTAGAATTTCATCACCTCCGCTGGTCTTTTTGGTAGCTATGCTTCCCAAGGCATACTTGACTCCATTCTTTAGGATGTCTGGCTCCATATCAGTCACCACACAATGATTGTTATCAGTACTGTTAAGGTCTTTCATGTCTAGTTCTTTTGTGTATTATTGATACCTCTTCTTAATCTAGTCTGCCTCTGTTAAGTCTCTACCATTTTCACTTAAATCTGATTCATGTGCAAGTTAAGAATCACCCCATGATGCCATTGTTCCTCTTTAAAAATGAATAACATACAACAATTTTCAAGAGCTCCAACACTTTCCAAAGTAACTATGGAAGCAATAGCAGAAAAAGGTTGATGGTGTCAGTACCTTAGGGAGGTTAAAGATGCTAGACAAAATAGCAATCATAGAGAAGCAAGGACTTCTCTGTGGCCAAGTCAGAAAATGTAGAAATGTTTTCTGGCAGCAGCTAAATAGGAAATGTATAAACCTTATGTAAAAGTAGTGCTTTGATTCATGTAGGCTATACAGATATAAGAGAGAAAGTAAAATTTCTATCCACCTTGAATTCTTTACTTATTTTAGGAAGACTCAGTTTCAAGTTGATGTCATAAATCTGGAAAGGCTGGAGAGTTTTGTGGGTGGGAAGTATGGCTCACCAGAGAATTTGAGGTCTAGACCCTTTAAATGGCCCTGTATTATTTCATTGATTAAGAGTAAGGCACTGGATTTTTTTAGTGAGGCAGAGCCAAGATGGCAGAATAGAAGCAGGAAAAATCCGTGATTCCCTCCATAACCACCTCAAATACCTATAAATTTGATTCTAAACAAATTTTAGAGCTACAGAAAACACAAAGTGACAGAGAGAAACAAATCTCCTGCTGAAGGTAGCCCAGAAGGTAGACAGGAAGGATCCATTGCAACCATGCTGGAAGCTGAGCCCAGACCCATGTGAGCCTGTGGTTTTAGCCCCAGGGTGACCACAACCAGCAGCTGCAGTGGACTTCTGGAGAGTCGATCACTGATAGCTGTAGGGTTTCCAGAAATTTCAACCCATTAATGGCAAAAACAAAGTGAAAGGTCAGTGGAACTCTGTTGCAACTGCAGGGTAGGGGGGAAGTTGGAAGGCATAGTCTATCCTCTGCCCCTGGAGTGAGAAGTGGCAAGAAGCACTGTGGCCGTGCAGCCAACTCCATGTGGCTGCTTCAGAGCTCCCAGTTTGCAAATCATAAGGGGACCAAGTGACCATCCTGAGGCATAATCACTCTTGCTTTAACCAGGCTGGATATGGATTGTGGGTTTGGATGGTGGTCCTGAGATGTGTGACCAGCAAGCCAATAGTTCTGGCAGCTGTGAAAACCCCAGCAATTTGAGACAAATCTCTCCCCTTTTGATGCAGAGTTCTACTGTGGCAAAAGACTCAAAAGTGAAGTAATTGAGTAGCAACATGAGCAAGTAAAGGAAGCAAAGCAAGCATAGCCATCCAACTTTAGATTCATTTTTTGGAGACAAAAAGGATCAAAGCATGGAATGGGAGGAAGACAAAGAAGTT
>CM053596.1:226210273-226226878 GCA_028646575.1 Pseudocheirus occidentalis | reverse complement strand
GGGGAGGGCAAATAGTGCTAGAACTTTGCACTCATCAGGAATGGCTTAAAGAAGGAACAAAATATATGTGTCTAGAATGGTATAAAAGTCTTCTAAATTCAGGAAGAGATAAGATGTCAAGATGATAGGGCTAGAGAGAGGATAAGGGAGGGACACTTAAAGGGGTGGATAGGTTAAGGAATATAGGGAAAAGTAGTGGATAGTGGGTAGAAGAAAAGTAGGCAGGGGTTGAGAAGGGATAGGAGTAGGTTGAGAAGAATAGTGAGGAAAAATAGGAAGTGGGAAAATACACAACCCGTAATTATAGTTAAGAATGTGATTAGGATGAATTTACCCATAAAATGGAAACAGCAAATTAAAAATTTGAATTCAACAATATGTTACTTTCAGGAAATGCTATAAAAATTAGAGATACACACTAAGATAAAGGTAGAATTTACCATGTTAAACAAGCAATGGTAGTAATCATGATCTCAGACAAAGTTAAAGTTAAAATTGATTTAATCAAAAGAGAAAAATAGGGAAACTATAGATAATTGCTTCTTATCTCTCCCTACACTTTTAATTTTTTTTAGAATCACCACATCATACTGAGCTCAGACCAAACTATTCTTTCAACAATATTACTCAATATTATTTTAGACCATTTAAAATAACTATACCGTACAAAATACAAGAGAGTATACCTACCAAAATAGTCAGAGGAACTATAAGAATATAAATATAAAGCACTTTTTATACAAATGCAGTCAGATCTAAATAACTGAATATTTATTTTTCATGGGTAGGTAAAACCAATATAATAAAAAACAATTTTACTTAACTTATCTATGAATGTAATGCCGTTCCAATTAAATTACTAAAAAGTACTATCTTAGAAAAAATAATGAATGTCCTTTGGAAGAACAAAAGGTCAGGAACTTCAAAGAAACCACAGGGAGAATAAGATGTAAAGGAAGGAGATTTGGTAGTATCAAACCTTAAACTATATCATAAGGCAAGAGCATTATTGAAGTGTAAAATGGGTAATTATGATTATTTTAAATTTTTTTATAAAAAAAACATATGTAGACAAGAATAGAAGGAATGCAGAAAATAGGGGGAAGAAACTTTCATTGACAACCTATCAGATAGAATGTGATTGGACTGGTATATTATTTTGGTGTAGGAAATGATGAGCTAGTTGATTTAGGGAAAAAAAAACATGTAAAGACTTGGGGTTATGAAGGAAGATGCTATCCATCTTAAGAGAAACAGATGATAAGAGAAAATAAGCACAGCCTGCTCTTTTATATATCTCTGTGTATGAGTATATATGTGCATGTTTATAGATATGTATGTATTTGTGTATACACATAGACATATACATCTGCACTTAATTTTAGCCTTCTTTGGCAAAGTGGGAAGGAAAGGAAGAAATAAAATTTTTTAAAAAGCACATGGCAGAGAACAAAAGAAAAAAGTTTACCAGGAAGCAAAGAAATGCTGGACAGATTTGAAAATAATGTGTATAATGTGTACTATTCATTATATAGGTTTTCTTGGAATGGAAATTTTTCTTTTTATATTTAATACTCTTATTTTCTGCTGTGTACATGATTATTTTTTATTATTTCATATTTAAGTTTAAAATAAACTTTAAAACTTTAAAAAAGAACAAGCCACAAATGAACTCCCTAAGAAAAAATAAATAGGATGAAGTAAATTACAAGAAAATTTTAACAAACTTTTAGAGAACAATTGATTCTAATATTGTATTATTTGGGGGAAAATAGACCCCTACCAAATTTATTTCATGACAAAATTTGCTTTTATACTTAATGCAGAGGGAGCAAAAACAGGAAAGGAAAAATGTAGACCAATTTCCCTAATGGATACTGATAAAAAAATACTAGCAAGATTATTAAAGCAATATATCACAAAGATCATATACTGTGACTAGGTTGGATTTATATCAGGAATTCAAGGTTGGTTTAATGTTAGGAAAGTTATATAACATAATTGACCAAATCAATAACAAAATCAACAAAAATCATACGGTTATATTAGTAGATACTGATAAAGCTTTTAGCAAAATATAACACCCATTCCTATTAGAAAAAGAATGTGTATGAATAAATGGACCTTTTTTTTCTTTTTGGAGGGGGGAAGGCAGGGGAATTGGGTTTAAGTAATTAGCTCAAGGTCACATGGCTAGTAAGTGTTAAGTGTCTGAGGCTGGATTTGAACTCAGATTCCCATGATTCCAGGACTGGTGCTCTATTCACTGAGCCACCAGCCACCCCAAATGGACATTTTCTTGAGGTGATAGGTAGTAATTATTTAAAATTAAGAACTAGTGTTTTCTGTAGTGGGGGAAAGAATTTTGCAGTAAGAAAATCAATATATCCAGAATGAGAAGACTTTCAGGAAATGGAAAAAAATATTTCTCTGATAAATCTTATTTCTCAAACATAATGGGACTGAAACAGATTTATGTATAAAAAGATTCATTATATAATTGATAAAATGGTCAGAGGATATGAACAGTCATACGGAAAATTCTCTAAATTACTAATAAATAAAGAAAACAACTAAAGAAATGCAAAGTAAAAACAACTCTGATGTATCACCTCACACACATGAGCTAAGACAACAGAAAAATAAAATGATAAACGATGGAGAGGATGTAGAAAAATAGGTAGAATTTAGAAATAAAATGTCCTTTTTCTGGACCTGTGAACTGGTTCAACTGTTCTGTATAACAAGTTGGAACTATGTGTAAAGAGCTATAAAATTATTTTCACACAAAGAAATACTACTACTTGATCTATATTCCGAACAGATTGAAGGAAAAGGAAAATGATCTAGCCAAACACAACTATTTATAGCAGCTTGTTTTTGTGGGGGCAAAGTATTGGAAAATGAAGTGATGGCCTTCACTTAGATAATGTATGGCTGAACAACTTGTGGTATATGAATGAGGTAGAACACTATTGTGCTTTAAGAAACAATTAAGAAAATGGTTGAAGAAAAAAAAACCCTTGAAATCTGATGCAAAATAAGCAGAAACAGAAGAAAATTGTACACAGTAGGAGCAATATTGTAATGACAATCAAGTGTAAAACTCATAGATATTCTGATCAATATGATTTAGAAGTATTCTTACAAACCCATGATAAAAAATATTATTCACCTCCAAAGCAAGAACTTACCAAATCTGAACATAGATTAACGATTAAATTTGATCACTTTTTTTGTACCAACCCCTCCACAACATGAATAATGTGGAAAAGCAGTCTAGAAAAAGACTGAGCAACATTCACACCAGAAGTACTAGTCTTCCCTGACTGCTACTTCAGTGCTTAGTACAGTGCCTAACTCATAGAAGGTGATTAATAAAAAGTTTATTGACTGATCAACACTGGACTTTTTGACAGTTAAATTTCCAGTCTGGGCCAATTTGCTTTTCCTTAGGGCCTCAGGAATCCCTTCCCACCCCTTCCCCAGTCTCATGAGTTCACTCTATTAGTGCTGAAGTTTGGACATTCAAATTCCTTACCACACATAAGTTAGGTTGCAGAGTGAATAAAGCCTGGAGTTAGGAAGACCTGAATTCAGATTCTTTCTCAGACACTAGTTCAGTCACACCAGGCAGGTCATTTAAGCTCTGTATGCCTCATTTTCTTTATAAAATGAGGATAATACTCTGTACTTTATAGGATGGCTGTAAGAATTAAAAAAAAAGATATGTGTGAAGTGTTTTGCAAACATTAAAGGACTATAAAAATGCAAGCTATTATTTCAGAACTCCAAAAATCAATCAATTCACCATATTCAGACTCTAGTCACAGAGATTATATATTTCTAGGATACCACACTTGGTCTCAATTTATTATTAACTTGTTCCTGCTTGTAAAATATATGGTATTGATTACATGAAACCCAAGAACATTTCAGAGCTTCTAGGAAAAGCATTAGTAACTACTCAAAGCAAATCAGGATATCTATCAACACAGGAATGACCAAGAATATGAAAATGTCTATAGCCAAGATTTTGAGATACATTTGTATGTGTACCCTGTAGGACTTATCTGACAATATATATATTTTGTACTGACAGTAGAGTTGGACAATGGACTGGGTCCAAAGTTAAAAAAGAGCAACATGGTAGATTGGATTTTTTCAAGAAATTGCAAAGCTCTTCTACTGACCTCAAGTTTACCAACATTGCTGTGAATCAATGAGATGTGGAACAGTTCACAATTGTTTTTGTTTTTTCAGTAAACAAACATTTATTAAGTTCTTACTGTGTACCAGGCACAGCACTAAGTGATAGTGATACAAAGAAGAGCAAAATCATTCTCTCTATCCTGAAAAAGTTCACTTTCTCCTTTTAAAATAATATTATCCTCCCAAAATTACATATAAAAACAATTTAAAACTTTTTGGGAAAATTTTGAGGTCTCAATTCTATCCCTCCCTCTTTACCCCTCTTTGAGATGGTAAGTAATTTGTTATGTTATGCTATGATATAAAACATTTCCATATTAGTCATTTTGTGGAAGAAAGAATCAAAGAAAAAAAAGAAAGAAAGGAAGAAAGAGAAAGAAATAAAGGAAAAGAAGAAAACTAAAGGAAGGAAGAAGGAAAGCAAGAAAAAAAGTATTCTTTTGTTTGTATTCAGGCCCCATTAGTTCTTTCTCTGGAAGTGGATAGCATTTTTCATTATGGGTCCTGTGGGACTAATCATTTTATTGCTGAGAACAGCCAAGTCATTCACAGTTGTTAATCATTACAATATTGCTGTTACTTTATACAATATTCTCCTGGTTCTGCTCACTTCACTTTGTATCAATTCATGTAAGTCTTTCTAGATTTTTCAGAAATCATCTTGGTCAAAATGTCTTACAGCACAATAATATCCAATTACAACCATATACCACAATTTGTTCATCCACTCCCTAATTTATGGACAATTGGACAACATTGTGGGATACTTTTGGTACAATATAAATGAAAATAAAGTTGGCTGGACAAGTGTGGATTGAAACTGACCTGCATGACTGAAGAGATGTACTGAATTGACAAGAGTATAAATTTGTTAGTGTATTTGAGAATGAGTCATTAGAAGTGATTTGACATCTTTGGGTATCAGTTAACCTGTCTCCCTAATGTACTTCTAAAGGATATAGATAAGATAAAATGAGATTGTGAATCTAAAAACTATTTTTAAAAATTAGAATAAATTTAATATTTATTTAATTTTAGCATTCAGTAAAAAAATACTGATTTTTGAATTCTTTCCCTCCAGTTCTCCCCCATCTATTGAGAAGTCAAGCAATATGATATCATTGAACATGTGAAATCATGAAGAACATATAATCTATGTTGCAAAAAAATGTAAAAAAAAATAAAGTCACTGAATCACACTTCAGTCTGTACTCAGAGTTTATCAATTACCTCTCTGGAGCTGGATTCCATGTTTCATCTACAGTCCTTTGACATTATCCTGTAGAAGCATTTTAAAGATTTTTTTAAAAGTACTATCCAAATATGATATGTTTATTGCCACTATCTCAAGTCAGGATAAAACTTCTATGGCTTTTACTTTACTATGACTCCTACTTTGCTCTCTCCTCCATGTTTTGTATCTTAAACCTAAGTTCTGGCAACTCCTAGATTGAGCTTCCAACTCTGTCCTAGGCTTGATAGTTTGCTATATTCTCCCTTGGCCTCTGAGCTCTTTGCCTTGTTATATTGTCTTATGGCCTTTGCTCTATAATTTGTCTTTAGTAATATTGGAGATGCAGACACAGATTATAGTGGTTGCATCTAGAGTGGAGTTAAGTAGTGGGGAGGATGGAAACTGGATAGGAAATGTTGAAAGTGGAATGGGAAACAAAAAAAGTCCATAATAGCAGGCCTGGAAAAGGAAAGACCGCTGGCAAAAATCTCCTCAAAGTGACTTTCTCTACTAAGTGAAAAATCAGAAAAATTTTAAATGTCATATTTCTCATAGTGCTTATTTGATGAAGCCATCAAGCAAGGGAGAAAACATATAACCTGAGTGGACTAAAATAAAACTCTCCATTAGGAGAAAGGACCCTAGGAATGGAAATGTAGAGTCTTGAAGAAAAATGAAAGAATTAAATACACTGTAAATTTCCTGGGTGCTGGAGCCTTAATCACAGGTGAACTGAAATGGGAGCCAGGTACAATGCAGTTATTTCTAACCTCCACTTACAGCCTGAAAACCCAATGTAATATGAAATAAAAGCAAAAGTTTCCTTGTGGCCTCATGTGGCCCCTACATTATTAACTTTAAAAGTTTGGCAATTTTTAAAAATTTTCTCTGGATAACCCTAGAAAGGATGAATTTATTGTTTGATACTTACCATCATTCTGAAAACCTTGCAGAGACAAAATGGGCCATAGAGAAGAAAATTTAATACTGATACAGGATAATAGCCAACAAAGGCAAATCTTTACTAAATGATTACTTTATATATGATTTGTATTAAATGATTTAAATATTTATTGCTTTCATTCTACAGAACTTAAATCCTTTAAGGGCAGTGATTGTTTTACTTGCATTCTGTGTCACCAAATATTTATGTCTAGTAAGTGCTTGATAAATGTTTGTAGAAGGAATGAATAAGGAAGAATGGGATAACCCAAGTTAGTTTTCTATCATTTGCATGCCTCAATCATACTTTAATGACTAACAGAAAGGGATATCATAGAAATGGTTCCTATTCAAGTAAAAGTTGAACTTAAGCTCTAGGGTGGTATCTGCCTCTGAAATCATATGGATATATGAACCTTGTTTCAAGGTTTTCTGGTTTTCAATTTGGGGGGTAGGATAAAAATTTGGAGAAAGGCAATCAGGTGTTTTAAGAAACCCTGGAAGGTTCAATCCCATGCTATTCTCAGTACAATTAATGTCTACCAGCACATCCAGTTGATGGACTACTAATTTACACTAGTGAATTCTTGTCTGAGGCCAGCTTGGGAGTGTCCACAACAAAGTGGAAAGCATGGAATGAAGACATGGGACAGGTGAAAACCTCACATCAGGGAAATTCTTTTGTGTAGCTGAGGATCAGGGTTTATATACCTTTTACAGTATAAGCTAGTTCCTTTATTACATGGGACAGGTTGTATACTTCCCTTGTGTTTAGTTCCCTTTGTGTCACTGCTATCAGGGTGAGTAAGAATTCAGGGTGCTCTGTCCCCTGCATGTCACAGAGAGTGGTGAGCCAGCATCTGGTTGGCCTGGGAGCAGCTGCAAGAAGCTGGCATCTTCTACCTGCCTAACTGGAGTTGGCTCTCAACATCTCCTCCTTTTTGCAAGCAACTTAATGCCATAAATTTCAGCAACAAGGGTGCAGAACTTTCTGGATAAAAAATATAATATACATAGGAAGAAAGCACAAAGGATTAACAATATAATAAACACAGGTACAAAGTATAATAACACAGGTATAATAGTCCAGAAAAGATTGACCTTATCAAAAATATGGATAATCTTGTTAGCTAAATCAGAGGGATCAATTCCCGCATTGTGGCAATGTTCAATTTGTTCTGTAATATTCCCCAGGGCATACATGTCCCAGGTGATATTGGAATCATGCCAAGCTCCTTGGAGATGATCAGCAATTTCTTTCCATGTAATGCCCTGTGAATTATTTCTGAAGGGTATCGGGATTACACATATATAAATATATTGATAATCGCTTCTTAACTCCGTTCTTTGTATAAACGTTTGAACCTGGTCCCCTAACCATAAAAAGGATTGCTTTAGGAGGTCATCTTTCAGTATCAGGTCTCTATCCATCAACTGCTGAGCATTTAATGTGAGGGAAATGTTCTTGGCCAAATCTACATATTGGGCTGTTTGTGCTTGTTTTTGCAAGGCTATTATTGCTCCTACCATAACCAAAGCTATTATGGAAATAAATGTTACAACACCAAAAAATAAACATTCCCCAAAAACCTTTTGCTTCTTTTCCTTATTTCTTTTGACTGCAAATTGAGAATATTTTCTTCCACTGATTGGTACCACTGTCCTTGCACCTTTGTTGACAATTACTTGCACCTTAGTTGGGAATCTCCCCCCTTTTTAGAAAATAGTTTAAGGACATGTATGTCAATGCCTAAAGCCTTGACATTATGCAATACCATTCATATAATACATGGTCCAAATAAACAAAGGGTAACTACAATAATTAATATAAGTAAAATATGTAAAATAATAGATATCAAATTAAAAGGAGATAACTTTTACTATGTTGATAATATTGGATTAGCAATATTTCTGGATCAATTCGAGAGTGATGATGATTTTGGATGTTTACCGATATAATTTGTAATATTTGAATCATGCCAACCACCAAGAGGTTGGGCATGCATTTTTTCCCCCAAGAAACATTAGAATCAGAGCTATTATATAGTAAAGAAGTTACACAGATATATCTATATTCTGGCGTATCTTAAAGGCTACAGAAACATTTTATGAAAATCCATTAACATATCGTGCAGTTTGGATTTTTCTTTGTAGAGAAATTGCAGATACAGTGGTTGATATTATCAATATTATTAGGGTAGTGAGTCCAGTAACAAAAAATCTGAGAAACCTATTTCCCCCCTCTTTTTTAAGAAATCAGAAATCATATGTAATGCATATCACCTGACTTATTAGATACCAAGCATGAGTTAAAGTAGTTGGAAAAATGGCAAATAAGAGTGATTCTACAAACAGTATAATGACATAATAACCATTAATACATTGTTTAACAGCACAGTTAAAGAAGGTTATATTCCAATAAAATATATTATTGACTTATATCATCTGTAAATGGTTTTCATTGGCAGAAGTAAGGAAGGCTTGAGGGAGTCAAATAGTAGTATAACATGTAGTTATAAGTTATATATGAAACACTCGATGTGATAGGGGTAGGTGTCCCAGGACTTAAATCAGGATATAATCAGTCCAGTTTGTATTAAAATCAGAGTGATAATAGCAAGAAATACGAATCCTTGAGTAACAGGTTTCAGTTATTTGGCTTTATATAATAAATGTTAAATCTTCCCCCATGTAATCACAGCTTTTTGTGTAGTGGCTGCATTAGGAGACCTCTTCTTCTTTACTTCCATCTACCATCTCCATGATTTCTTCTTCTGCAGCCAGAACTCTTTCATCTCCTGGGGGAGTTGGAGTATGTGTCCTGATGTTTCTTTTATGGCACCCTCACTGATTGTTCAGCAGCTTCTGGAAAAGCATAAACACAACTCTGCCCTCACATAATAATGGATCAGGCCCTTCCAATTTGTTTGTTTGGATAACCTTCATTTGGGAAGTATGCACTTTTTCACATAGTTTTTCTGCTGGTGTATACTCATTTTTAGCCATGTATAAAAAATTTTGAGGTGTATAAAGCAGTACCTAATTGCCTTTATGTCATATTGGTCCAAGTCCCCCCCCCGACTTTTTATTTTTAAAGAAGTTTTAATATCTTTATTCCAACTGTCAAGTATAGCTCAACTGGTGGGATTATAAGGGTTATGACTGTAATTAATTTTATACGAAAATTATCCCAGAAAGAGTGAAGTAATTTGCTAGTGTAGGTGGGGGCATTATCAGTTTTCAATTGTTTTGGAATGTCCATTGAAGCAAAAGACGGTTACACTGTAACATATGGCTAATTATATATATATATATACACATACATATACATATACATATATATATATATATATATATATATATATATATATATAGTGACAAGTATATTAGGATAACTTGCCAAAGGGAGGATAATGAATTGCATCCATTCCCTGTAGGTTAATGGTGATTAGTGGAGGAGTAATAGAGATAACACATTGAGGGCAGTTTATTTATGATCTGTCTACCTTGGTCCTATGGAATTGTTTACATAGAGTATGTGCATTTTGATGAAAATAAGAGTGAGATAATGTAGTTCTGTGAATATTTGAAGAGAGAAGGGTGGGAAAAACTTAAAGTTTCTGATCAGCAGTTGTGTTACTTTGGGAAAGAGGCCAGGAAGTGAAGAATGAGCTGTAATATAGGTTGTGACCACTATCTTAGGAGGGTTTGTAATTTCTGAAAAAGGTAAAACAGATCTGTATTTTATGTGTGTTTAAGTTTAGCAGTATCAATATGTTGGCACACATATACTGACTACTTGTTATCTGACACAATATAAAATGGAGAAGAAGAAAAATCATTTAACAATAATATTCTAGTTGAAAACTGCATTTTGAGCAGAAATATAGTGAGTATGAATAACTTTATAAGTATTAAAACAATGTAGTAGACTATATTTTTAGTTTTGAGATTTATAAATGATCAAACTTTTATGAAGAAATTTAGTTGAAAACTTATATCATGATAGCTCTGTTGTGTTATGTTTTTACCTTAAAGCAAAAACACTTTTAAAATTGAGATTCCTTAAAGCTAAGTTGGTGTAAAATGTCCTTATGTATCAAATTCCCAAAGGAAAAAAAACTGAATTCCTAGCTAATTGTAGTAATCCTTAGATATGCCAAATTTTTAGTTGCCTTCTGACATGCAAAATTTTCTCTTTTAGGTGAGGCAGGAAAATGGTTAAATGCTCATCTATTTGTCTCTTTGATCTGAGGGGAGACATTGCTTTTTTATTTCTTATCACTTTCTCTGCACTCAAACTTGGCCAGAGTTGGAACTGAGAGAGAGTTTCAAACTTTTTTAAAAGAATCTTAAAACTTCTGTTCACACTTTTCATTGACTTTTTGAATGTCAAGAAAGAGTTGTTTATTTTTCAACAACTTCCCCAAAATTTCCAAACTTTTACTCTCAAAACCTCTATTTACACTCTTCCTGCAAATAGTTTATACTTTTCTTAAACTTCTTTCCCATGCTCCTCTCTGTGCTACATGATTAAACTTTCTTGCCTTTCTTTGATTCTTCTCCTGAACTTTGATTAAAGATCCTTTCAAAATACACATACCTTATTTTTTTCTGATTCTGATCTGACACTTCTCCTGCACTCTTCTACTTGCCATTTCCATCATATAACCTAAACAAAAAATATGTTTTTCTCTCTCTTCCTTTCTCCTCTCCAGATATCTACCTGCATTTAGCAGCAGGTATAAGAAGGGGGATGGGGAGAGAAAGATATAATGGCATTCTGAGGAAAGTCCAGAAGGTCAGCTGAATATTAAACCTTAAAGGTGTCAGATTACTCACATTCACACTCATTCACACAAATACATATAAACAAAACAGGTAGATGCAGAAAATGACAGGAGGAGTACACCACAGAAAATTGTTAGACATCTTCTGCAGAAATCAGACATTTGCTCGGCCCTCCAGTTGGTAACAGAGGCCAGGTAAGACTTTGAAATTCTATTTTTATGTTTTTACACTTCTGGGTTGTGCACAGACCGCTGCATCACACTTAATTGTTCTAGCCATCCTTGGTACTTTCATTTCTGATGTGAAACATATTTTTAACATATTCCATGGGAAAAAAGACAGAAATGAAGAAATTTTGGAACCCTTCCTCTTTTAGTCTCTCACTCATCTGTCTCCCACTGCCTCCCATCTGTTTAGGTCTATTGTACCTTCTTCTGGGAACCATGGGCAACTTTTATCAACACAGTTGAAAAACTCTGACAACTGCCCTCTTGTAATAAGTAACTTCCTTTCTCTTACTATTTTCATTAGTAGCTTCAAGTATCCCTTTTGGTCCTTGTATTCACAGTGAACCTTCCCCATTATTTACACCTACTTATTAATTCCTGCTTGTGCCTAGTGCAGTGAACTTAAAGTGAAAGTAGCTACTGAGAGTTGCTGTCTACAAGCAGTGCTCTGCCTTTTTGCTTTTGCTCTTACTTTCGTTTTTGTGGAACTCCTTCCTCATAAGAGCTTCTCTTGAGACCTTCCTTTCAGGTCCCTCTTTTGGGTGCCACTTCAAGCCAGCTTGGGAATGGCCATGACAAAGTGGAGAACATGGAATGAAGACATGGGCCAGGTAGAAGCCTCACAGCAGTGAAGTTAATTTATTCATCTGAAGATTAGGGTATATATACTTTTCATAGAGTAAGTTAGTTCCTTTATCACATAGGACAGGTTGTACACTTCCTGGTAAGTAAAAATTCAGGGTGCTCTGTTCACTGCACATCATGGAGAGTGGTGAGCCAGCATCTAGTTGGCCTAGGAGCAGTTGCAAAAAGCTGGCTGCTTCTACCTGCCTAAATAGAGTTGGCCCTCAACTCTTGACCACCTATATTTAGCAGGAAGCATGATAAAAGACAGAAAATACCTTTTTCCTTACAAATTGGTGATCAGTTTTATTCATATAATCATTCTTGCTGCCCCATTTACTCTTTCCTGTTTTTGTTGATTTTCCCAATCTTGAAATCTCTCTATCTGAAAGAACCTTCTAAAATCTGGAGTAATTGGGTCAACATCATCTATACTGAAAAGAAAAAACTTTGTCTTGTATCTATCAGCATTTTTTTTGTTAACTATCCACACTGCTGAGCCTGACTTTCTGATCTATTCTATCTTATTCTTACCCATGTTTCCATATAAAATACTTCTCCAGCTCATCTACATATCAAACACCATCATTTCATAGGCTATACTATCACATTGCTACCTGGCTTGTCTTCAAACACTCTAAATGCATTTACACTTAAACCTTCATTTTGAGATTATTCCTCCCTTCAGGCCGTCCCTCATTTTCTCTCCTCCATATTTAAAACCTCTTTATGTCCTTTGTTCCTTCCCTTCAGTCCTGAAGTATTACACATTCTACAATTTTTCCAAGTCTTATCCTAATGCTTGTGAACCTGAAGTACTCATTCCAATCTCATTCTATGCTTTCCTACCCTTGTCTTTCTAGTTCTGTATCTCACTCTGTATTTATCTCTTGCTCTGTCTCTTCCTATGTGCTTCTATATCTTTCTGACTCGATCTATTTCTGTCTCTGCCTCTTTCTTTCTCTGTATCTCATTTTCTGTCCATATTTCTTTGTCTCCATTCCTCTGTCTGTGTGTTGGTTTATCTTATCTGTTTGATTCTCACTTACCTTCCTTCAATCTATCCACTCTTTTTACTACCCCCTCTCCCTCACTTTATAATCATGGGAAGGTCTTCCTTTTCTTAGGAAAACCATCTCTGGAACTTGATAGTTCTACAGACTATTTGCCTATATATCTCTCCACCACTTCACTGCTAAATTCCTAGAAAGAGCAATCCACATGCAATACCTAAAAACAATAGATAATATTTATATCATACTTACTATGTGCCAGGTACTGTGCTAAATCCTACACAAATATCATCTCATTTGATCGTCATAATAACCTGAAGAATTAGGTGCTATTATTATTGCCCCTTTTACATGTAAGTAAACTAAGACAAAAAGGAGTTAAGTGACTTGTTCATTGTCATGCAACTGTCTGACTCTGCATTTAAACTCAGGTGTTCCTTTCTTTCCATCTATTCCCTTTATTTCCACACCATCTACTCATTAATTTACCCCGTTTGGAATCTGGCTTTCATTTTCACCACTCTAATAGAACACCTACCCACAGGACCTCTCATGATGTCTTAATTAGCAAATTCACCATTGTTTTTTTCATCCTCATTTTCTTTGACCTTAATGTAGTATCTTATGCTATTGATTATTCACTCCTTCATATTTTCCTCCCTCAGCTTCACTGATACAACATTCTTTTGGTTTGGCTTGTACCTTTTTGTGCTCTCTTACACTTCTTTTGTTGGTTCATTTTCTGCTAAGTGGGAATATCTCCTTTTCCCTATTATCTGTCAGGCAAAATAAAAACTTCTTTGATGGATCATTAAATCCCTATAAATTCTATTTTTGCCCAGTTTTTTCAGACTAATAATTCATACTATAGTATAGTTTGCTCTATTGGTCTCTTGATTTCATATTCTATTCTCAGAATTCCATGCATTTAACAGTTCATACTTCATTCCCAGAATAACTCCTATCCACATTTTTACCTGTGAAAACCTTTTATTTCCTTCAAAGTCCAATTTAGATGGCATTACCTCTTTAGTCTTATCAGAATATTCCTTAAATATTCTTATTATGCTTTCGTTGGATCTCTTCTTTCACTTCAATATGTTTGACTTTGCATCATGCTTATTTATATACCATGCACCCTGTTAGATCCTAAAGCTTTTTAAGACAGGAGGTTTGTACTATTTTTTTCTTTGTATACCTATCGCTTAGCACCATCCATTGAAGCTAGCACATTCACAACGGATGTTTGGTAAATTAAATTGAAGCAATAGGAACTGCTAAGGAATTTTGAAATTGAAGATGAGAAGAGATGTTTGAAATAATTCTAAGCTATCACTCATGCTTTATACATTAGGAAAGTGAGCTCCAAAGAAGTAAAGTAACTGTACAAGGTCACACAGCTACTAAGTAGAAGAGCTAAGACTAAAACCCAAGTGATTGAATTTCTGGTCAAAGGGTCTTCCATGAATTAAAAATCCTCTTTGGAGGGAAGTTGGTGGTGAATGGGGGGAAGGAAGCATAAAAAAATTTGAGAATAGTTGGTGATTCCTCAGAAAATATTAAAACAGACTAAAATGTACGTCCTTCTTTATATCTTGCTCTAAATTATGTATAATTTTATATCAAGTTGTGTATTCATCTAAAACTTGTCATGGTATGCAGTATAATATCTTAGCTTCAAAACAATGTCTGCAACACTGATATCTAGTTTTCGTGTATATATATATATATATATATATATTTATATATACATATACACCCACATAAATATGTACACATACATGTACATGCACAGAACATGTCTATGCATATATACAGATATATGAACATACATACGCATATATTCACACACAGATTATCTCTATATACATACATATACACACATATGTATAGATATGCATATATGGGTATACATATAAATTAACATGCATGCGTGTACATGCACATGCATACATGTATATACATGCACATATGCATACAGTTATACATACACATATACATATGCATAAAAGCCTACAAGAAAAATATGAATTGGTTGGAGGCCATGGAGAACCTCAAGAAGAATTTTGAAAATCAAATAAGAGAAGTAGAAGAAAAATTGGGAAGATAAATGAGTGTGATGCAAGAAAATCATGAAAAATGAGTTAATAGCTTGCTAAAGGATACCAAGAAACATTAAAGAAAATAACACCTAAAAAATAGAGTAACTCAAACAGCAAAAGAGGTCCACAAAACAATGAGGAGAAGCATGCCTTAAAGATCAAAATTGGCCAAATGGAAAAGAAAGTTCAAAAGCTCACTGAAGAAAATAATTCCTTCAAAATTAGAATAGAGCAAATGGAAGCTAATGGCTTTATGAGAAATCAAGATATTATAAAACAGAACCAAAAGAGGGGAAAAATAGAAGACAATGTATAATATCTCATTAGAAAAACAAGTGACCTAGAACATTGATCTAGGAGAGACAATTTAAAAATTATTGGAGTACTTGAAAGTCATGACCAAAAAAAGACTCTTGATATCAACTTTCTAGAAATTATCAAGGAAAACTGCCCTGACATTGTAGACCAGAGGGTAAAATAGAAATCGAAGGAATTCATCAATCATCTCTTGAGAGAAGATCCCCATAAGAAAACTTTTAGGAATATTATAACCAAATCCCAGAGTTCCCAAATCAAGGAGAAAATAATGCAAGCAGTCATGGAAAAACGGTTTTAACTATTGTTGAAACACAATCAGGATAACACAAGATCCAGAATCTTCTTTAAGAGACTGAAGGGTTTAGAATTTCGTATTCTAGAGCTCAAAGGAGCTGGGATTGAAACCAAGAATCATGTATCCAGCAAAACTGATTATAATACTTCAAGGAAAAATATCAGCATTCAATCAAGTAGAGAACTTTCAAGCCTTCTTGATGAAAAGACCAAGGCAGAACAGAAAATTTGACTTTTAAATATTAGAATCAAGAGACACATGAAAAGGTAAAAAGAAAAGAGAAATCATAAGGAACTTATTAAAGTTGATCTATTTACATTCTTACATGAAAAGACAATATTTGTAACTCAGGAGACTTTTCTCAGTATTAGGATAGTTGAAGTAAATGAATGTCTGTCTATCTGTCTCTATCCATTTATCTATCTATCTGTATGTATGTAGGTATGAATGTATGTATGTATATCTGTATGTATATATGTGTATGCGTGTGTATGTGTCTGTATATGTATACCTAGATGGAGGATACAAGGTGAGTTGAATATGAATGGGTAATGTCTAAAAAATAAAATTAAGAGGTGGGAGAGGAATATATTGTGAGAAGGAGAAAGGGAGAGATAGAATACGGTAGATTATCTCAAATAAAAGAGGAAAGAAAAAGCTGTTACAATGGAGGGGAAGAGCAGGGAGGTGAAAGGGAGGGAGTCAACTTTACTCTCATTGGATCTGGTTTAAGGAGGGAATAATATACACACTCAATTGATGTCATACCCTACAGAAAATTAGGAAGGAACAGGATAAGAGGGGGGATGATAGAAGGGAAAGTAGATTGGGGTAGGGGTAGTCAGAA
>CM053596.1:226199051-226210173 GCA_028646575.1 Pseudocheirus occidentalis | reverse complement strand
TTGTGGAAATGAATGTTGAAAAGTAAAAAAATAAACATTAAAAATGATTCTTAAGAAATCCAATCATATTTAGCAGAATATTATCTTTGAATCAATCCTCATCTACATAATTAAACAATATGTTAATTGTTCATTTAAGAGAGCTAGACTGGTTTCTGAGCAGCTGTAATGTTAATGAAATCAGAAGATCTTCCATGCCCCTTTCTATTGGCACTTAGTAAAGACACTTGGCACCTTACTTCAAGTTAAGCACTTACTAAACAGGCAGTTAGCTTCTTACTTCAAGTTAACTCCTTAACATGAAGGGGTAGAACAGGGAGGAGCTATACTGTATATAAGGAAGAGAACCAGTAGGACAGCCATATTTTCTCTCAGTCACCACCTGGAGACTGCACCTTTTGCTGAGATTCTCGTTCTGCAGCTTTTGCCGAGAACTTCCAAGGACCAGGCTGAGCAACTAGTGAGTCTGAGAGGGATCCTCGCTTGAGGGAGCCTGTTCTATTTGTGAAGGCTTGGGAATGTGGGTGTTCACTGAATTAATTATGTGTATCAACTTCGTGACCACTATAATGACTTTGGCTTTCTGGTTCTAGGACTTGTCCTTCTGGTTCTGGGACTCGGTGTTCTGCTTTCTGAATAAATACCTTGGTTCTGCCCTCCATTTGGAGAGTTTGCTACATTTTGTGATTCACACCTATACCAGCATATTCATAACCACCATGGGTGTTGTGAATATTGCATTATTGATACAGCAGCACACACCTGGTTGGAAATTTAGGACAAATTATTTTTTGCTATTTGCTCCAGTGGAAACCTTGGGGGACGTTGTGTCCCCTCAGTTGGCTGCCCCAGACTTCTCATTATCAAACAAACAAAATGTAAATTAACAGGTGGAACAATAGTAGAGACCTGCTTTGGACCCCTGTGTTTAGTGGGATGCTCAATGCTACATAGTCAACTCCCAGATTCACTTATCAGAAACAACAGAAGTCAGCTTCTGTTTATATTGAAAAGAATATCTGACATATCTTTTAGGGTTAAAAATCTAATTATGATTTTTAATAAGTAGTTATTTTCTAGTTATGGGGGCATTTCCATTTCCAATTACCTATATTGATTGCTACTTCCCATATTTTGGATTCCTGAATATCAAAATGATAAGATTTTATATTTGCATAATTAGCCATGAGAACCAAATTGTAAATACAAGCATGGTTTATTATTTCATCAGTTCCATAGGAGCAATGGTTTTATAGTGTGTTTATTTGAACACAATGTAATGACCAAATTAGACCAGTCATTTAAAGAGTCCCTTGCAAATAGTCTATCTAGCCAATCTTAATTTATTTTGAGCAACACAACTTCCATCAGAAATTCCCTCAAGTCCAGAATTAGAAGAAAAAACAAATTTTAGCCAAAGATAGATGGCGATTTCCCAGATTAACAGGAGCTGAAAATTACCTGGGAAGGAAGTAGTCAGCAAATCATAAAGGTAATTTGGTAAGGCTTTGTTTTTCTACTGAACCAACTATGTACTAAATCTATAGAACAGTTTCTTGTTTTCCCTTTGAAGATAAATGTAGAGGACTTATTGGGGGCCAACTTTAGTTCATTTTGTAGCTGCTTAATTTTCCAGCAAACATGAAAATTAAATATGTGGAGTAATTCAGGAAACATACTTGCATCCCTTTTTGGATGCCAAAGTTATTGGGTACAGTGGATAGAATGCTGGCTCTAGAACAGGCAGACCTGTGTTTAAACCCAATCTCACATACTTACTAGCTTTGTGATCATGGGCAAATTAATCTCTGTTTGCCCCAGTTCCCTCAGTTGCAAAGTGGGGATAATAATTCCTCCAAAAGTTGTAATTTGAGTCCTAATCCTTGCTTAGCCATTACCTTGCTTGTGACCATGGACAAGTATACTTCTCTGTATATGTTTCCTCAGATTAAAAATATGAATATTAATAATATCTGCTCCTAAGGTTGTTGTGCATATCCAATGAGATAATATATCCTAAAGCATTTGGCACACTTAATAGATGATTGTTTACTTCTTTCCTGCCATTTGTCCTACTGAGAACTCAAAAAACCTAAGGGGATTCAGGAAAATCCTAAAAGTCAAGGAACTGTTATTCTAAATCCCTATACTCCTAGGATTCTAATTAGTTAGAATTTCATTAGAAATTCATTCTAAAATTATTAAGAATATCAGGCAATAGTCAATAGTCAGAATCACTCATATGCATAATACATTTTTTCCTACTGTTTAAAGTTCATAATTTCACTTTATCCTCCAGACAATTCTATCGAGTAAGTGAGGGAATTATTATTTTCTTCATGTTACAACTAAGGAAGCTCTCACTTAATGAGGTAAATTCACCAATGGACACAAGAGAATAGCTAAGTAGGAATCAGTACCCAAATCTCCTGACCTCTATGTTCCTTCTGATAGATAGAGTGAAAGCATGGAAAATGCATGGGAGAGTGTGGACAGTGCCTCAGGTTGACTAAACCAAAGCCTCTCAGTCCATCAACAAGTATTTATTAAGTGCCTATTATGTGTGATGCACAGTGGTAAGGTTAAAGAGGAAAGGCACAAGCAGTTCAGAAGATCAGAAAAGGTTTAAAGTTGAAGGCTGTCCTTGAGGTGTATACTGGAGGAAGAGAGGATTCTGACCAATCCCATTGAATGGTCAGGGACTGGTAAAGGTAAATAATAAATTTGTGGATTGAGCAAGATCATGACTTGGCTAGAGCTTTAGCAGCTTCATGAAACTAAGATAACTGGCACCAACTCTGATTTGATACAGCTGTTTGATTGCAGGAAATTATTCCAAGGGGAAAATGGGAAATTGAATGCATTCAATATTCCAAAAAGGGGGAATGACAAAAGAAGTTAAAGGTCTGGACTGAGAGGAAAACTTCTTTGGGTTCTTTCTTTCCAGGATCAACATTTTCAATGATCTCTTCTCTTCTTAACCTAGACATGACACAAATTGGGTCTGTGTTGTGACAATATGTTATCTATGACTGATAGAGCTGTGCACTTTAATGGAGAAACAGATATAAACCAGCAAGTGCTTTGCACATAATGACTATCAGTTAAAACCACCCACTTCAAGTTAAATGCTCCAAAAATAGGGGACAGAGGTAAGTTATGGAGAATAATATATAATTTATTTGTCATTATTTTCTAGAGATGTTACCCTCCCTATCTGTCAGGTAGACCTTTTCACTGCACCCAGGTCCTTATTAATATGTCTTTGTTTTCATTTGTGCAGTGTCTTACACATAAATTAACTTCCTTTTCCTCCATCAACCCAAATCCTGCACATATATCTAAGTTCAATTTACAACTGCTCTGTGAAAGTTTTCTTGACCATTTCATCCTATACTATGTCTCTTTCCTATGGAATCTACTTAATGAACCACCTAATCTACGAATAACACAATTACTTTGTTCTTTCATCCAAGAAATATTTTGTACCTACTATAATAGATGCATCACTATGCCAGTCATTGAAGGAATTTGATTATTCTCTGTGCCATGCATGGTCTTTTTCCATGTATAGATTAGAATTTTTAAAGTCATGTCTCCATTTTCACTAAAAAAACCCCTAAAACCAAGAACCCCTGAATGTAGAGAAACAGAGCTGAGTGCATAGGAGTTGCTCAATAATTTCAGATCAGTGGATTTATTAAAACAAATCTATACTCAACAGCTTAGATAACTGCCTCAAGTGTTCATTCCTACTTGCCCTACAGATAGAGGTATTCTGGTAAAGTAGAAATTTCACGATAATTCATTCCATAGCCCTTATTTTACTCAGTTCTATGAGTTTTCCTCAATCACTTGAAGAATTTAGTCAATAATATTCAAACTCAATTCAACAAACATTTATCTATGGGAAAGTCATGAGAAACAGTATAATATGAACTACACTGTGAGAGAGAGAGAGAAAGAGAGAGAGAAAGAGAGAGAGAGAGAGAGAGAGAGAGAGAGAGAGAGAGAGCACAAGTGCACATATCTTTAGGTCAGGATAACTTAGAATTAAATCCTATCTCTGATACATATTGTCTCTGTGACTCTGGAAAAGTCATTTAATTTCTCAGTGCCCATGAAGTAATTCTGTAAGGCTATAATTTTCAGGGTCAATATGAATAATCTGCATGGGCAAAGGGAATTTATCTCAAGGGAGTTCCCTATATTAATGAAATCATAGGTCTCATGTAATGTGCAAGGTCTTAGGAGTTGCAAATTAAAAAAAAATCAATTTGACAGCTTAGTGGAAAAGATACTAGAAAGGGCAGAGATTTTGGTAAGGAAAATCTAGCAGGAAGTTATTGCCTTACTCCAAGTGTGAGATAAAGAGAATCTGCACCAGGGTGGTTATAGTGCCAGAAGAGGGAAAGGGTCATGTATAAGAGATATTAGGAAGGTAAAATCAAAAGGCCTTGGCAATGCATTTGATATCATAGATGAGAGAGAGTTGAGAATGATGCCTAAATTTCAATCCTAGGTGACTGGGAGGAGAGTGGTACCCTAAGAATAGGACACTAAGGGAGAGGAGAGAGTTTGGGGTATACTATTGATGTGAGTTTTAGACAAGTTGAGTTTAAGATGTCTGTGGGACATCAAGTTCAAGATGTCTAGTAGTCAGTTGGAGACTGGAGGTCAACAAAGAAGTCAAGGTTAAATAAGTAGATGTGAAAATAATTTTCATTTAGATGAACATTAAGTGTATGGGAGCTGATGATATCAACAAGTGAAATAGTATTGAAGGAAAAAAGGAAGAGGACCCAGGATAGAGACCTCTTAGATACCTTCATTAAAAGGATCTGACCAGAATGATGTTCCATCTGAAAATACTGAGGAGCAAGTACATAGATAAAATGATTTTTAAAAAGGCAGAAAAAAGTAGTGTCTCAAAAACCTAAAGAAAAGAGTGTACCAAGGAGAAAAGGGTGACTGACAATGTCAAACGCTATGGAAGGGTCAAGAAAAATGAAGATTGAGAAAGGGCCATTAGATTTGGCAATTAAAAGATCATTATTTACTTTCGAGAGAGTAGTTTCAGTTGAATGGTAAGATCAGAAGTCAGATTGAAAATAGCAAAGAAGAAAGTAAGAAAAGACAGTTGAGGCAGCTTTTGTAGATGACTCTTTCAAAAAACCTAGTCATGAGAGGCAGAATCAAGATGGTGACATAAAGGCTAGAATTCCCTTGTATTCTCCAAAATTCCATTCCAAAAAACTTTAATATAATATAGCAACCAAATTCCAGAGCAGAAGAAGAGCAAAAGTTCAGAGTAAAACAATTTTTCCAGCCTAAGAAAGCTTAGGATTCCAATAGGAAAGATGTTTCATTACTGTAGTGATTGGGTCTGCAGCACAGTGCAACCCAGGCTGCACACTGGCAAATTAGCAGCAGGTTAAGGAGCTCTCAGCCCACAGAGAGTAAGTGGGTCAGGAAAATGGCAAGAAAAACATTACAAGGCACCTTTTTCTGGCACCAGGTAGAGGCCTCAATACATTGCCCATATACAATTTTAGGTCATAGTCCCAGGGTGAAGAGGAGCACTAGCACACTAGCACTTTGGGTTGCATAAAAGCAGGGTCCCTTATCACAGTCCCAATGTAGAGAAGAGTGATTGTGATCACTCAAAAGGGAGCAGGAGCCCTGGTCTCAGATCCAAGGCAGAAAGGAAAACAAGATCTTGTGACCACAGGAGAGCAAGTATACAATTCCAGGGCCAGGCCATAAGGGATTAACGATAAAAACAACGTTCAGCAACAAGGGGCAGGGATGATTATCACCCTTCCAGAGTGGAGAAGAATGCACATGGTTGCTCAGAGATGGGAGTACAGCCTAGCAGAACAGTGACCACATTTCTCCTTAGATCATAACACCTTGGAAGAACTAACAATTTGGAGATCCCCAGAATTAGCTCTAAAAACAGGAGCATGAAAATTTTGAAGTTTAGGACAGTTCTACCCCCAGAGCAAAGTCCAAATTTCACATGAACTTAATAGGCAGGAAAAATGAGTACACAACAAAAAAAGAACCCAATACCATAGAGACAAGAAAGTCAAACTAGAACTCAGAAGAGGACAACAAGGTCAAAATAGGAAGGTACCAAAGAAAAAAATAAACTTGGACACATGTCCTAAAATCACTCCTGAAAGAGCTCAAAATGGATTTTAAAAAAATAAAAGAGATAAATAAAAAAATTGGGAAAAAGAAATGAGTGGTTCAAGGAAATTATGACAAGACAGTCAACAGCACAGTAAAGGAGAAAATCTGGAACTCAAAGTTTTAAAAACAAGATTTTATCCTCTCATATTCATATCACCATGTATCCTCTATCTATGCTTACATATACACACATACACACACATAAAAACATATACACATGCATACATACATACATACCCATATTGGTATCTATCTGTCTGTCTGTCTATCTGTCTATCTATCTAGCTAGATAGCTAGATAGCTATTTATCTACCTGTCTGTTTATCTATTTTCCCTTCAACTATCCTAATATTGATAAAGTCTCATGTGTTACAAATAAAAACAAGTATTAAAAGATTGTTTTTAAATGCAAGTAGGAAATATGACATACAGACAATGGGGTATAGAAATCCATCTTGCCCTACAAGAAAATAAGGGGAAAGTAGAGAAGGGGGGGATAATGGGGAATAGAAGAGAGGGCAGTCTAAGGGAAGGGTTAAAAAGTATGCTTGCCATCTTGGCATGAGGGGTAGGGAAGAGATGGGGAGAAAATTTGGAACTTGAAATCTTGTGGAAATGAATGTTGAAAACTAAAATAAATAAATAAATGTATTTTTACAAAAGAATTTTGATACTATACCATATGGGTGTATAAGTTTAGTATTGAAATTGTTTCATTGTCTATAGTACCTCTTTCATACTTACTTTTCATACTTCTCTGAGTCTAGTATTTGAAAGTCAATTTTCTATTCAGCTCCAGACTTTTCATTATGAATGTTTGAAAGTCACCTGAAAGATTATACCTAGTTTTGCTGGGTAGATTATTCATGGTTTTAATCCTAGCTCCTTTACCTTCTGGAATGGTGTATTCCGTATCCTCTGATCCTTTAATGTAGAAGCTGCTAGATATTATGTTGTCCTACCTGTATATAATCCTTAAAAATTATAACCGGGCAAGTGGAAGCTTATGATTCCATGAGATATTAAGAAACAATACTAAACAAGAACAACAAAACCCTTAAGAATAAAAAAATAGAGGAAAATGTGAAATATCTCATTGAAAAATAAACTAGTCTGGAAAACCAATTGGGAATAAGTTAAGAATTTTAAGACTACCTGAAAACCGTGTTCATAAAAGAAAACATCAGCATAACATTTCAAGAGATTATAAAAAAAAACTTCCCTGATACCTAGAACAAGAGGGTAAAATAGAAATTTAAAGAAACCACCAATCACTTCCTGATGAGTTCCAGATTTTCTCCTTTCTTCCCTCTGCACACACCCCTCTTGAGAGGACAAGCAATTCAATATAGGTTATACATGTGTAGTTATGCAAAACATTTCCATAGTACTCATATTGTGAAAGACTTTATTTCCCTTCTTCCTATCCTGCTCCCCATTTATTCTATTTTCTCCTTTTAAAAGTGTTTGCTTCTGACTACCACTCCCCCAGTCTACTTTCCCTTCCTCTTATCTCCTTATCCCCTACTTTCCTGTAGGGTAAGATGCCCAGGTGAGTGTGTATTATTCCCTCCTTAAGTCAAATTCAGTGAGAGGAAGGTTGACTCACTCCCTTTCACCTCCCTGCTCTTCCCCTCCATTGTAACAGCTTTTTCTTTCCTCTTTTATTTGAGATAATCTACCCTATTCTTTCTCTTTCTCCTCCCAATATATTCCTCTCTTACATGTTATTTTAGGGGTTCAGGTCTTTACCTCTGGAATGCACTCCTGGGAAGTGGATGTGGGGGACAATGGGTAATGGTCAGTTGGTGTATATAAGACATTTGATACAAAGGGTTTGCTCCCTGGGAGTTACCAATTCCAGTGAATTCACAGGTCTTGAGAAACCCCTCATACTATATCAGGGACTCTTCTTTGTCAAGACAAGTGAAATCTGATTTGATCAATGTTTTGGTTTGACCATTCACCTCTAACTATCTTTAATCACCAGTCACCATCCCATCTCTCTCCTGTGATGGTGGACTATCCTAATGCATATATTATTCATCTCACAGCCATCACTCTCATAATATTCATTATCTGAGATGCCTTTGCAGCTAAATGAGAAGTTTCTACTGTTAAACTTACAAAAACTAACATCAAATGACTCTATGGTTGTCCTCTACCTTACGATACATTCGAACTAACCACTCTACAGGCAAACCCCTTATAAAGCAGATTATCAAATTACCATAAGGTTATTTCATCTAAAGAATTTAAAAAACATTAATTAAAAACTATTTTAACACTTTGACTTTTGGGATAGGTCTCCAACATCTGGTGTGGGGGAAATGGAACAAGATAACTTAAAATGCAGAAACATCCCATCAGCCTCTGCACACCCCAGACATGCACTAGAACCCAGGCTCAGCACCAGTCCAGGTGTGAATTCAGCCCTTGAAGGAGTTCCAAAGCAGATCCTAGTTTGGAGCCAGGCAAGTTAACACCTAGTAGGTGTGAATCCAAAAAGGTGGATCCCAGAGATCCAGAGACCTATAAAAGGGACCAACCTGGGAAGCTCAGGATCAGAGCCTGAATTTTGGAAAACCATATTCCAAGCTGCAGACCTTGAAGAAAAATGGCACTGGCAGAATTTGCTGAAAACCTCAAGGCAGAGGTCACCTGCCCTGTGTGCATGGACTATTTCAGACACCCAATGACCTTAGACTGTGGTCACAGCTTCTGCCGCCCATGCCTCCTGAGGAACTGGGGAGAAATTGATCAACCCTGCTGCTGTCCTCTGCGCAGAAGAGCCTTTCAGATGACAGACTTGGAGCCCAGCTCTCATCTGGGGAAGCTGGCCAGCATAGCCAAGAACATCAGACCCTACTTAGTGAAGCTGTGGAAGGAAATTGTCACATGTGAGAGACATCAAGAGGAACAAAAGCTGTTCTGTGAGGAGGATCAAACCCTTCTCTGTGAAGCTTGTTTCCAAACCCAGAAACACAGCAGGCATACCCTGCACCCTACAGAAAAGGCTGCAAAAGATTCAAGGGACAAGCTCCAAAAAAATTTGGGTCTTCTTCAGAGAGAAGTGGAGATGGTTCAGGCTGCTCTGGCTGAAGAGAGAGGGAAGATGAAGGTTTGGAATGAACAGGCACATGCTTGGAGGGAGAGCATTAGAGTGCAATATAAGCAACTACATGAATTCCTAAAGAAAGAGGAAAAGCAGCGCCTTTGTGAGTTGGACAGAGAATCAATTCAGAACATGAAGGGTTTTCGAGAAAATGAGACCAGACTCTCTCAACACCTTCAGAACTTAAGGGAAGTTATCATAGACCTTGAGCAAAATGACCAGAAACCAGATCTCCAATTTCTTCAGGAGGTAGGAGGTGCATTGAAAAGGAGCAAACCGCTTTTGAGCTATCGTCCAAAAGCTACCATTGTTCAAGTGTCCATGTCTCAAATCACTGGAATATGGGAAATGATAAACCACTTTACAGTGGATGTGACACTGGATCCTGAAAGTGCCTGCTCCTGTTTCGTTGTCTGAAGATCGGAAGACTGTCACCCATGGAAGGTGTCAGAAGAACTTATCAGTTCTCCAACAATTTGGACACAATGTTATTTTAGGGGCTCAGGTCTTTACCTCTGGAATGCACTACTGGGAAGTGGATGTGTGAGACAATAGGCAATGGTCAGTTGGTGTATATAAGGCATCATTGATCAGGAATGCAAGTGTTTCAATATTTTCTAAGGATGTATTTCTCCTTTCACGTCTTCTGAAGGGAGATACTTACATCGTAATGATCATACCTTTGCACATAGAAGTTCAATCAAATTCCCCTATCCAGAAGGTAGGGGTTTTTTTAGTCTATGACAGAGGGCACATTTCATTTTATAATATCCTAAAGACTTGTTTAATATTTCGTTTCCCTCTTGTCCACTTCTCTGAGCCTCTGAAACCTTTGTTTTATCTTTGTCACCCCATGGGAGAGGAGAATGGTATTCCAATGACCATCAGTCCATGAATACTCAGTTCCGAAGAAGCTTCTGTCCTAGACCCTTTCTGAAGGGTGTAACTCCAAGTCTAATAGTGTCCAGACCAGTTCTGGATACTGCTCATGACGAGCATGATGTAAAAGCTTTTCTACTGGGTGATTGTGAAGAAGACATCAGACATTTATTATTTTGACCCCAAATTAACATGATTCTTTTCATAAAGACTGCTATTCTACCAAATAAACAGTGAACCCTCAATAGGTTGTTGTTGTTTTAAAATAAATTTGGTGTCATTATGGATTCAAATCTTGGGTCTGTCTATTAGTTTAAGCAAAAAAGAAATTAAGCAAAACTCTTAACTTTTCTGAGACTAGGTCAAGTTATACTATCTACTTCCTTTTCCAATTGTTTTTATGTAAATATTAGAATAGGTGGATATTTGGTCACTAGTTCTAAAAAAATTTGTTTGGGATTTTTAATAAAGATGGATATTCATGTATTTGTATTAAATTTTAAAATAAAAAATGGAATTTATCTAGTCAGGTAAATCATGTTACTTCTTAGGATAAAACTGTCTTATGCTAATTATTGGGAGATACATACATATTTGGAAGATGTTCAAATAATCCTTTGAGAGCTCATAAGGAATTTCTACTTAGTATCAATATATTCTCTATGAAATAAAAATTAATAACAATACAATAAATCTAATATAAAGAAAACAGGGAATATTTTGGTTTATCAGAATTATAATATTAATGCCTATTTAGTATGCTTTTCCTCAGTTTCTTTGGAGATGATTGTGCCCATTATGTATAAATAATTCATTAAAAATTCCATTGAAATGTATTTAGATAAGCTATGGTCATCTTAATTGCAGAAAATGCCATCCTAACACTTTTAAAATTTCTTTTACAACCATTATTTTATTTTTAAAAATTTT
>CM053596.1:226179767-226198551 GCA_028646575.1 Pseudocheirus occidentalis | reverse complement strand
ATCTTGGTTACATTGCCTTCGTGTATAGAGAAACTTTTCAATTTGATGTAATCAAGATGATCTATTTTGCATTTTATAATGCTCTCCAACTCTTCTTTGGTCATAAAGTCTTCCCTACTCCATAAATCTGACAGATAAACTATTCCTTGTTTCCCCAGATTATTTATAATATCAGCCTTTATACCTAGATGGTGCACCAATTTAAACTTGCCTTTGGTCTCAAGTGAGGGTCTATGCTCAGCTTCTTCCATACTATATTCCAGTTTTCCCAGCATTTTTTGTCAAATAGTGAATTCTTAAACCACAAACTTGGGTCTTTGGGCTTATCAAATAGTATGTTACTATAGTTGTTGACTACTGAGTCTTTTGTACCCAGTTTATTCCAATGATCCACTACTCTATTCCTTAGCCAGTACCAGGAAATTTTGAGGACTGCTGCTTTATAATAGAGATTAAAGTCAGGTTCAGCTAGGCTACCTTCCCTAACATTTCTTTTCATTAATTGCCTTGATATTCTGGATTTTTTTTCCCTTCAGAATGAATTTTGTTACTATTTTTTTCTAGTTCTATAAAGTAATTTTTTTGTGGCTTGATTAGAATGGCACTAAATATGTAATTTTATTTAGATAAAATTGTCATTTTTGTTTTATTAGCTCTAACCAGCTATGAGCAATTGATGTTTTTCCAATTACTAAGACCTGATTTTATTTGTGTGGAAAGTGTTTTGTAGTTTTGTTCATAAAGGTACTGGGTTTGTTTTGGCAGATGGATTCCCAAATATTTTGTAATGCCTACAGTATCTTTAAATGGGGTTTCTCTTACTATCTCTTGCTGTTGGACTTAATTGGAAATATATAAGAATGCTGAAGATTTATATGGATTTATCTTATATCCTGTGATTTTACTAAATTTATTTATTGTCTCAAGAAGTTTTAAACTTGATTCTCTAGTATTCTCCAAGTATATCATCATGTCATCTGCATAGAGTAATAGCTTAGTCTATTCTTGGCCTAATTTGATTATTTTGATTCCTTTTTCTTCTTTAATTGCTATTGCTAACATTTCTAGTACGAGGTTGAATAAGAGGGGTGATAGTGGACATTCTTGTTTCACCCCTGGTCTTATGGGAATTGCTTCTAGTTTATCCCCATTGCATATAATACTTGCTGATGGCTTTAAGTAGATGCTACCTATTATTCTAAGGAAAACTCCATTTATTCCTATACTTTCTAGTGTTTTAAATTTGAATCGATGTTGTGTTTTGTCAAAGCTTTTTCTGCATCTATTGAAACAAACATATTGTTTCTGCTAGTTTTATTGCTGATATGATCAATGATACTGATGGTTTTCCTAACACTGAACCACCCCTGCATTCCTGGAATAAATCCAACCTGGTCAAAATGTATTATTCTTCTTATAAGTTGCTGTAATCATTTTGCTAATATTTTATTTAAGATTTTTGTATCTATGTTCATGAGGGAGATTGGTCTATAATTTTCTTTCTCCCTTTTGTCTCTCCCTGATTTAGGTATCAGTACCATATTTGTGTCATAGAAAAATTTAGGAAGGAATCCTTCCTCACCAATTTTCCCAAATAGTTTGTAGAATACTGGAGTCAGTTGACCTTTAATTGTTTGATAGAATTCACTAGTAAATCCATCTGGCCCTGGGGATTTTTCCTACCTGGTTCTCTGATAGTTTGTTCAATTTCTTTTTCTGAGATGGAGTTGTTTAAGTAATTTACTTCCTCTTCAGTTAGTTTGGGCAACTTGTGTTTTTGTAGATATTTATCCAATTCACAAAGGTTGTCAAATTTATGTACATACAGTTGAGCAAAATAATTCCTAATTATTGTTTTAATTTCATCTCTATTGGAGGTACATTCACCCTTTTCATTTATGAGACTCAGAATTTGGTTTTCATCTTTCATTTTTTATCATACTGACTAAGGGTCTTTAAATTTTATTGCTTTTTTCATAAAATCAACTCAGTTTTATTTATAAGTTCAGTAGTTTTCTTACTTTCAATTTTATTCATCTCTACTTTAGTTTTCATTATTTATAATTTACTTTTTAATTGGAGATTTTCAATTTGTTCTTTTTCTAACTTTTTTCAATTGCATGCCCAATTCATTGACCATCATGTTCTCTCATTTTTCAAGTATGTATTCAAGGATATAAAACTTCCCCTAAGTACTACCTTTGCTGAATCCCACAAGTTTTGGTATGATGTTTCATTATTGTCGTTCTCCTGAGTGAATTTACTGATTGTTTCTATAATTTCTTGTTTAACACACTCATTCTTTAGGATTAAATTATTTAATTTCCAATTATTTTTTTGCCTACCTCTTCATTGCCCTTTATTACATATAATTTTTTTCATCATGATCTGAGAGTAATTCATTTACCATTTCTGCCTTTCTGCACTGAATTGTGAGGTTTTTATGCACTAATACATGGTCTATTTTTGTGAGTGTGCCATGTATTGCTGAGAAGAAGGTATTTTCCTTTTTATCCCCATTCAGTTTTTTCCAGAGATCTATTATGTCTAGCCTCTCTAAAATTCTATTTGCCTCCTTAACTTTTTTCTTGTTTATTTTGAGGTTAGATATATCAAGTTCAGAGAGGGGGAGATTGAGGTTCCCCACTAGTATTGTTTTGCTATCTATTTCCTCCTCTATTTTCCTACACTTTTCCTCTAGGAACTTGGATGCTATACCGCTTTGTGGATATATGTTAAGTAATTATATTGCTTCATTCTTGATGGTGCCTTTTAGCAGGATGTAGTTTTCTTCCTTATTTTTTCATTAGATCTATTTTAGCTTTTGCTTTATCTGAGATATGGATTGTTACCCCTGCTTTTTTACTTTCACTGAGGCACAATATATTCTACTCCATCCTTTTACCTTTACCCTGTGTGTTTCCCCTTGTTTCAGATGTGTTTCTTGTTGACAGCATATTGTAGGATTGTGATTTTTAATCCATTCTGCTCTCTGCCTCTCTTTTATGGGAGAGTTCATCCCATTCACATTCACAGTTATGATTACTATCTGTGAATTTCCCTCCATCTTATTCCCTCCCCTATTTATATCTTTATGTCTTCCTTTTTCCTTCCCCTCCTTAAGAATTTCCCTTTGAACCACCACCTCTCTCAGTATTCCCTCCCTGTGTTCCTCCCTCTTTACTACCCTTTGCCCTTGCTACTCTTCCCATCCCTACTGAGTATCTTCCCCTTCTTAAACCCCTCCCCTGTTATCTCTCCTACTGCCTGTAGAGCATAATAGATTTTTATTCTTAACAGAGTATACTATTCCCCAGTTGAACCCAAATCAATGCCAGTACATTTCATATAGTGTTCCTCTCCCTCCCTCTTTTCCCTCTGTTGTTATGAATTTTTCTGTCTTTTCATGTTAGAATCTAAACTTAGCCATTTGATCCCTCTTTAAATAAGAAACAATGGGAGTAACAATCATATGATGCTCATCTTCTTCCTTCCCACACCTTCACTTTAGTATGTTTTTATGCCTCTTGCTGTGGTATAATTTACCATCTTCTACCTTCACTTTTTCTTTTCTCCTATTACATTCCCTTTCTTCCCCTTAATAGGTTTTTTTTTTCAAATCTTCAGATTCATCCAATTATACCCACAGCCTCTGCCTGTGTAGATCCCTTTTAAGTGTCACAATACTTATACAAATTTCAGTACTGACAGGTATCTGCTTCTTAGAAGGGAATGTAAACAGTTTGCTCTTACTGAGTGCGAACTTGTATGCATATGTAAGCATCTGTGTGTGTGTACGTGTACATGTGAGTGTATGTTTTCCTTGCTTACTTTTTTATGTCTTTCTTGGATCTTGTAAGTGGAGATCAAATTTTCCATTGAGCTCAGGCTTTTTCATAAGGAAAGTATGGAATTCCTTTATTTAATTAAATGGTCATCTCTTTGCCTGAAAGAATATGCTCAGTCTTGCCAGATAATTGATCATTGTTTGCAGTGCTAGCTCTTTTGCTTTATGAAAAATCACATTCCATTCCCTCTGATCTTTTAATGTAGCAGCTGCCAAATCCTGTGTAATGCTTACTGTAGTTCAATGATATTTGAATAGTTTCTTTTTGGCTGCATTCAGTATTTTCTCTTTGACTTTGCAGCTCTGGAGTTTGGCTACTATATTTCTTGGAGTTTTCAATTTGGGATCTCTTTCAGGAGATCAGTGGATTCTTTCAATAACCATTTCTCCTTCTGATTCTAGTACCTCAGAAAAGTTTTCTTTTAAAATCTCTTGGAGGATGTTGTCCAGGCTCTTTTTTTCATCATGGCTTTCTGGTAGGCTGATAATTCTAAGGTTATCTCTCCTGGATCTATTTTCCAGGTCAGCTGTTTTTTGAGTGAGATATTTTTCACTTTCTTCTAATTTTTCAATCCTTTTGTTTTTTTTGACTAATTCTCGTTGCATCATAGAGTCCTTAATTTCAATTTGTCTGATTCTAATTTTTAGTGAATTATTTTCCTCAGCTAGTTTTTGGAGTTCATTTTCCATATGTTCATTTTTCATTTTTACGGAGATATTTTCTCTGGTTAGAATTTGGACCTCCTGTCCTTGGTCTCCAATTTTGCCTTTCAAAGATTTATTTTCTTCAGTGAGTTTTTTTTTCCCAGTTTGGTGACTACCACTCTAATTTCATTTTTAAAATCTTTTGAGATCCTCCAATCTGACTCTTTGGGCATGAGACCAATTCACATTTCCTTCTGTGGTATCCATTGTGGATATAGAGTCCCTGTTGCCTTCTGAATTTGTTCTTGCTCACTATAAAAATATTTTGTGTTCGTATCCTTTGCAGTTTCCTTCTTCCCCATTGTAAGTGCCTATGTCCTGGATTTTTAGAGAGGACATCTGCTCCTGGGGTGCTGGAGTATTGTGCTTCTCAGGCTGGGTGGTAGCGTTTTGGTAGCTGTAGGGTCTGAGTGTGTAGCCTGAGGCCAAAAGCAGGACTCTCAATGATTCCCCTAAGTTACCGTGAGGCTTACAGAGTAACCTATGGGGTGGACTGGCTCCTTCAGGTTTCTGTGTCTGTGTCTCTGGGCTACAGCTCAGGCAGTCTTAGAGCAGGCTACAGCTGAAGGCTCAGAGGCAGGGCTGCTATTTGCTGATTAGCCCTGTTATACTAAAGCGCACCTGGGTTTTTCTTGTAAGGTCTTACTGGCTCCACCCTCCTGGGCTTAGACTCTGTACTGTCTTCTTTCCTCTTTCCTTACCCACACCCAAGTCTGAGGCTGTTTCCACTAATTCAAGATTTTACTCTGGGTGGGACATTTAACTGTGGACTTTTCTGGGTTGGGGAGGGGAGATCATAGCATCTAAACTTTATTCCTCCATCTTGGCTTCTGGAAGTATGGGTGTATAATTTTAAACATTCAGGTTGAACCAGGGGAAGCCCCTAAACCTGCTGTGGGCCCCAAGTTTTTTCCTACCTGGTTTGATGATCCTCTGTCCTGTGGTGAGACGGCCAGGCTGGGTGAGTCTGCTGACTGGCTGGGGCTTCTTCTCTGTCTGCTGTACTCTGATGTCTGTTCCATGTTGGCGCACCTCCTTTGTACTTAGCATTATCCCTACCCCAACTGTAGTAGTCACTCTCCTGGGCTGGAAATCTGCCACGCTCAGTCTCACAATGGGTTCTGTCACTCTTAAATTCATTTAGATTCACTTTTTAGCCTTTAGTGACAGAATTCCAGTGACCTTTTCCTTAGCCTTATTTTTCCTGCCTTGACAGGTGTAGAGATTGCCCCAGGTGTAGAGGTAGGTGCAGAGATTGCCAATCCTCTATCCTGTAGACTCTGGCTGTGGCTTTTCATAATCACCCAGCAGCCAGGCCACGGTTTTGGACTGGGCTCACCTTAGCTCGCAGTCTGTTGCTATGAGCCCCTCCTGCTGAACTGCCTTCAGCGATAGATGTGTTTTCTTTATTTTTGTGGGTTTTGGAGCCCTAAGATTTATTTAGAGTCATATTTTCTGGGTATTTAAGGTGACTGTGTGGGAGCTGCAGAACTTTGCTGCTTCTTTGCTGACATTTGGCTCTGCCCTTCAAGGTAGATGTTTCTTGATTTTAATCCTACCTCCCTTGATCTCCAAAATATCATATTCCACACCCTTTGATCCATTACTATAGAAGCTGCAAGATTCTGGGTTATCCTAACTGTGTTTCCACAGTATTCAAATTGCTTCCTCTTGGCAGCCTGTAATATTTTCTCCTTGACCTGGGGACTCTGGAACCTGGCTATAACATTCCGAGGAGTTTTCTTTTGGAGATCTTTTTTCAAGAGGTAATAGGTGATTTCATTCAAATTCTATTTTGCCCTCTGGTTCTAGAATATCAGGGCAGTTTCCCTTGAGAATTTCTTAAAGGATGCTTTCTAAGTTAATTTTTTGATCATGAAATATAGGTAGTCTAATAATTTTTAAATTGTCTTTCCTCAATCTATTTTCCAGGTCAGTGGTTTGTTCAAGGAGATATTTCACATTGTCTTCTATTTTTTTTTCATTTCTTTGGGTCTGTTTAATAGTATCTTGGATTCTCATAAAGTCATTTGCTTCCATTTGCTCCACTCTAATTCTGAAGGAATAATTCTCCTCAGTCAGCTTTTGAGATTATTTTTCCATCTGGCAAATTCGAGTTTTTATGGTATTCTTCTCATCATTGGCTTTTGGACCTCTTTTACCGTTTGAGTTATTGTATTTTAAGGTGTTATTTTCCTCTGTCAAGTTGTTTACTCTCTTTTCATGATTTTTTTACATCATTCTCATTTCTCTTCCCAATTTTTCCTCCACTTCTCTTATTTGGTTTTCAAAATCCTTCTTAAGCTATTCTATTGCTTGTTGGCATTTTTTATGTTTCTTGGAAGCTTTTGGTGTGGGAGTTTTGTCTGTATTGTCTTCCTCCAATTCCATGCCTTGATCCTTTTTGTCCTGAAAAAAGGATTCTAGAGTTCAGTTGCTGTTCTTACTTTGCTTCCTTTGCCTGCTCATGTTACCTGTGAATTACTTAATTTTTTTTAGCTCTGTGGGTCTCTGCTTCCAGGGGGGAAAGCTCTGTGCCAAATCACTGGAGTTTTCACAGCTTACAGAGCTATTAGGAGGCTACTGCAGCACCTACCAGCTTTGGCTCACTGAAAACACACCCCAGGACCACCACCCAAGACCATGATCCGGATCCAGGGTGCTCAGCACAAGAGCACTTAGACTCTGAATGATTGCTTGGCCTCCCTGTAGTCTGTAGGCCAGGAACTCTGAAACAGCCAGGTGGAAGCCTCTGCAGGGCCACTACTTCTGCTGCTTCCTTGCCCTGGAGGCAGTTCAGGCCAGATGGCTTTTCTCCCCCAGATTTAGCTGTATTCCACTGACCTTTCACTTAGTCCTTTCTTCTTATGATTTAATAATTATGGAAATTGCCACAGTTGCCGCTGATCCACTCTCCTGCAGGCTCCAGCTGCAGCTGATCCTGGCTGCCCACAGGACCCAGTAGCAGTTTCAGGCTGTGGTGGTTTCTGCTACCAGTGCTGCAAAGAGCCCTTTGTGCCAAGCTGCCTTCAGCAGGGTATGGGTTTTTCTGTGTTTTTGTGTAAGTTTTGGAGTCCTAAAATTTGTTTAGCATCATATTTTATGGGTATTTAAGGTGGCTACATGTAAGCTGCAAAACCTTGCTGCTTTTATGCCGCCATCTTAGCTCTGCCCTCCTTGACAATTTCTTGACAGAAATTGCTAGACTTTCAGGTAGTCCAATAATTTTTAATTTGTCTCTCCTGCATCTATTTTCCATGTCAGTTTTTCCCCCAATGTGATATTTCAAATTTCCTTCTATTTTTCATTCTTTTGGATTTGTTTTATTGTTACTTTATTTCTCATAAGATAATTAGCTTGCATTTAGCCCATTCTAATTTTTGACAGATTATTTTCTTCAGCATGCTTTTGGACCTCTTTTTCCATTTGGCCCATTCTACTTTTTAAGGCATTCTTCTCATTGGCTTTTTGGACCTCTTTTGTTATTTAGCCTACTTTGTTTTTTAAGGTGTTATTTTCTTTGGTACTTTTTGTGTGTGTCCTTTATCAAGATGTTGACTTATTTTTCATGGTTTTCTTGCATGATTTTCAGATTTTCCATAGCCTGACACCAGTTCATATTTTTCTTGGAGGTTTTGGATGTAGGAGCTTTGGCTTCATTATCTTCTGAGTGTATGTTTTGATCTTCCTAATCAACATAAGAACTTTCTTTGATCAGAATTTTTTTCTTCTTGTTTGCTCATTTTGCCAGCCTATTTCTTTAACTTTTTGCTAAAGTAGGGCTCTGCTTCCAGGGTTTGGGAAGACTACCCACAAAACTTCAAGGGTTTTGTAAAGATGTTTTCAGGTGTACTTCTAAGGATCTGTAAGTTTTCAGTTCTTTTAAGATGGTACAATCTAAGGAGATGTGTGTTTACTCCTTTTCTCGCCTGTGCTCTAGCCTATGAGCAACAAGAAGCTCTCTTTTCTGCCCTGGAACTGTGATGAGAGTCCCTGCTCCAATGTGGCCGCAAGTTGTTTAGTGTTAGTACTCCTCCTTTCACTGGGACTGCCACCGTGGACTGTGAACTGGACCTGAGTATGAACAAAACAACATATTCTGGCCTCAGCGATGGCAAAAAGACCCCGTAATCTTCTGTCCAGTTGTTCAACCCCTTTACCTGTCTGTGGGTTGAGAGATACAGAAGTAACAACTGCTGCTGGTTCAATGACTCCCAAGGCCTGCTCCTGTTTTACTGGGTTCCAGCTTGTGCTGGTGTTGCATTCACTGTATTGTACTCTACTCTTACCCAAATGTGACAGACATTTTGTGCTGAACTTCTAAGTTATTTCTTTTTCTGGAACATTATTTCATCTCAACTTCTTGTGAGTTCTGTTGCATGAGGAATTGTTTTATGGTATTATTAATAGTTCAGCTGAGTGAATGCCTTATCTCTGTCATCTTGTCTCCACTTTAACTCTACTTCACTTAAATCCAATTCAGGCACTAGTCAAGACGTCACCCCCATAATGTCATTTGTCCTCTTCAAAAATGAAGAATTGTGCAACAACAGATTAGCTTGATGAGTGATAAAATAATCTCTCTCCTAAATGTCTTGTTAGAAATGTTTACTGATAGAATTCAACAACTCTTTTGCTTTTACAATAAGAAGGCATTGAAGAGTGCTAAAAAAGGAATCTTTTTTAAAAAATGTAATTCAATATGAAAGATATCCATTTGTTCATATCTATTATAAAGTTCAGCTCAATTAAAAAATGGATTCTGATAACTTGAAGTTCAATTCACCTAACACTTATTAAGCACCTATCCCCCAAAAGATACTGTTGGGCTTTTTCCCAGTATGATGTCTCATCCACATCCTTTTAAGAAATGAATTTTGTTTGTTGGAATGTTTTTACACTTTTAAGAGATGCTAAAAGTGGAGCATTACTGTAATTATGTCTCATATGTATTTATAAAAAGACTATAGAGTTCTGGACATCAACAACTGACACACTGGTAGCTCTTGTGCATCCTTTTTCAAAAGTGGGCTTATTGGAGTGTTTAAATGGTGCAGTGAATTGAGCACCAACCATGGAGTCAGGAGGACCTGAGTTCAAATTTGTCTTGGACATTTAACACTTAGTACCTGTGTGACCTTGGACAAATCACTTGACCCCGATTGCCCTGCCTTCTCCCCTCCAAAAAGAAAAATCAATCAAACAAACAAGAAAAAGAAAGTGTACTTATTGTCTATTTTGTTCTTATATAGAAATCTATTTATTTCTCTCTTATGTTCATAACCCATTGATGACTTTCCTGCTTAGACAGTAAAAGTTACGTTCGTTTGCCTGATATTACAATCTACAGCAATTTGGTGCCACCCTAAATTTTCAACTTTATCACGTCCAATTGTTATACTTGACATGTTCTATGCATAGTCAAAATCTCCCTAGTTAGTCTACACTGTACCTTTGTAAATACTCACTTGTGTGCTTATAATGCTTCCACTTAAGTTTATCTGTTAAATATCCACCTATTTTTCAAATACAACTAAAATGACATGTCCTCACCCCCTCCCTCCCAATTTCTCAGTGTATGGCCTAAATTTCTTCATCTACAGATGAAGAGATGACTTTTGAGGTGATTTTTGCTAGATATTCTTTAAGATCCAAAAGCTCAAAAACTTTCAACTCAAAAACTAAGAATTTCCCCTATTATTTTCCAGACAACAAATAACAGTTTGCTTGTCCATCTTCCAAGCATACATTATGTGTTATTTTACACCAAAATTATTTATGTATGTGCTTATTTTGTTAAGCTAAAAGGGTTTATGTTGGGAAAGAATGCCCTATATGAGAACTCTGAGAAAAAAAATAGAAAAAATTGGACAAAGAAGTTTAGACTAGCATTTTAATTTCTAAACAGATAAAGTGGCTGTGCTAGGATGCTCAGAAAACTATCCCTAAGCCTACGAATCTGGATGGCTCATATGATTGATGCAGTACAAGCAAAGGGGTTATATAAAAAGAAGAGTTACTGACATCATAAATGCATATATAGAATTCAGAACAAAGCAATAGATTGACAATTTGGGGCAGGTTTTTCTACATTTTCCTGCTTAAGGATGGAGGATGGTGCCTGTATAATATACTGCAAGGATTTCCCTTGTGAAATCTTATTTACCCTTTAGTTTAATAACTTTTGCTCTTGAAGTCCTGGATGCTCCTTTGAATCTGCCTCCCTCTTTGTAATGCTACATGCCTAACATATGTGTGTATGCACCAATATATTTTTAATGTAAGAAAAAGGATTTTAATTTTCCAATTATGGTGGGAGGAGAATTCTTAAGTAAATAAAGTTTAAAGGACATTGCAATATATGAAATACATTCAATTAAATGAAATTTAAAGGAAAAAACTTCTAAGAAAAATTTCAAGGCAACTCAAGTTAGAAGGGAAACCTAAGCAACAAAATGACTGGCATTCCTTTCATTTGTGTTCATTTTATTTAACATAATATATTTTTAAAGGTGCAGGCATAGAGAGGCGAATGTATTCTAGGCACTGAAGTAGAAATGTAGTTTTATGAAGTCCCAGATCCTGCCCTCCTGGAGTATAGTTACAATCTATTCATAGCCTATGAAAGAACAATCTACTCCTATCTCCTCCTAACTCTTAAATGAAAGGGGTTTATATTTTATATGTTTATATTTTCATGGTTTTTCTAGGACCACACTTGCTTAATATCCTTATGTAGTAAGTTTTTGTTTATTATTCCTTCTTTTTACATTGATATAAGTATGTATTTTTTCTCAGCTTTGCTCACTTTGTTGTTAAGTCATTTTCCCATCATTTCCAATTCTCCATAACCCCATTTGGCACCTTCTTGACATATATAATAGAGTGGTTTGCTCTTTTCTTCTCCACTTTATTTTCTAAATGTGGAATTGAGGCAAATACATTTAAAGGACTTGTACAGGGTCACACAGCTAGTAAGTGTCTATGGACAGGTGTGAACTCAGGCAGAAGAGTTGTTTTTACTCCAGGCCCAGCTCTCTGTCTACTGTGTCACCTATCTGTCCCACGATTACTTTACTCTTCCTCAATTAATATATTATATGACCTGTGAATTGGTACAATAACTCAGGAGAACAATTAAAATTTTATTAAAAAGCAACTGAAGTGTTAACATGTTTTGACAAAGAATAGTACTGCTCCATATCTACCCAAATAACATTGTACAAATAGGTACTTTTCTTTTATCTCTTCAGGGCACAGGTCTAGCAGTAGTCCAGCTAGGTCAAAGAGTCAGACCAATATAGGGAATTTTAGAATAGGCTCGAATTAATTCTTTTTTCCAGAACGACTGAACAAATACACAGTTCCACCAATAGGGCAGTACCATGCCTATTTCCTTGCAGGCCTTTCAACTGTGGTCATTTTTTTCTTTTTGTCAATCTGGTGAGTATAAAATTTGGAAACTGAAAGTTTATTTCAATTTTCGCTTTGCTAATTAGCAGTTTGGAGCATTGCTATTTGGTTATTGAAAGCTACTGAAAGTCTACTCATAACTTTTTACCATTTATCTGTTAGGGAATTGCCTATTCTCTTATATTTCAATTGGTTCTTTATATTCCTTTGATATGTGACCTTTTTAAAGAGAAACTTACTTTAAAAACTTTTTTATAGTTACCTGTTTCCAAAAGTTGAATTTATTCATAGGGCATGAAAGATGAAATTTAGGGAGGGCATGTTTATTTACAATTAGATTCATAGATCTTAAGCTATAAAGGTAGAGGTCAAATTGTAGCTCATTTAAAAAAATCTGTGCTTAAAAAAAACCAACTCATTTGTGTGTGTGTGTGTGTGTGAGAGAGAGAGAGAGAGAGACAGAGAGAGAGAGACAGAGAGAGAGAGAGAGAGAGAGAGAGAGAGAGAGAGAGAGAGAGAGAGAGAAAGAGAGAGAGAGAGAGAGAGACAGAAAGATTGTTGGTTGCTGAAAAGAATCACACTCTATCCCCACCAACATATCTGCCTCCTGGGAGAAGGACTTATTCTCACTTAATTCCAGTTCTAGTTTTAAAAAAAGGCTCATAGATCATATTTCCAAACCCTTCATTTTAGAGATGCACATACTGAAGCCCAAAGAGGTTAAATGATTCGACCAAAATCATAACTAAGAACCAATATTTGAACTATGATCCTCTCACTTCAGTCCACTGCTTTTCCTACCAGCCAAGCTAGTCCTTCAAGCCAATCAAATCCACACTTGATTCTTTCAGGTGACGTGAAGACATGAAATATAATCGAAGGCTTAGCTGCAAATTGCTTTATGCAATCCATGACAAGAGAGTGATAAATAACTCTCATTCCATCTCCCAAGTACTTATTTTGATATGTTACTAATATGGAATAAATGGCTTGGTTCTGCCATGACTGTACTTATGGGGAAATTTCTTTTTTCTTTTGTGCTCATTTGTGAAACCTACATGTTCCCTCCCCTCTTCCCTAGGAAGTCTGAGGTCAGATTGAAATTTTTATAATTATAGAATCTCAGAGTTGGAGAAGACTTCAGATAAGTGAATGAACTTTTTGTTGTAATCAAACAATTACCTTGACTGATTTCTCCTTATCCACACCCACTAAGTAAACACATAATTGAATAGACTAAATTAAACAGTTCATTTAATGGCACACAACAACAAAGAGAACAAGAATAGAATATAAACACAGTCCTTTAGAGTTACAAACAACTTTAAATATTCTCTTTCATATGTTCTACACAAGCCCATTATTCCGATTTTACACATGAGAAAAATGAGGTTCAGAAAGATAAGGTTACTTTTCAAAAATAACAGTCATTAAGTGGCAGGTCCTAGAACTTTAGATTTTAGTTTTATGTCTCCTGGTTCTGCACTGTTTTTTTTTACTGCATTGTACTAATAGTTATAGTCTTCAATATCTAACACTGTACACCAAAATACTGTTGAAATGGGTGCATAATCTAGGTATAAAGGCTGACACTGTAAGCAATCGGGGAGAGCCAGGGAAAGTTTTACCTGTCAGATCTATGGAGAGGGGAAGACTTCATGATGAAACAGAAGTTAGAGGACATTATAAAATGCAAAATGGATAATTTTGACTATATTAAATCAAAAGGTTTCTTTACAAATAAAGCCAATGTTACCAAGATTAAAAGGGAAGTGGAAAATCGGGAAAGAATTTTTACAACCAGTGTCTCTGATAAAGGCCTCGTTTCTAAAATATATAAAGAATTGAGTCAAATCTGTAAGAATACAAGCCACTTCCCAAATGACAAATGATCAAAGGATATGAACAGGCAGTTTTCAGAGGATGAAATTAAAGATATCCATAAGTATATGAAAAAATGTTCCAAATCACTAGTGATCAGAGCAATGCAAATCAAAATGACTCTAAGGCGCCACATCTCACCCGCCAGATTGGCTATGATGACAAAACAGGAAGATGATAAATGCTGGAAAAGATGTAGAAAAATTGGAACACTAATGCATTGTTGGTGGAGCTGTAAACCGATCCAGCCATTCTGCAGAGCAACTTGGACCTATACCCAAATGGCTACACATAAGTGCATACTCTTTGACCCAGCAATACCACTTCTAGGGTTATAACCCAAAGATATCAGAGAAGCAGGAAGAGGAGCCTTATGTACAAACACATTTATAGTGGCTCTTTTTTGTGGTGGCAAAGAATTGGAAAACAAGGTGAGGCTCATGAATTGGAAATAGCTGAACAAGTTGTGGTATATGAATGTAATGGAATACTACTGTTGTATAAAAAATTAGGAGCAGACAGAGTTCATAACCTGGAGAGACACATAAACTGATGCTGAGTGAGAAGAGCAGAACCAGGAGAAATTTGTATACAGTCACAGACACAAGATATGTGTGACAATTTATCTCAATAGATGGGGTTCCTCTCAGCAACATAAGGTTACAAGACATTTCCAAAAGACACATGATCAAAAGAGATGTCCACATCCAGAGAAAGAGATGCAGAATCTGAATGCAGATTGAAACAAACTGCTTGATTTGTTTCTTTTTCTTGTTTTGTTTTATTTCCTCTTTCCCACTGATCATTCCATCAATTAAAATCCTTCTTTACAGCCTGACTAATGATTAATGTGAAGATATATGTAGATTCTATATTCAATTGCACGCTGCCATGATGGGAGGTAAGGAGAGTGAGGGGGAGAAAATCTGAAACTCAGAGGACTATGGGACTGAATGTTGTATAATAAAAGTAAATAAACCATTTAATTAAAAAACAGTTATAGTCTTTATCACTTAATTATGTAACATACATGGCAATATTTTGATAAATACAGCTGAAATACACTACTTTAGCTACAAAGAAAAATCAACTTTGAGAGATGAAGCATTTTGAATAAAGATATTTATAAGAGTTAAATATCACCAATAACCAAGGGTACTCTTCCTATTTCTGGTATTTCCTACTCTGCTATTTCTTGGCTCTTGTAACCCAAAATTCATCCTGAATGTTGTGATCCCTAAAAGGAGAACAGTTTTGCCCACTTTCTTGCCTGGATGTAAGAAACAGGAATGGAGAGGCATAGATATAGACAAATTGAATTTAAGAAAGAGAATGGGTATGGGGCTGGGATAAATTTGCTGGAGAAAAAAGAGGGGGTACATTTCAGGATTGATGTAAAGGGATTTGCAAGGTGGTCCATCTTTTGGCAAATGGTCTCATTTTTAGTGAAGTATAAAAAGCTTAATGAGAGATATGAAGTTGTAACATAGACATTGAGTAGATAGATGCAGCCAGCCACCAAGTTAGAAATAGAATGGTTGTTTTGCTATGATGAGAGCAAAGTTGTGATTGGAAAACAGAAATTTATAGTTTTCCCAGTTAAGAGTTACATGATTTCTTATAGGTCCATTCATCAGCACGGGAATTGGAAAAAGAGGTAGATTGGGGAGTAATTGAAGTTTGAAACTTGTAAAGTCATGATCAGATATAGGTCAATGGGATAAGGAAATCCAAAGTAAACAGTAGTGTTGAATTGGTTCAATAGCAGGTTGAAATAGGGAAGGGAAGAAAGAGTAGCAAATGTAGAAGTGATGTTCTGGCAAAGAATTGAAGAATGAAGGAAATCAATATCACCAGGAGCACAGATTTGAACCTAGGTCCTCTGACTTTAAGTACAATCTTCTGTTTGTTGCACCATGACACTCTCCTGTGTTTTGCTTAATTTAAAAAAATAGCCATGTCCAGAATAGGCTTCCTCCACAATTCAATCACTGGACACTTTCCATTCCTTTAAGGTATTCCATTCTCCATATCTTCTGATTCTTCCAAAGCTAAAAGTCACCCATATGTTCCTGAATCTCTCATGCCTCTCTTTATGATTTTCATGTAGCATATACATTTTCATGTAGCATTCTGACTTGTATCACAGTACCCCATCTTCAAAAACATTATTTTTAGCATTCATTTTAAAAATTTTGAGTTCCAAATCCTCTCTCTCTCCCACCCCTCCCCCATTCATTCATATTACAAGCAATATGACACCCATTTTACATGTGAAGTCATGCAAAACATATTTCTCTATTAGCTCAGTCGACAAAAAGTGAAAAAAATATTATACTTCAATCTGCACTCAGAGAGAATTTATTTCTCTTTGGAAGTACATAGGTTTTTTCATGAAAACTCCCTTCGAATTGTCTTGGGTCATTGTAATGATCAAAGTAGCTAAATATTTCCCAGTTATGTATTACAGTGACTTGTGAAAAGAAGTGGCATATAGTGGGTGGAGGCCCAGCCTTGGTATTAGAAAACTCTAGGGATCATTCCTATCTCTGACATATATATTAGTTTTGTGACTGTTAGAATCTCTTAATATTCCAGAGCTATGAGAGATCCACTAATACTCAAAGTATAATTTGCGTTCGTGGAAAGAATTTCCATCCTTCACTGATGAAATTAGATGAAATTAGTCTAAATAAATAGAAAATAGTTGTTCTTTATACACATGCTTTGTGTCACTGTATGTTTATGGTTTTTTAAGTGCTTTGAGGTTTTATCTGATTTCATCTTTGCATCTCCAGTTCATAATTCAATTAATAATATTTATGAATGAAAAAGCATGTGCTATGTACTAAACAAGTAAATTGCAGTCATAAAATATTAAAGAAAAGGCAGTCTCTGGCCTCAAGGAAGTGATATTCTAATGGAAAAGGTAGCAGACATAAAGTAGTGATAGCCAGGGAGGGCACCTTGGCCCAGAGTGGTTAAACGAATGATGAATAGGTCACTAAGGGTATATATTAACATAAACAATGAAAGAATTGATTTAATAATGATTCTTGATTCCAGAACTGTTGAGGTTTAGGGCATTTTGATGAGAATTAATGCCATAAGAGAGGCAATCACCACTTAGAATAGGAGGCCTTAAGGAAGAAATTTTTCCACTGTGTAAATGAGGCCATTTGCCAAGAGTTCTGCTTCCCTGCTCTTCCTCCTCATCCTCTGACATAATTCAAATATCTTCCATCTTGTCTCCTCTTTCATATAAGTCTCAAATGAATTAATGCGCCTTCTCCTTGCTAAGGCAAGCTCTGGAGAGGTGTTGGCTTATAGTAGGCATTCAATAAATGTTTGTTAAGTTGAGTATTTTACTTGGAAACTATCAAAGAATATTTTGTGAGGATGAATTTGCTGATTTGAGGAAAGCAAAGTAAAAAATTAATTGTTGTGAAATAGGGGGAAACAGTAATTATTCTAGTGAAAAGGTAATGACAGAAACCCTGTCCCTCACAGCAGACAGTTTGGGAACCATTAGGACAGAATATTATATGCATGGCATATATGATATTGCATATTTTTCTATGCCACACCATGATTTTTTCTTGGTCACAAAGGAGGATTACATCTAAAGGAATAGTGGGAAGTGATTATATTGTAAAGATAAAATGGATCAATAAATATATTTAAAAGAAAAAATAATTAAAAGTACATTAAGAAAATAAATGCCTAGACAGTGATTTGCAGGAAGCAAGACTCTTAACCATTGTTGTCATCAAACTATCTTATTAGTGTGAAGATATTTTCAGAATTGTCTCATTTCAACATCTCACTAAAAACATAGTCTAAGCAATAGAAAACAAATCATATACTCCATTTTTATCATCACACGCCTTTCCTGAGAAACTTCTTTTCAAGGACCTAAGAACTGTTTCTCAGCAGAGAACCTTTTGAATGACCCATTCTGCTTAAAATTCTGGGGCTGTTAAATAGAACTTCCTAGTAATATTTACTATGAAATTCCCCCCCTGTTCTGATGAGCATTATGATTTAAATTTTAATAATCTTCTTGTTTAAAAACAAATCAAGGAATATGAAAAAGAAAAGCGGAAAAGTTGCTCCTATCCAAAAGGTTATCACTAATTAAGATGTTGAAAGCAATTTTAACACCATTTCTCTCTGCTGTGACAAATCTGACAGGTTTACAAATTGGCACACTGGGACTCTAAAAACATGATGTCCACATTTTGTCAGGTTCTGTGACTAATCTCCAACATGTCTTGGTAATTGTGGTAACTAATAAATAACCCTACTAAAAATAAATCAATGTATCTTGAAATTCAGGGAAGTGGATATGCATAACAACAGTTGTAACCATGTGGATACATCCCACTCTTCTAACCAAAGAGGAAAAAAGTCAGTCATAGTAAGTTTGATGCACTGAATTCTGTACTGTGATTGTGATCCCAGAGGGGCCTCATTTACTATGCTAGTGAAGCTAAAGCATTATGAGAATGTAAATATATAGATATACTTCAGAAAGAAAAAAAGTAAGTTTACTAGCATGAAAGTTATCAATATACTCCAGTCTTTAAAAATTATGTGTTTGCAGTGTCCATTAGACTATTATAAGTAAGGCTACAGGAAGAAATCTTGGGGTTATCTCAACTCCTTATGTCAGCAAGCAGCACTAGGTACCTTTTAAAAAGTATAAGATAAACTTCTCTCATAACTTTAATCTCACAGATTAAGCAGGCAGAACATCATGGAACATGGGCTCAGAGAACAGTAACAGTTCTCCATGGCTGAATTTAGTCTGGAAAGGGAAAAAAAAACATCACCAACAGGCTCCATCTTTAAAAAATACTTGGGGGAAGCCATGGGAGGTAGAATCAAGATGGCAGAGTAGAAACAGGAATCTGTGTGCTCAATGCTAAACAAATT
>CM053596.1:226162979-226179267 GCA_028646575.1 Pseudocheirus occidentalis | reverse complement strand
AAAAAAACATACAAACACACTGTGGACTTTAGAGTGGGTGAGCTCAATCTTAGCTCACTCTCTATATAACACTGTATCCCCTATGTTCATGTCCTCATGCAATGTTGGTGCTGGAAGAATTCTTCTCTCATCTTTTGCTTAGGTTTTATGTCAAAGAACTCTTCTTGCTACTTAAGGCATTGGTTCTGAGCTTTCTACAAAATCTGGATGTTGGGATATTATTCTCCTTTTACATAAAATAAAAAATTAACTCTGAATTATGTGGAAAAATCCAAATTTATATTCACAGGGTCCCATAGAACCTTCAGTGAAGCAAACCCAAAGTCCCTCTTTTTCAAACATTGTCTCTCACTGGATTCCATCAATGAAGGTGTTTAAAGAGTCCATGAAAAATGCTCAAATATATTAGGCTAAAACTGTCTCAGCCCTTTGAAAATGCCACTAGTTTTGGCTATGAAACCAATCAAAAAGACTTCCCCTTAATTTAACCACTTGTTTTGTAGACCAGAACCAATTTCAGAATCTCTACTCATACTAAAGTCTTCCCTAGTCAATTCTGTTATACGTCATCATGACTCTTTCAGATATAGGCTTCTCAGTCTCTCTGCACAAAGAATTTGCAGGAGCTGAGTAGCCAAATGTATGCATGAGCTTGGCACCATTACCACTCACAATGACAAAGGAGAAGTTATGTCATACAGTTGACTGATTGCAAGCCTTATTATCAAGTAGAACAAGTAGACCAAGACTTACTTGCTATGTGACACTGAGCAATTTCTCCTTGCCTCAATTTCCTAACCTGTAGAAAATGGATAATTATATCACCTAGCTCCTAAGGCTGTTGCAAGGATTTACTGAGTGAATTCATATTAAGTGCTTTTAAAACTTAAAATACCATATAGATGTGAGATATTCTTCTGTAGGTTATATAGGTATTATTATCCCCCTTTTACAGATAAGTTAATTGAAGATCAGAGACCTCAAGGTTGAATACATAGGAAGGATCATAATACAGATTAGAATTCAGTATCCTCCTGACTACAGTTCAAAGAAACTACATCACACTGCCTCTTATGTATGCCATTTATGTATTCCTTTAATACAGTGGTTCTCAACTTGTAGATTATGTTCAGTTTGTAACAATCAAAATATATCCTGCGTATCAGATATTTACATTACAATTCAGAACACCAGCAAAAATTACAATTATGAAGTAGCAACAAAAATAATTTTATGGCTGGGGGTCACTACAACATGAGGAGCTGTATTAAAGGGTCATGGCATTAGGAAGGTTGAGAACCACTGCTTTAATACTATGCTGTTGATTCCCCAACCAAAGAGTTGAATGAAACAAAAATCATAAAACTACAGGAGAATTTTTTGGTTTTTTTTAAAGGAACCTTATTTCAAAACATAAACTTTCCCCCAAAATAGCGCTGCCTAAATTTATCTTTTTGGCAAAATCTTTCAGTTTTTACCTATGCAGAAACTGGTGAGCAAGTGTCCCAGGATTTAAGCAGGGTAATTATATGTTAACTGTCATTACATTTGTAAACATTTTACAAATGTTCCATAAAGGCAGAATTACTTTTCTCACTTTCCTTTTCAATTTTTTTCTAAAGTTACCACTGGTTATTCTGAGTGCCTTGTCACAGCTGCCTCAGAGAAAGATGGGAATGAAAAGGAAGGAGACTTAGAGTGTTCTCTTTAACTTCTCCTCCCTCAAGTAACCCTCCAAATTGATGAGAGATGTTGACACAAGTAAAAGAAGGAGGGGGAGGGATGGCACCAATTCATGTTAATACTGTCAGGAGCAAGAAATGGAGATTTTTTTGGAACAGACTTAGCAAATAATAGTAACAACCCATGGAGCCTTTTCTTTGTAAGACATGTCTGTTTAAATAAATAGAAGTAAATAGCTTGCCACTGTTATGAACAAGGAAGTATGAAGGATCTGTAATACTGTTAGAGTTCTTAAGTAATCCTACATTGGTTTAGCTGTTGGAGAATTGCAATCATTTTCTGGGGAGAAGGAACCACTGCCAGGAAACAGTTGAACAAAGGGAAAAGGCCTTAATAATGCCCACATGAACAGGAGACAGTCCCATGTAAGGAGTGAATAAGTTAAAAGATATTGTTTATATGATATTATACTCAGCTGGATTAAGAAGTGGAGACATGCTCTTCAAAGTGTTGCTATTAATGGTTCAGTGTCAATGAGGCAAGAGATATCCAGTGCAATACTTCAGAGATCTTTGCTTTTCCCTGTCCTGTTCAAACTTTGTTTCTATGATTCAATAAAGGCATAGATGGTATGCTCATGAAATAGGAAACAAAGCTATAATCACTCGTCTTTCTGTATCTTCAGTGAATGATCATTTCTCAATCATGGATTTATGTCGAGTAAGAAAAGCTATCCTTAAGTGTTAGATGACTGTAGAGCTCAGTGTAAAGGAAGAAGGTTCATCTCTGGAGTAATTTTATCTTCCTGATTTACATTGTTTCATTATTGGTTAGCTGAATGTATATTATTCACAACATAAAGTATTATTAGAGCAGATACTTTGTTGTTCAGTCATTATGGCATTATATAAGGATTCCCATCTTTTTTATTGTTAAATATGTGTGGTATAAAGGATAGAGTTCTAGACCTGGAATTTAGAGGAGATTGTTTTAAATTTATCTCAGGAAGTTCCCAAGTGTACAATATTGGACAAGTCAATGAGACTCTTTAAGCCTCAAATTTCTCATCTCCAAAATGAGAGGAGTGAGGTAAATCACTACCATGGTCCATTCTGACTCTAAATCTATGATATTGTGTTTGTGCAAACATCAGCAAGCATTTTTTCTTTCTAAAATTTAAATAGCTTTTCATTTTTCCCAAATTACTTGGCAAGAAAAAAATGTAGCATTTATTTTTACAAGATTTTCAGTTCTATTTTTGTTTCTCCTTCATCTCCACTCTTCTGAAGATGGTAGGCAGATAGATATAGTTTACACAATGTAATATCATGTAAAACATATTTCCATATTTTTCATAACTGTGGAAGAATAAACAGATAAAAAGGAAATAAAACCATGGAAAAGAATAAAGCAAATTACATATAAATATATATATGCTTCTATATGCATTCTGAATCTGTCGGTTCTTTTTCTGAATATGGATAGCATTTTCCTACATGAGTCCATTATACCTATCTTGCATCATTGTGTTGCTGAGAAGAACTGAGGCATTCATAGTTGATCATCAAATGATATTTCTGATACTGTCTGCAATGTTTTCCTGGTTCTGCTCAATTCATTTCACATCAGTTAGTACAAGTCTTTCCAGGTTTTCTGAAATCTGCCATCATCAAACATCTATTAAGCACTTACTATGCTAAGTGGTGAGAATATAAATAGAAGCAAAAAGAAAGACAATCATTGCCCTCAGAGAACTTAGGCTCTAATAGGAAAGACAATGTATACAGAAAATGGATAACCCAAAATTAATGAGACCACAAGAACTTTTTCAACAAAGCAAATCCAAAGGCCCATGCTTAACCATTCAGCTCTCTTTCTCAAACTAACAGCACCTGCATCTATTTGCCTAAGAATAATAAGTGATATTTACATATTATACAAATATTTTCCCATTTAATATTTACAGAATATTTACAAAAACACTAGGAATTAATCCCTCGTTAATTCCATTTTAAAGACAGAGAAACTGGAATCTTGGAAGGGTAAAGTGACTTTCCTATAGTCACATAATTAGTACAAATGCAGAAGGAAGGTTAGACTAGAACACATTCCACTAAACCACACTTCCTCTGGTCAGATAACGTTGAGAGTAATGTGTCTTGCACATGGCATCATGTTTTAGTACAGATGTTGAAAATTTACAAAGCATTCAGAAAAAAAAGTAGTACTGAACTGGGGGGTGAATGGTCGGGAGATCACCCTCTATAAGTTTTGTTGAAGGAACTAAAGTTATAAAGCATGAAGAAGTCAAATGGGTGTGGGGGAGACATAAGGGCTGTCTTCAACTATACACTGAATTAAACCATTAGAGCTGGACTCAGTACAGAACTGAGAATAGGAGATTGAGATAGGAGAAAGATTTGCATTTAATATGGAACATTTATTTTTCTAACAATAAGAGGTATTCCAAAATAGAACAGGATACTTTGAGACATAGCATTTCCCATTAACTATAGGTTTTCAAGGAAAGGATGGATAACCACTTTTTAGTATAGTATAAGGGATCCTAAATAAGGCTGTGATTCAAACAGATGTATTTTAACATTCTTTCTGTTGTGAGATTCAGTAATTCTGTGAATCAGTCACAATTTATTTCCTTTTAGTATTTTACAATATAGTTGGGGAAATAGGACAATGTTATATGTGTTATATAATTATAACCATGTTATAAATAATTATAAATAACGCATTGTTTTCTATAATTGATATAAAATGTAATATAATTCATTTATTCATTCACATCCCAATAATATGTCTTTATAAGAAAAAATATCTAAATCCAAACTAAAATTAAATTCGGTTCAGTAAATTTATTAGATACCTGGCCGTGTTTTAAATAAATAAGATTTTTGAAGGGAAAAGCATTATGTAGCACAAAATATATAATTTTAGAACTATGAGATTGATTGCATACGCTAAATAGAATAATCATTCTCCTTCCTTTGAAGTCACACTCTGAATACAAAGAATTAAATAGCTAATGTTATCACAAGCCAAAATAAGAGAAGCATAATATACAAAATTAGAGAGATGATAGTATCATATATTTAGAAACGGAAGGGCCATTAGAGGTCATGTAGTCCAATTATCTTGTTTTAAAAACCACAGTCCCATTGCACTCTGCCCTGGTCAAAACTCATAGTAACAATAACTCACATATAGATAGGCTTAAGATTTATTGGGGGGGAGGGGCAGCTACGTGGTGCAATGGATAAAATGCCAGGCCTGGAGTGAGGAAGACTCATCTTCCTGAGTTCAAATCTGACTTCAGACATTTACTAGGTGTGTGAAACTGAGCAAGTCATGTAACCCTGTTTGCCTCAGTCTCCTCATTTGTAAAATGAACTGGAGAGAATGGCAAACGATCCCAGTATCTTTGTCAAGAAAACCTGAAATGTGGTCACAGAGGCAGACATTACCGAGACTACTAAGCAATAACAAATAAGATTTACAAAACATTTAGCATGCATAATATCACCTTCTCATGAAACTTTTATGAAGTAGATACTGAAAGCATTTTTAAATATCCATCTTTTTAAGTAAGTAAACTAAGACTGAGGGATGTTGTCAATTGTCTATGATCACACAGCTAGTAAATGTCATTGATGGGATTTGAATCTAGGTTACTCTTGTGGCTTGAAACCTATCACCTGTTTTGATACAACATGCTTTTCATTGCATTTAGTTCAAAACCCAAATATTAGGAAGGGAAATAATAGGTAGAATATAAAAGCCTGTGTCCATTATTGAGTTGGGATATATAACTATGCCATAACATTATCTGTTTACATAATTGGAAACATATAGAATGGAGAAAAATACATTAGGAGAAATAATATCTGACTTCAAGGAATGAAGGGATCACATAAAAGAGAAATTAGATTTATTTCACTTGTCCTCATCAAGCAGAACTAGGAAAAATAAGTGGATATCAGCGAGGAAGATTAAGGGGCTCAAAATAATGAACTATTTCTAACAATTGTATAGAAAGAAATGAGGATATAGGTGCTTTCAAAAAACAAGTGAAATGATGTCAACTGAGCAAAGAAAGAACAATGTATAGTATGACATTAATGTAATAAACATGAACAACTTTTGTAAGCTAATGAAGAAGGAAATGAACAGAATCATGAGAATAATTATTACAATGACTACAACACAATGTTGACAACAAAAACTTTGAAAACTGAAGGAACTATGAGCAACATAATGATCTTTCATTATTCTGGAGTTCCAATGATAATATGTGCTATCATATATAAGTGATGGATTTAGGATGCAGAATTTGATGCCCACACACGTATCTATATTATCTATGTATGCACATATTGTCAATTGGGGGAATTGCTTTGCTCAACATGTTTATTATGAGACTTGGGGTAATTTTTCCCACTTCTAATAGAATTGGAGGGAAAGAAAAACAGTTTTCTGCTAATTTTAAAAACAGAGAACTGGAGCAGGGTTACTACAGATGAGATAACAACTACAGGGGAGATAACTGCATTGTCAATTTTACTTAACTATTTTTGCTTCATTAAGAGGGACCTCACACAAAGATGGAATAATCTGCAAATTTATGTAATGCCAAAGGAGAATATATCAACAAAACTGAAAGTTTCTTCCCCCCCCAAAAAAGAGAGAGAAACATAAACAATCCAGTAGAACAAAGGTGAGTAGCTCTCAAGTTTTGTTTCTGTATATGTAGTACTTAGCACAGTATCCTAGATGTAGTGTTTATATAAGTGTTTAACAGCTGAATTGAATAGATTTTTAAATAAGAGACATGTAAAGTGGAAAGGGTTGCCTCCAGAAGTAGGCAGAATTCCAAGTTTTTCTTTAGTGGATATTTGCAAATATTGACCCCTTTTCTGGGTAGGTGTATAACTGTATGGTTTGTACTAGTTGCCCTTTGATATCCCTTCCACCTCTTACATCCTAATTGTTAGCCTCTGGGTAGTTTTCTGTTTCCCAATACTTTTCCTAAAATGTAGCCCTCAATATTGAACACAGCTCACCAGAACTGGTCTAAGGAGAGATGAACATAGCAGTTCTATCCATTCCCTAGTGAATTACTAGGCCACTCCTAATGAAATCTAATACTGTATGTTTTCAAGGATGCCATATTACACTGTTGGCTCATATCATGCTCATATCACCAAAACCATCATATATTTTTTAATGGAATTCCTAGTCATTCCTCCCTCATCTTACTACTTATGAAGATGGTGTTATTTTTTTAATGCATGCAAGACATGACATTGTTCCTTTTAAATTTCATTGTATTTGATTCAGTTCAATCTTCTGACCAATTAAGACCTTTTCAAATACTGTGTCAAGCAGCATGATAGCTAACCCTTCCCAAATACCTTTCACCAGCAAATTTTTTAAGCATACATTCACTGCCCTTATCTAAGACTCTGATATTAGGGTTAGAGTGAGGATAATAATAAAATGTAGTCAGTTCTTTGGGCCACATGTGTAGCAAGAGCAATGACCAAGCATGATTGCAAGAATCTCTGATGAAGTCTACTACCCATTTCCTAACAGAAAGGTGATAGAATCAGGATTGCTGAGTCATATGATTTTTGGACTAATGTGGAATCCTTTTCACTTGACTATGCTTTTTTACTGTGATAATTTTATTTCTTTTCTCTTTATTAGGGGAGGAGAGATAGAATGGAGAAAAAAAATATTGCTACTAAAAATTAAATTTAATTCATATGATTTATTTCAAAAACCTAAGACTTTTTTTGACAATGAGAAGGAATTGATAGACAGATGTTTCTTTTCCCCTTCTTATGCTTGTTCCAGCCAATAGTTTTCTGCCTCTGTACTGATCAGTACAGTTGTAATGCTCTTGTACTCAGTTATCCTTTCTCAATTGCTGCTCCCTGGAATGTTTTTCCAGCTCTGTAAAACTATCACTACCAAAGCAAATATAACGTGTAAACTAAAAAAAAATCTGACTTTCCCTTTATATATTTCTTATACCATCCTACTCCCGAGTTCTTTTTCCTTCCTTGATTCCATCACTACCCTCTGGGCCATTAATCATCATTAGAATAGGACTATGTCACCCTATGTGGTGGAGGTAGCATGCTAATTCCACGTTAATAAAAAATGGGTCCAAGGTCTGGTACTCAGAGCATCTCTCAATTAAGTTAGCAAGGGTGAGTGAATAAATCCCTTGCATTATAGATTTGTTAAGATTTGTATTCTTGGAGACTTCAAATCTGATACTAGTCATAATTTGAAAAGTCTTTGGTAAAGAATTTAATATTTTATCAGTCTACAGCATAGTTTAGACTGGGGATAATAGTCTAAGTGATTTTTAATTTGAACATTTTTCTCAAGTCCCAAAATGCCACATATCAGTAGGTAAGCAAGGAGATGAGAATGAGGTTCCTTAGGGGAAAAAGGCATAGTTTGGAAAATATTTCCACCAATCAACATATAATTGATGGAAATATCTCCCTTTTCCTGGGGGAAGTAAATTACTTCCATTTGCCCCAAATCTTACTGACTTTGAAAGCACCAGACAATGCTCCAGGCCACTAGAGAATAGGACCTCATTTGGCAGAATACTATAGAGTGCCTCAAATTTCCTGTTAGAATGATCTATTACACTGAGGGATTTCAAAGTGAGATCCTGAACATTTTAGAGGACACTAAGCTGTTCAAAATTAAGGAATGCTGAGTCAGAAATCCATCACAAGGCTGTCTGAATAAGAAAAGGTGGGAGATGAGCTCCACTGTGAGCAATGAGTAAAAAAATCTTCATATATCCTAGGGATACAAGCAAATATAAATGTGGTACTTCCGGAGGTGAGAAATTTGGGAGAGGATGCAAAACAAGAGCAGTTTCCACTGGATTGAATCCTACTAAGTGTAAAGTACAAAGTCATTTTCCCCCATTGTAACTAACTGTTAAGCTATGTCCTTGGTACCAGATCTTGGACCACTATTTGGTTAAATTGGAATTAGAATGCTACCCATCCCATAGGGTCATAAGATTTATGATTGGAAGGAACTTTAGAAATCACTTTGTCCAAGTCCTTTATTTTATGGAAGAGGAAATGGGTTTCCAGAGGTGAAGTGACTTGCCCATAGAAACAAAGTAGTACAAGATCTGAATAAAAGTCCTCCTTTGATCTTTTATCTGAACTTCTTTCTATATCACCCTGTATACTGTAGGATTATTGTTTAAAAAAAGATTTCATAAATATCTAATATACAATTATAAATTATTATTATTGATGATGGTGATTATCATTATCATTATCATTATTATTATATTCAATGTATACTTTCTTACTGATGACCAGGAATTGACTAGGACTTTCCATGTCATACTTCGTTTTAGACATTGTCTATGTTCCTATTTTACATATGAGTATCTTATCATACATAAAGAGAGATGATTTGTCCATTATTCTGGATTAGCTCTTATGAGCTTTTTTTGCTCATATGAAAATAATTTCATTCTAACAGGTAGAGCATTTGGGAATTAAAATCCCAAATTCTGTTGCTGACCACAATATAAAACTTCAAATAAGAGCTTTATTATTCACTACAGATTGCTGAAAGCATTTGTCCAATATTTAGGACAAAGGGGTCAGCAAATGTGGCTGTTTACATGGTATTATATCAGAGGTTCTGAGAACACTGCTTCTATTTCTCTCACTCTCAAATGTGTTTCTATCTGCTTGCTGATTTTTATAATTCCCTTTAAAAGGAACAACTTAAAAATTTTCGATACCCAGTTAAAAATAAGAATGTAATACACTCTGAATTGGGTATCTTGCCCTACAGGAGAGTAGGGGGTAAGGGGATAAGCGGGGGAATGATGGAGGGGAGAGCAGGTTGGGGGAGGGTAGTTAGAAGCATACACTTTTGAAAAGGGGCAGGGACAAAGTAGAGAATAGATAAGGGGAGGGATGAAGGGAAATATAGTCAGTCTTTCACAATATATCCACTATGGAAATGTTTTGTATAGCTACACATGTACAACCTATATTAAATTGCTTATCTTCCCAGTAAGGGTGGGTGATGAGGGAGGAAGGGAAAGAACCTAGAACTCAAAGTTTTAAAATCAAATGGTTATTTTAAAATTATTATTATCATTATCATTATTATTATCATTATTATTTTTATTATTATTTACATGCAACCAGGAAATAAGATATACAGGTACTGGGGTTTGGAGATCCATCTTCCCTTATGAGAAAGTCAAGGGGGCATGGGGGAAGATGCAGGAGAGAGAAGATTGAGGGAGGGGGTATTCAGTGAGATTACTATTATGGGGTGGGGTAGGGGAAAGATGGGGAGAAAATGTGTAACTCAAAATCTTGTGGAAATGAATGATGTAAAATAAAAATAAACATAAAAAGTTAATTTTTTAAAAATGAATATTTTTTAAAAAAAAAGAAAGAAGAATGAAAATCTAAATGACCCAGAGAAAGAAAATTCAGTGGTTTAAAATGAGATTAAAATGTCAATTACTGATATTAATTGAGATGTTATTCTATAACTATCTATTGGACAACTTCTGTTATTAATATTTATGAGCAATGATGGAAAGACAAATATAATTAATACAAGGTCCCTGACATGAAGTAGTTCTGTCCTCTCTGTCTCTTCTCTCTTATACCCTGTACCTACCTATTTTTCATTTAAAGTGGGTTACCACATCCCAGTCATGCTGTGTGAGTCATTTTTGCTCCCAGTGTTCCCTCCACTCTCTTATCTCTCCCTATCAAAATTAAATTCATCCTCTAAGAACTATTTCAGGAGCACTTTCCTTTATGGACTTTACCCCAATGCCCTCAACTTGGTCTCATCTTGCCCTGTTTTCAATCAATTTTCATAGAAGGTTATCTAAATTTCATCCTTTCAGCAAAAATCTATTAGGTACTTTCATTGTGTTAGAAACCATAAAAGGAAGATCACGTAAGATATTCTTCCTGCCCTACAATTATTTATCATAATGCCTTGTGTTTCTTAGAAGATTGTAGCCTACTTTAAAACAAGGTCCATGTCATTTTTTTTAAATTTTCCATATTGTTATATACATAATAAACACTCAACAACTGCTTGTGCAACCAAATTGAATTACTTTAAAATGCTTTGTAGTAGGAAGGGAGAGGATTAGAAGGAAAATACTGAGCACCTCATAAGATTAGTATAGAATCCCAGAAAGATCACAGAAAAGGGAGGAACAAAATGTTAAAGAAACAATTTTAAGACTTTTTGTTTAGATACGGGATGTAGTTTCTTACCAGGTATGGGGTAGAGTAGATTCCTTTTCAAGGACAGGTCAGAATAGACACCCTTGAAGTCCCCATCAATTCTCAGACTCTGTGATTCTGTGAATGAGTCAGCCATGCTTGACTTATATAGTCCAGTCCACCTCATCCATGTTTACATGGATGTATCTAGTTCTGATTTGGGAATCAACTGAGAAATTCTGCTTTTGAAAAACAAATGACACACAGGAAATCCAAAAGAAATCCATTCACCCAAATTACTTAAAAGACATAAAGAAGAGAAGCAATTTGTGGAAAAGATAGAATATATAGAATATCATAAATTATCACCTTGTTGAGAAATAACATCTTAGAAATTAATCAAGATAGAATGAGCTGATGGAATTTCATCTCTTACTCTGCTCATACTCATGTCACCAAGGCTAGGATCCAATTAAGAGACAATTTAGAATAATTAGAAGCACCTAATGAGTAAAAGGTAATGATACATGAGGTATGCCAGCAACTTAACAGAACATGTGCCCTTGCTAATTAGGAAGTAAAGTACTCTCCAAGAACTCAGAAATTTACCCTTCATGTGCCTGTTCTGAGATAGGAGCTTTGCCAGAGGGCAAAGGAGAGGAAATTTTTAACAAAGGGCTCTTTAATGTCCTGAATCCCACTTTGCACCATTAGGGCAATGACTTGTTTGGGCTCAATATGCCAAAGGGGATGGATAGATCAATCAATATAATTAGTATTAAGAGATTTAATATTGTTCTTTTTCCATGCCCTTGATGTTGTTTATCTAACTGGATAATTATTGACTGATTAGCTGAGATTTACACATGGGAGAGTCTACAGGAGTATCATATCTCCACCTCCACCCACCCCAGGAGAATTTTTTTCTCCTTGTTTGGAAGTGGTTTATGTGAATATGAATTTTTACCAGATTTTGAATTCCCTTTTTGTTCTTTCCCTTACACTTCTAAAATGTTGGTAAATATCTAAAAACAGCTATGACCATAAAAGATTGAAACTCAGAATTGGAAAGAGACCTCAGGGGTCATGTCATCTAACATCTGGTAATACTTGTATGATCTTATTGCTTCAGGTTGAATACTACAGATGTAAACTATCTCTTTTGAAGAAAGTCTGAATTTTATGGGGGGGTATTTCAATTATATATCTTTTGTGTAAATTCAGTGTTGAAATCAGTTGAAACTCTATTGTCTTGATTGGGTTCCATGAGTCTCCTAGGATAGGACTGATGGCATTATTGGTAGATAATACAGCAAGTATTGTTTATTGTTAGCCTTGCCTCTGTCCAAGGTACCAGACTTAGGGAAAATCTCCACCAGAGAACACCAGTCATGAGAGTGCAGCTCCAGTTTCTAAATATTCCAGCCTTAAGGAACACATATTAGATAATTGCTTCTGTAGTCACACCTCGAGTAGGTAACTATGCTGATCTGACTGATCACTTGTTAAGGTGTTTCATTTGTCAATCACAAGGGACATCATAATTCTGATGCAGGGGGAAAGGAAGAAGTGCAGGTTACATGTCACTTCCATAAAGGAACACTGTATATTCTATATACCAAGAGAACTTATATAAGACAAATTATTTCTCATTGACAATTGTTATTCCCCTCCTTAGTGTGTTCTCTGTGACTCCCTGCTGACCTCCTTGGTTATAGACTTTTTATAAACTATTTTTCTAACTCATATCTACCCCCTTGATTTTAATTTCCCAGTGAGTTATATTTTTACTGGACCTAGTAATCTATTTGGGGTAGCTACATGGCATAATGGGTAGAGTGCTAGTCCTGGATTCAGGAAGACTCATCTTTCTGAGTTCAAATCTGGTCTTAGTCACTTACTAGTTGTGTAACCCTGGGCAAGTCATTTAACCTTGTTTGCCTCCATTTCCTAACCTATAAAATGTACTGCAGAAAGATATGGCAAACCATTCTAGTATTTGTGCCAAGAAAACTCAAAATGGGATCAGAAAGAGCTGAATGTGACTGAAATGACTAAATAACAACAACCACAGTCTGGTCACATTTTCATATCATGGCTTGGACTACAGCACCTTTTTTCTGGGATACTTATTTCCTTCAGATCCCTCTAAGAATTCTCTAATAAGAGAACTGATTACAGCTCTATACAGAGATAATTTGACCTCCTGAACTTCAAAATATGTATTATTTACACATATGATGGGAAGGGATCTTGGGTTTTTCCTCTATGCTATGGGGATAAATGTCCAGATAGATAGACCTTATCTTTTGAAATTATAGGCATCTATCCATTTTCCTTAATTTTATGAAGTTAAGGAACCTATCACTTCCCCACCTACCAAAAGTACTCAGTTTAGCTTCTTTAAAACATTAATTATCTGTGTTTTCACAGTGAACCCTTTAGTTGATATTGATTTTATCAAGTATTTCAATGGCTGAAAATTCATCACCCTGAAATGAACCCATAAATGACCTTTTCCTGCTTAGTTATGCCAGTTTTCATGACACACACACAACACAGTCCAATATCAGGCCTATTGTCAAAGGCTCTCCAGTTTCAACTGGATCTCCAAGACCAGTTTCAATTTGCAATCTGCTGAATAGTCTTCAAGAACTTAGCAACCTCCATTCTTCAATGGGGAATCTAACGAAGAATTTAATATGAGAGAAAGAAAAAAAAAAGATCACAGCACAAGAAAAAAGCTATGAATGGGAATCAGAGTATGAAGTTACTTTTTTTCCAGATACCTTCTCCAGCATTGTTTAAAAGGGTACAGAGAGACTCAAACACACATAATTACATTAGTCTATCAAACTAAACTGACCCAATTTTCATCAATAACAACCATTTTCCTTTCTTTGACCAGCCTTAGGCCTTCTTCCAAGTGTCCCTTATTGCCACCATATAGGCACACAAAGAATATCAGAAGCTCAACAATGATTCACATAACCTAGTAAAGTTGTCTTGAAACTTCCTTGAATTAATGCCTTTCCCTTTATCTCAATTTTCCCAATCAGAACTCTGTCTAGAAAGTATCATGGGGCCCTGACATTGAAATAACTGTAAAATTACTTCTACAATGACTCTACTCCAAACCCTGTTCATTCATAACCTACTGCATGTCCCATGTCAAAGGGTAAACCTTAAGGACTCCTAGTCTTTGCCATCAGCCATGCAATTGAATATGTGTTGTTTCCCCCACAAATTAGTATGTAATCTCCATTATAACATGTACTGTCCAATAGAACTTAGTCCATAGGAAATATCTGTTACATACAAACCTAGGGCACACTGCACTGGGCCAAACTAGATTAAAATGTTATTGGGAAATGTTTAACAAAATAATAAAAAATATAATACAATATAGACAGTGTTATTTTGTGGTTTTCTGAGTTAATGTGACCTACAAGGATCTGTTTTTTCTTCTTAAGTTTCAAATTTGACAATACTGATAGTACATACCTTTCAATGCCTGAATGTAGACTCAGAAAGAATTATAGATATAGATGCACAAACATATTTATACATGTATTCATATGTATATGTAAACATACATACATACATATATGTATACACACATAACTGTGAAGGAAGGGTAGGGAAAGCCTTACTCTGATGGTTGAAGTTACTCAGAAAAAGAGGTCTAACTCATTAATATGGTTTTGGTCAGTTATGTTGTTCTGAAAATAACATTTACAGTGGATCTGAGAAGGAATCAGGTGAAAAATAGATAGCAGAAAGAGCATGTCAGTGCTCTTTTAATAGCTGTGCAAGACAGTCACTCTTGGATAAGTGACCAGCTGCAAGGATGGAAGCAGCTATTGGGAATATGTCCAAGACAATAATTGCACAGCAGTTGAGTGACAAAGAGATATAGTTGGAACATAAACAGACATTTCCTAGAGTTAACAGTTGTATGATACAAATCATCAGTTGTTCATTATGACTTCGGTTTATATTTTTTGTTAAGATTTAAAGGAAAAAAACCAATTACAACTCATTACCTTATTTGATCAACATCAAATTTAGAAATGCAATTAGTATGGGTCTTTTATTGATGAGAAAATTGAGGGATGAAGAGGCTAAAGTCTACGCAAATAATTAAAGTCTACACAAACAATTAGAATCCAGTCCTTTTGACATCAAGATCAGTACTCTCTCCATTATACCATATATCATTTTTCACATATCTCACAATTTTCCGTCCTAGCCCCATACTATTTTTCTGGTCTTCCTCATTGTAATATAATTCTGTCTTTGAACCTATTGAATCCTTCCTCAGGTCATATTATTTTATTTCCAATCTATTTATTTATTTTTAGTTTTCAACATTCATTTCTTTTTTATTATAAATTTTTTAATTTGTTTTCTTGTTTACATCATTAATTTTCATGAGATTTTTGAATTACAAACATTCTCCCTGTCTTTCCCCTACCCCAACCCCAAAACAGCGATCCCACTGTAAAGCCCCTCCCCTGATCTGCTCTCTTACTTTTTGGTAGGGCAGGGAGGGTCTCCCTACCCCAGGCCCTGTATGTCTTAATTCCTAGTTGCAGGTATTGCAGAGCTTTAAATTATAGATTCTTTCGGTTCCTCCCTTGTCACCCACACCCACTGGCAGGACAAGCAATTCAGTACAGGCTGTGGATGTGTGATTACACAGGACATCTTCATAGTGGACATACTGTGACAGTGATCATATGTCCATCCTTCCTATACCCCTCCTTGTTCTGTTCTCTACCCTATCCCTGTCCCTTTCCTGAAGTGTGTGCTTTCAGCATCCCTCCCCCAGACCCTGCCCTCTCCTCCATAATCCCCCCTCTCATTCCCATGCCCCCTGATCTCCTGTGTGGCATGATGCCCAGTTTAGCGTTTATGCCCTTTCTTCCCTAAGCCAAATTCAATGAGGGTAATTGAAAGTAAAGTTGAAACAGTTATCCCTTGCCTCTTCTATATGGAATAATTAACTCCATTTTGTCTTTCCCTGTCTCCTCTCATTCTAGTCCTCTCCCACCTCAGATTTTTACCTTTTAAAGTATCATCCTTTCGTATTCAATTCATCTTTTCCTTCTATATACACATATAAACTCATGCTCAGATATGTATTCATATGCTTATATAGCCTCTGATATAGACATATGTGTAAGTATACTTATATATACATTTGTATTCCCCTCCACTATCCTCATACTCAGAACAGTTTCCTAAGTTACTATCATCGCTTTTTCCATATTGGCATATAAATAATTCAAATTTAATAAGTTCCTTAAGATTTC
>CM053596.1:226145675-226162479 GCA_028646575.1 Pseudocheirus occidentalis | reverse complement strand
TCTTCTATTTTCACTCCCCCCCCAACCCCTGTTTTCATGCTTCAGTACACTTTTATTTAATTATTTTTATATTGTATCAAGATTCTTTTTTGACATAGCTTTCTATTAGTTTGATTAGTCTTATGTTTCTTCTCCTTGAACTGTTCTCCAGATCAGTTTTCTTCTTTTAAGATGTTTCACATTCTCTTCTATTTTTTTCATTCTTTATATTTTATTTTATTATTTCTTGAGTGTTTTACAACTTTGCTGTCTTCTTCCTGCCCAATTCTAATTTTCAGGGTGCCATTTTCTTCCTTAAGTTTCTGGATCTCTTTTTTTCTAATCTGCGGACTTTAATAATCATCTTAGGTTTTTTAGATTGTTCTTAGGTTCTTTTGGTTTGATTTTTTGTTTTGTTTCATTTTGTTTTTCAGTTTTTCCTCAATCTCTGTCATTTCATTTTTAAAGTCTTTTATTAAGTTCTTCTATAAATTCTTTGGGGACAGGTGAGTATTTGATGTTACTATTTAGGGTAGAAGAGTGCTACTTTGATTCAGTATCCTACTCTGTAGATGTAATATTGATGGAATATGAAGATCTTCCCCATTCGTTAATAGGGCTATAAGACTACTTGGTTCAATCATGGATGTCTTGTGGCTTCGAACTCCGACCAAAGTGTGATACATCCTGAGTCACATAGAGCTTGTTGGGGAAGGAACTTGCTTAGGGGAGGATTGTTTTAAGTTAGCTTAAAAAAGGATACATACAATGTACATCTACATACATACAATCATATACATTTGCATTTGCTTGCATACACATACAAACACACACATTTTATCATACATACATGCCTGCATATATTCTATTGTTAATAGAAATATATATTATCTACCTAGTAAAGCAAAGCAGACTTTAGAGGAAGTCAAGGATGAAAAGCAAGAGAAGGATAAAAAAAGGAAAACAGGATGGAGGGAAATATATAATTATTTATGTAATAATAATAATTATAACAGTGAATGTGAATCAGATGATTCACCCATATAAGAGAATGGGATAGCAGAATGGATTAGAAATCAGAATTCAGCAATAGGTTCTTTGCAAGAAACATACCTGAAACAGATCTACACACAGAGAGTAAAAATAAGGGACTGGAGTAAAATCAATTATAATTTAGTTCAAGATAAAGCAAAAACAACAACAAAAATAAACATAATTAAAAGAGAGAAATAGTGAAACTACATTTTAATAAATGACACCATTGATGATGAAGTAATATTAAACATATATGCACCAAGTCATACAAAGCCAAATTCTTAAATGTAAAGTTAAATGAGTTACAAGAGGAAATATATAGTAAAGCTATCCTAGTAAGTGACCTCATTTTCCCCTCTCAAATCTAAATAATTCTAATAAAATAAATAAGAAAGAAGTCAAATATATGAATAGAATCTTAGAAAACTTAGATGTGATCAATATCTGGAGAACATTGAGTGGAAATAGACAGGAAGGTATCCTTTTTCTTGGCTATTCATAGTACATTCACAAATATTGGGCATATATTATGAATAAAAACCATGTAACCAACTGCAGAAATACAGAAACATTAATTGCACCAAGTTCAGACAGTAATTCAAAGAAAATTATATTTAATAAAGGGCCATGTTAGCATAGACTAAAATCTAATTGGAAATTTAGTAATCTAATTTAAACAAAGACTGGTTCAAAGAATAAGTCATAGAAACAATCAATGATTTAAATAAAGGTAATGACAACAGTGAGAGAACATTAAAAATGTGAAGAGTGCAGCTAAAGCAGTACTCAGGGGAAAATACTTACATCAGTAAGAGTGAGAAGGAGCCGTTCAATGAATTGGGCATGAAAATTTTAAAATATCCTGGAAAAAGAGCAAATTAAAAATTTCCAATTAAACACCAAAATGGAAATTCTCAAAGTTAAAAAGAAGTTAAACTAATAAATGAAATGAATGAGAATGATTTATTTCATAAATTATGAGAATGATCTCATAAAAAACACAATAAAATAAATAAAACATTGGTTAACGATTTAAAACGGGAAGAAAAGAGCAAATTAATATTATCAAAAATGAGAATGGTAAATGTACCACCAATGAAGATGAAATTAAATCTATTCATAGGAGTTATTTTGCCCAGTTATACACCACCAAACCTGACAATCTAAGTAAAATAGATGAACATTTACATATATATATTATATGTATTGTATGTATACATATATGTGTGTATATATTTATACACGTGTGTATACAAACACACACGTACATATATATATATATAATACATATTTATATTTTTCTTCCTTTTTGGAGGACTGAGAGGACAATTGGGTTTAAGTGATTTGCCCAATGTCACGTGGCTAATAAGTGTTAAGTAAGTCTCTGAAGTCAGATTTAAACTCAAGTACTCCTGACTCCAGGGCCAGTGCTATATTCATTTTTTCGCTTAGCTGCTCCTACAAATTCTTGGGAAATAAGGAAAACAGTCTAGCAGAATCTAGGCAGACACCAACATCTCATGCCATATACCAAGATAAGGTCGTTATTGACCTTTGATTTAGACATAAATGCTAATATGGTAAGTAAATTAGAGGAGCATGGAAAAATGGACTTCATGATTTTTGTAGATGTACTACTTATGACAAAACAACAAATAGAAACATCCACAGGAAGTCAAGTCAATAATTCTGGTTACATGCAGTAAAGAGACTTTTTCACAAACAAATCAAAGGCACAAAATGATTAGAACGAAACCAGGAGATGGGGGAAAATATATAGCTTTTCTCTAATAAAGATCTCATTTCTCAAATATATAAGGAACTCTGCCAAATTTATTAAAAAACATTATGTGTGTGTGTATATATATATACACACACACACATACATATATACATACATGCATACACATATATGTATGTGTGTGTGTATGCCACTCTACTGTTGACAAATGGTATAAGGATATGAACAAGCAAGGTACCTTAAAGCCCCAGGGAAACTATGCTCAAAGGGCTATAAACCTGTGTATACCCTTCAACACAGCAATACCACTTCTAGGTCTGTGTCCCAAAGAGATCAAAGAAAAGAGAAAAAGACCTATTTGTCCAGAAACATTTATATCAGTTCTTTTTTTGTGATGGGAAAGAATTGGAAACTGAGAAGATGCCTGTCATTTGGCTCAGTAAGTTATGGCATATGATTGTGATGGAATGCTATTGTGTTATAAGAAATGATGAGCAGATGGGTTTCAGAAAAACCCAGGAAGACTTAAATAAACTCATGCAAAGTGAAGTGGGTAGACCTAAACCTATCAAGTATTTACCGACTAATTAATTAACTGATTATGGCATACTAGGAGCGTAATAGTAATGCAATTTTATCCCTTTGTATTGGCAAAGCTAACAGGGACTTAGCACCTAGTTTGAAATTAATTAGATCAAAAAGAAACAAAAGGTATGAAGCCCTGTTGCTAATGTAACATAAAGTTGGTGATTTAACAGGAAGGGACAGAACATGGAGTAGCTAACAGGTATGTTAGGAGAACTCCTAGCTGGGTTTCCAGATCTTCTTGGAGCCAGGTTCTGGAGACTGAGAAAGAGAGGCCCATTGGAGAGACTGATTTTTATTTTGAGAACCTGAATGAAGTAATTTTGATTCTGGGAACCAAATGAAACTTCTCTGGAGTCCAAGGGCCAGCTGCAGCTGCTGAGGATTTCTGAGGAACAGCCAGAACTGCAGAACACTGAGGAAGCATGACTGTGGTGATGGTATTTCATCTGCTTGTGGCTTTGTTAAGCCATGACTTTCTAAAGATAGGGACTGTGAAGGACTTAAGGCCGACTGGACACTGTGAGCTTCAGTGTGTGACAGGAACTGCATGGAGAGCTGGACAAAGAGCTGGGAGCTGTCTGCCTTTGAGCCCAGGTGACAGTTTGGGGAATCCAGGTATGAGTTGGGACCATAGAAGGGGATCCAGGGAATCTGAGAGTCTACCCCAAGTCAAGATGAAAGAAGACATTACTTGAATACTGTGTCCTGACTGAGAAAATTGTGGTTTACTTATGTCCAAGGGGTGGATGGCCTGTGTATTTTCTGATGATTGAATAGTGAATGATGGCTGAATTGTGACTGATATTGTAACTTAGTGTGACCCATAAGTGTAGGACTTTGACTTTTATATTTTGTGACCCTTAAAGAGGGTCACCAAATCCTCCTTGAGGATGATTGAATTATTGAGTTGATTTACTAAGTGATTGATCGACTACATGTTTGTACTTCATTCAAAACTATGTGACCACTGTGGTGAAAACCATGTGGCAATTTTAGTGAGAAATTGTTGTGAATGCTGTATTTTGATTTTCTATGATAAGTTGTAGCATTGTGATTGCTATACCTTGATTTTTTGTGAATGTTTTGTTTGGATTTGTTGTTGAATAAATAGAGTGCTCAATATACTGTGTAATCAGAATCTTGAAAAGCTGTTCACAGCAGTATTCTTCTGGAAAGCTGCTTTTACCTGGCTTTACAGGAAAAAAACCCATACAATTATTACTTTCATGTCATAGAGTAGGAAATTTGGGCACAGAACAGTGCAGTGATCCCTAAATACCTAGACCAGAACCCAAGAATTATGGCTTAAGTGATGGTAAAAATCTTGAAGATGGTAAATTTAAATAAAAAAGATAGAAAGGTGATTGGTCAATTCTAAAGATCTCTGATACACTCAAATCCTTGCTTGATTTTTCAATTTTTCATTAGACTTGAGAGTTATTTTTTGATCCAACTTTGAAATACTCTAGAAATTAAAAGGTTACAATGTATAAAGTTTTTATTTTGAAGCAGTTCAGCAAACCTATATGAAGCAGATACTATGTCAGCAGCACTGTGCTAGGCCTGGTACGTGAGAGATCACATTTTAGAAATAAAACACAAAAATGAAAGTTGACATTCTACTAAAGAGGATATGACATATACACAAGTAAAATAGTATAAAGAAAGTAGAAGAAGAAGAATATGCTGCCAGATGAGTGGATCAGAGAAAGTCTCATATGAGAAATGACAACTAGGGTGTGCTTTTAGAGATAGTAAAGGGTTTAAGTAATGGGGAGACCCTTTTTACAAAATGCATGTGGGTCATTATGAGACACAATTTCTAGGCCAGTTGGACCAGAATTATGAGTACAGAAAAGAAAGTAATGTGGATTGTGATGGGAAAGAAAAATGTGACACATATTTTGGAGGATTTAAAATATATGTGAGAAGACAATAGTGAGGCACTGAAGACGTGTGAGGGGCAAGGTAACATGCTTAGATTTGTGTTTTAGTGATATGAGTATGGTAATTGCATGGAAAATGGATTGTATTATGGATATATTTTTAATTTCTTTTCTTTAGTCTGAAAATGTGTTGGTTTTGAATTATAGATGATCTCATAAGAATGTGTGTGAGTATATGCATATACATGTATACACACATAAACATACAAAATAGAGTTTTATTCTCATTACTGGCTTTGTTGCTGACATTGTTAGAATTAAGGAATCAGAAGGGGCAATACTCTGAGATCTATTATTATTGAAGGAATTAAATAGCAAATAGCTCATACATGAAATATATCTCATCCATGTCACACACATATTATACTGACTATAATCCATTTTGTTTTAAATTAAAGGCATCATTTGAAATGTGTACATTTCCAAGCCATTTTATCTTAGAGGAAAATAAATAAGAAAGTTGATATAGCAAGCAATTTTTATCTTCAAAGTGGGTTTGGGGGCCATTGCTTTGAGGAATTGGAGCACCAGTATTTTTTGGTTTTCGTTTGCCAACTTGACACTTCTGTCATCAAGACTTATAAGAGTGTGGAATGAACTGCAACACTTACAAGGACAGATCTATAAATGTTCCTGCTAGCACCCAGCAGCTTGGTGACTGTGTGAATAGTATCACTTACCTGCCAAGAAATGGAGAAGCAATGATCACACTGGCCAGTGTTAATGGTTTTAAATGGTATGGCACTTTGCTATTGTGAAATATCTCTTTTCAAAATTCACTAACCTTCCACTTTACTGTGTTTTATTTTTCCATGTAAAGGCAATGGGGTATAAAGCAACGCTGACTATGTAACCAAACTGGGGAATTTATCAGAGCCTAATGACTCCTTTCTCCTACTCATCCATCCATCTCTCCATCAATTTATTCAGCAAATATCTACTAATAACTTATTATATGATGCATTGTGAAGGACACAAAGATGAAGATCTGATTCTTGTTATCAAGAAATTTCTAGTCTAGGTGCAGAGTCAACGGAAGTGTTTTATCTACCCCAGTCTTACAGACTTCAACGTGATGATATGCTGAAAAAATTTAGCAATTTAGCAACTTAGCACATAAAAGCTCCCTTTCTCAGAAGTATTCTCTCTCAAAATCAGGTTCATATCATAACAATAAGATTGCTATCATCTGACTCAGTTTAGATGTCTCTCTGTTATTTGACAGTTGATGTTTTAACTGTGACTCATCTTCATAGTTTTCTGACTTCCCACCTATTTGGAATTCTGATACTTATGTCCTTCTTTAATATTACCTGACCCATTCATTGAAGCTTCTTTCTAGTTATCTTTGTTTACTACCTCCCAAAGCAATGGCATTACCAAATGGTTCAACATAAGGATCTATGAAGGTTCTTTAGGAGTCTGGAGCTGTAGCCCTGCTTCTGCCAGTAATTACTAGTGTATGCTTTGGTATATCACCATTTTTATTTTTTCTGGAACGCACTTTACTCATCTGAAAATCAACGAAGTGGACTAGATGGTCTCCAAAAGCAACTTTTCAGCTCTAGCACATTGATCATATGATCCTGTTATGATCCCATAGAGCTCCAAATTTCAGTTATTCTGGTATATGATGAATTAAAATATATTTCTCTTTCCCAAAGTCCATTCCAAGCAATTTTATCTTAGAGGCAAATAAATAAGAAAGTTGATATAGCAAGCAATTTTTATCTTCAAAGTGGGTTTTAAAAAGCAGCAAAATTTAAAAGGCTTCAATTCTTGTAGAAAATACTATAGCTATGCTGTTGTAAAAGGGATGCTCAATATGTGTGTTCACTCGTATTGTCTTCTCACATATATTTTAAATCCTCCAAAATATGAGTTGCCAGGCTGCCATAAGGAAATTTCAGAGATGTAAATCTAGGTCCAATGTAAGAAAAATCCTCCAAATAATTAGTATTATATGAAAATTGAATGGGATGTCTCAAAGAGTGTTTTGTTTCACTGAAAAGGTTTGGTTCACTTTAAGAAAAGTGTGGAACACCATTTGTTTGGTCTAACATTAAGAAGGCTATTGGACAAGTAAAAGTGGGACTAGAGGCCTCTGAAGTCTCTTCCAGGTCTGTAGTTCTGGTGTGTGTGTGTGTGTGTGTGTGTCTGTGTGTGTGTGTCTGTGTGTCTGTGTGATATGCTTATGAATGTATTCATATCTTCTCAACCATTTAAATGGCAAGTTACTTAAGAGACTATGTTATTTCAGTTTTTTTTTCACTCCATAGTACGCGATGAATAGAAAATATCTGTAAAATACTTTACAAACCCCAAAGCACTATGTAAATATAAGTCATGATTTTAAATGGTATCTTTTTGTGGTCTGTGCGTCAGCCTCCAGATTCTAAAGTATTTGTACTGCCCCCTAGAATTTCCCAGGATTGCCATTTGGACCTTTTTTTTTCTGAAGAATAGAAGGATAAAAGGAAAAGAAGAAAGAATAGAAGGAAGTAAAAACAGAAATAGCAAGGAAGTCTAAAATGAAGGGAGAGAGGAAAGAAGAAAGTGAGGAAAGGAAGAGAGCAAGAGATAGACAGAGATACAGATAAACACAATCAAAATGAGACTGAGACCCAGTAACAGAGGAAGATGGGAGGGAGAAAATAAGGGACAGAGAGAGAGAGAGATATAGGATGGAAGGAAGATAGAGAAGGTAGAAAGAGGGAAGAAAAAGAAAACCAAAGTAACACAAAAAGGTTCAGTAGTATTTCAGAAAGTCTTCAAAATCATATAAATGTATCTCTATATAGATGTTAATCTCTACTTTTCAATTGCAGATTTATTATGTACGCAAATGAGTGGCGATACACTGGAGAAAGTTGATGACATATTCAAGTCATAAGACAACATCTGAGAAATTCTGCAACACTGTAAAATATAGGATCATTATTTTTGTTACTTATTATAATAATTTTGATTAGACTTTGTAGTTTTGTCGGTGTACATCGTTCTCGCACAGGAATTTCCCCTACCGAGACAAACTGAGATTTTCTCTTCTAAGAATTTCTGCTTCCTGGGACCACAAAAGTATTTTTCCTGAATTCACATGGTCAGTATGTATTATAAGCAAGACTTGAACCATGAGACCACATTTCTACAAACTGTGAAATGCTGGCTCTTATTAATAACACTAGTAAATGAAAAGAAGTATAGAAGTCCTCAGAGACTTCATAAGCCAGATCCATCCTTGGATGGAGGGAAATGTGTTTAGCATTATGAGTAGGCAATTAACTGACGGATATGGTTCTAGGCAGGTCTAGACTATTCCAAGAATGTGCTGGGTAAAGCATCTGGTTAATTGGGCCCACACCATGATATAAACAATGTCAAATATATCATTCTCTAATATGTTAATGTATATATGTAGATAGGTCTGTATTCATATTTGCCTATGTATATATGTGTGTTTGTGCTTATATACACATAGATACATATATGTATATATATACACAAATATAATGCATTTGTGTATGTATGTATATACATAAATATATGCACACACATATTTATGCTATATGTATGAATACTTATAGTCACTTCAATATTTTCAGGATCCTTAGAGGTGACTAGGGAGCACAGCAGAGAGTGCTTGGCTTAGAGTCAGAAAGGATTCAAATCTTGCCTTGGTCACTTACTAGCTGGGTGACCCTGGCCAAGTCACTAGACTTTTATCAGTTTTGGTTTCTTCATCTTTAAAATTAGGAGATTAGACCTGACAGCATATAAAGTCCTTTCCAGCTCTAAATTTGTGGTCATTTTATCTTAAGTCTGGTCCTTCTTCCATATGACAGTCATTTGAATACTTGAACACAACTCTGAATATATGGCACTGTCATAGAAACCTATTATAGTACCTTTATGGGTGGGATTTTTTTTTTGAGGGAGAGAAGAGGATCATGTAAAAGAACCCTACAACTTCTGAAATCACAGCATACAAGTGAATAACTGCTCCTAATGTAAGCCTTGATCTCATACATACCAGCATACAAACAGATGAGTTATACAATGCAAATGACAATCTCTCCAGGTTTTAAATATGCTTTTAGTGTATGATTTTCCAGGTCCACAAATTTCATTACATGCTAGCCAACTTCGTGGTGATGAGTGTCTCTGAACTTCCTCATGCTGGTTCTCAGAGTCCGTTGTCAGACCTAAAGACTTAGGCTAAGTAGCTTAACAGAATCATTCATAGCTTGGGTTCTGCTGGCATAATCTATAAGAACATAATTGTCTCTATGATATGATGAAGCATCAAAGGAAGATTTTGATAAGAGTATATACTCATTTTATTGATTTTAAGAAAAGTTTTTGAAACCTTTGATTTATTAAACTTTGACTTGTTCTCAAATTATATTTGCATGCATTGATTGGTTTACCTCACAGGTACATTTTAAGTTAGATGGGGAAACCAAGACACAGGGAAAGTTAGTAGCAAGCTCATGGTCACAAATTGAGTAGCAGATCTATGTTGGAATTCATAGTTCTTAAGCTTTAAACAAGTTTTACCTCATGAACATGTTTCATTTCCTAATACTGATTTGGAAAGACATCTGAAGACAGGGTTCTTTTCCCTGTTTTTCCTTTTATGGATACTTTTATGGGTCTGAAGAAGCCTATGGACTCCTCAGAATAATGTTTATAACTAAATAGTTGTAAAGGAAAACGATGCTATTGAAATTGTTATTGAAATGTTAAAATGAAAGAAAAAAAGTTCATGGACCCCAGGTTACAAAATCTTGACTTAAAGTAACATAGAATTGTAAAATAATAATAATAATAATAAACATTGGAAGGACCCTCAGAGATCTGTTCAAATCCTATCTGAACCACAAGTCATCCTTAATTTGTGGATACCCATTTGAAGATCGCCAATGTTTGCAAAGTTCCAAATCATAAAGCAGCTATCCTGATCTCAGTTTTTAATATGAGCTAGCATAAACAGTCTTAGATAGAACTATAGCATTCAAATTAGGTGGTTACTTCGGCAGTGGTACAAGGATGATTATTGAGCAAATTTCCCATATCCTTTGCTCACAAAACAAGGTATAGGCAGCTCCTGTAGTGCTAGAAATTCTTCCTATGAGGTCTGAGAAGCCTTTATAGACCTCTCAAATTGGCTTCTCCTCTCCAAATAGACAACTCCACAGTAGGTTATCCCATTGTGGACAGTGTGGAAGTTTAAAAAAGAATTGGAAGCCTATGTCCATGACTCTTTAGAAGTTAGTTTTGAATTCTATCCTTCATGCAATTCTTTCCAAAATCTTTCCATTCTTCACCTCTTTTTTTTCTCAGAATGCATTAAAGATAATGCCCTTAAAGGTTACTTTTATTGCCTAGGGAAACATCCAGAAGGAAAATAGGGCTGGAAGCTGATGGTTGAGTTCAATATGTTATGTAATTTCATGGATTTAGAACTAGAAGGGGCCCTAGAGGTCATGTAGTCCAACATGGTCATTTTGAAGGAACTGAAGACAGAGGGATCAAATGACCCATGTTCAGTCACATTAGTGCTAAAGAGGTATACCTGGAAATAAAGCCCAGGTCCTGCCAAGACCTTACTTTACAGATGAGGGAACATATCCTAGAAAGGTTGTGATTAGGGGCAGCTGTGTGGTACAGTGAATAGAGTATAGGCCCTGGAGTCATAAGGACCTAAGTTCAAATCCATCCTTAGAGATTTAATACAAAAAAACCTAGCCATGTTGTCTTGGGCAAAGTCACTTAACCCCAATTGCCTAATCACCACCACCCCTTGCCCTCCAAAAAAGCAAAACAAAACAAAACATTGTGATTATCCTAAGATTATATAGGTAATGAGGGATACAGCTCAGAGTTGAACTCTGGTCCTGCTAATCCATCAAGAAATCAGTTGGACATTTGCCTGATTCTTGATGAAGCTAAATTAATAAATGATAAGATTAACATCTTGTTGTACAACAGAGTCATGTGAACATGGGGGGAAAATGGTCTCCACTAATACTGTGAAGTGTTGCAGATAACAAACATGAAAAATGACATGCAACAAAGGTACTGAATAACAAAATAATCAGTTTTTCTACTCAGGTGCTTTCTAATATCGTTCATGCTTTTGTAAGAGATGCAGCATTCATAATAAATAATTTAGAGGCTTGGTGTTCCCTGGATCCTTTGTTGCCAGCCTCTACTGAATTGCCAAATGAAAATATTTCATTCTGTGTACTCTGTATGTGGCAATATATTTGCCACTATTTTTATAACTCTTAGAAGGACTCCATGAATATAATCAGCCCAGGCTCTTCTCCTGAAGACTGAGTACATCAAAGAATATGTAAAAAAAGGTAAATCTGATGATCCTCTTATTCCCTTTATTGTAGTAGCAACATTTGGGCCACTATAGTTAAGAGTCTGTCAGCAGTTTTATGAGTACCACTACTGTTGGGGTTTATAACTTGACCATAAAACGTCACTCAAGGATGAAACTTGTCATGCAAGGGAGCTTTTTCCTTTTTCAAGGAAATTTCCAAACAATTTTATAGGGCCATTTGAAAAGTCACAGTATCCTGCAGTTCCTAAAATGTGGTTTGGTAGCTCATACCACTGTAAATAGTTTTAGCATGTCTGGAGCTAGGGTGGTATGGTGGCAGTGATGCTAGGTTTGGAGCAAGAGAACCTTGGTTCAAAACCCACCTCATTGATTATTGCCTATGTGGCTTTATGTAAGTTGCTTAAACACTCTGGGCCTCATTTTCTTCATTTATCAAATGAGGAGATAACATGATCTATAATCAATCAAAAATAATTTACTTTGTGTCTATTATTTGTCAAGCAATGTATTAGTGGAGACACAAAGATACAAGAAAACTGTTTCAAGGAATTCATATTTTTATGTGAGAAAATATGTGTGAATTACATATATGTATGTATGTGCTTGTGCGTGTATCTATATACATAGATACACACACACACACACACACACACACATATATATATATATGCAAAAAAGCTACAAAGTGATTGGGGGGGGATGGCATCACCAAAGTAGGGGGTACATGTTTGAATTGAGTATTGATGGAAATTAGGAATTCCAGTATGTTGAACTGTGGGGAGACTGCCAGGCATGGGTAATGATCTGACCAAAGGCATGTTGATATGAAATGGAATGTTACATGTAAAGATCTTTCCAACTCCAATGGTATGATCCTGTGATGTCTTCAGAGGTTATCCTAAAAATGTAAGTGCTTTAAAAAGACCAATATCAGAGGGAAAAACACAAAGTATATGAGAATATCAACAATATGTTCTCATATCTATTGCCTAATGTCTAACACGTCTAACAGTTAAGAGAGATGGGAATCATAGCTGTTGTTAAGTAGAATGCAAGGAGAAATTCCATAGCCTTATTTCTTTTCACCAGTTTACCAATTTCAATGTTTTACCTCTCTCTCTCTCTCATCTGCATACATAGCACATACATAAATACATTCCTCAAATCTAAATTATAATATGGTGTAGTATTATTCCAAGCAAAAGCAGAATTTTAATCCCAGATTTTCCATATACTGCCTATTGTGACCCGGAGAAAAGCATTTAACACCTTGGGTCTCATTTTCCTTATTGATAAGCATAAATGTACTAGTTTAGGTCTGGAGTTCTTAAATCTTTGGGCTCCTTATCCTTTTCACCTCTTTTGTGATGGATTCCATTTGAAAGTAAGATTTTAAAATGTGCAAAATAAAATATATAGGACTGAAAAGGCAACCAATGGCAATGAAATCCAATAATCAAAACACAGCTTCAAGAAGTTAATGAACTGTCTGTTATGAATTCATAGAATAAATGATCTTTCAGGTTCCTTTTAGTTCTATCATATAGAATGTGTCTTCCATAAACTTTAAGGCATTAATGAAATCATTTTGTAATCCTCTTCCAGGTTTTGCTATTTGGTTTCTTAGGCTTTTTTTCCCCAGTAGGATATATTCTTATAAAATTTAGTCTTTTCTGGACCTTGGTCCCTGGGGTTTTGTTTCTTTGTATCTTTCTTTAGTTGTGTTTCACAGTATTCTCTTCAATTCTGAGTGACATGGAAGAAAATGGAAAAACTACCAATTCAGTTCAATCAATTAGAGAAACTTATATTATGTACAAGTATAATGTGTGTGTTTGTGTGTGTGTGTGCAAATCTTCAGTGTAGCTATAGTAACTGCTGGGCATACAAAGACAAACATGACATAGTTCTTTGTCTCAAAAAAATGTGGCTTTAGTCATATGGTGAAAGTAGGTGATGAGCAACACATGGGCTCTCCCTTTTGATATACATGAAAGCTGAAACTCAGTTTTATTATCTGTAAAGTGGTGATAAATACCACCTACTTCACAGTATTGTTGTGATGATCAAGTGAGACAACTTGTACAAAACACTTTGTAAACATTAAAACATAATATACGTGTTATTTTGATGACAGTGATGATGATGATGATGATGATGTTGGTGGCGGTGGTGATGCTGTCAAGAGACAGAGAGGAAAGGTTCCAGTCGGTTGGATGAATTCCTTTGAACGTTTAATGAGAGAAAAAGGGGTTAGAAGGCATGCATGAGTTGTAATCTGTATCATTGAAAGGAGGTCTCCTAGTAATGGAGATTACAGGTCGAATGACAGTTCAGAACCAGTAACACCATTCCGTTATGCTCTGTGTAGGTTAGATTTTTTCTGCAGTGAAGTCTTCTTAGAACATTTTATGAAAAACATTTCATTAGAGGGTTTCCAGAATGATGAGAGGCTTTGATATCATCTTATACAAGAATAAGTTGAAGGAAAGAGCAAAGTTTAACTGCAGCAGAGAAGACTGGGTGTGGTGGTGTAGAAGTGATAATGATATTAGAGAATTATAAGTATGATCATATGAAAAAGGAGTGATTGGATTTGTTCTGCTTGTACCTAGGCAGCAGGTATCACACATACACACACCATGTATATATGTATGTATGTATGTATGTATGTATGTATGTATGTCCTACCCTCAATTTTCTTCTTAGCTCGATTTCCAAATTGCCAAACACCTGTTTGGCATTTCTGCTGGATATCATCTAGGGATATCAAACTCAATATATACCAAAAATCTTCTCTCCCCTCGAAATCCACTTTTATTCTGAATTTCTCTATTCATTTCAAAAACATTAGCATCATTTCAATAATTAAGTTTCTTATCCACTTATTAAATCTAAAATCTTCCTCTCTCACCAAAAATGCTCCATATGTAGTCGGTTTTTAAGTCAATCATTTGTCAATACTGTCCACATATTATCTCCAACATACATAACACCTTCTTTATACTCCTATGTTCACTGCCCAGTTCAAAATTTTATCAGTTTCCAAAAGATTTAATGTGTTAAGCATCTGTTATGATCTTGGTATGGAGCTAAATGTTGGAGATGGGATTTTGAAAAATGACCTATTTGATCTTCTTATGGAGCTTACATTCTGTAAGAAATAGATATTTATCAAGTGTATTATAACTAGATAAGAGAGATTCAGAAACAATAAAACTCAATAATCCAGTGTCTGATAAAGTGGAAAACTTGCATATAGAAAAAAAAACCTTACTTGTAAAACCTGCTAGGAAAAATGGAAAGAAGTCTGGCAGAAATTAGAGTTAGAACAGCATCTTACACCACAAAACATCCTAAAAGGATACATGATCATAATATAAATGATCATACTATTAAAATAGAAAAAAATGGACCATATAAATCTTAAAGCTATGATTATGGGATGTACTCTTAACCAAATAAGAGATAAAGGCAATTACAAAATATAAAATAGATAACTGTGAATATTTGAAACTGAAAGGCTTCTCCAAATAATATTAATGAACCTAGGATAAGAAGGGAAGTGGTTGAATGGGCAAAAACTTTTTGATCAAATTTCTTTAATAAGGGCATAGTTTTCAACAATTTTGTTTATATATGTAAGTGATTAATAATAATGATCAGAGGGGCAGAGACAAGATGGCAGAATTAAGCATGGACTTGGCATGAGCTCTCACTTCAATCACTTCTAATACATATAAAAAATGACTCTAAACAAATTTTAGAGCTACAGACCCAGAAAATGACAGAGAGAAATGAAATCCCACTGAAGGCAGCCTGGCAGGCAAACAGGAATGGTCTATCACACCTGGCTGGGAGCCGAGCATAGTTCCACATAAGCCACATGGGCCCAGACCCATGGTAACCCTGACCAGTGGCCCAGACTAGCCAGAGAAGACATCAGCTGAGTGAATCATGAGCAGCTGTGGAAGTTTCCAGACTTGTTTACCCATAAACAACAGAGAAAGTAAAAGTTGGGTGGGGAATCCTGTTGATCCAGGGTAAGAGAAGTGTGTGACTTGGCCCTAGAGGACAAGAGGTGCACAGCAATGTGGTGGCTTCAGCTGCTGCCACATGACTGCTTCTGGATCTTCCAGCCTGCCAGATCATAGGGGGACCAAGCAACCATTCAGAGCTCTTGCTTTGACCTGCTGGGATCTGGGTCATAGCCTTGAGTGGTGGTGCTGGGGTGAGGAACACCAGTGTGCCAGAGCTTGTGGTGACTGCAAAGAGGGCACCCTCCTCATACCTCAGGCAATTGTGTAAACCCTAGAAATTTTGGGACAAAGCTCTCCCCACTCTAGAAGGAAAGTTCTGCTGTGGCAAAGAGCTCAAATGTCAAGTAACTGGCTGACAAGAAGAGCAAACAGAGGAAGTGCAATCACATTATAGAATATTAGGGGAGGAGGGGAACAAAAAGGATCAAAACATGGAACCAAAAGAAAACAAACTAAAAAAATCTTACATCAAAAGCCTGCAAGAAAAAACATGAACTCATTAGTCCATGGAGGAGCCCAAGAAGGATTTTGAAAATCAAGTAAGAGAAATGAGAATGATGCAAGAAAATCGTGAAAAGAGAGTCAACAACCTGACTGAAGAAAATAACACCTTAAAAATAGACTAAGTCAAATGGCAAAGGAGGCCTAAAAATCCAATGAGGAGGAAAATGCCTTAAAAAGCTTAATTGGCCAGATGGAAAAAAAAAAACAAAAACCCACTGAAGAAATAATTCTGTATTTCACACACACACACACACACACACATACATATACATATATAACATTTAGTTGTAGAACTTTAAATTCTAGATTCTTTTGGTTCCTCCCTTGTCAGCCATCCCCACTGGAAGGACAAGCAATTGAATACAGGTTGTACATGTGTAATTACGCAGGACATCTCCACAGTGGACATATTGTGAGAGACTGATTACATGTCCCACCTTCCTATCCCATCCCCTGCCCCCCATTGTTCTATTCTCTACCCTGTCTCTTTATTGAAGTGTGTTCTTCCAGGAAAACTCCTCCCCCCCAACCCTGCCCTCCCCTCCGTCATTTCACCTCTCATCCCCTTCCCCAGTACTGTCCTGTGTGGCAAGATACTCAGTTTAGAGATTATGTC
>CM053596.1:226129005-226145175 GCA_028646575.1 Pseudocheirus occidentalis | reverse complement strand
ATTAAGTAAATAAAGACAGTCAGATGGTGCAGTCCATAGAGCAATGGCCTTGGAATCAGGAAGACTGTTGTTCATGAGTTCAAATCTGGACTGATTCTATTACTATGTTTGTGGCCCATGGCAGGTCGCTTAACCCTGTTTGTTTCAGTTCCCTCATCTGTAATATGAGCTAGAAAAGAATATGACTTATGTGTTCCAGTACCTTTGCCAAGAAATCCTCAAATGGGGTCATGAAGTGTTGGACACAACCAAAATGACTGAACAACAATAAAGGGGATGGTTCAAGTGAGGACTGTATAAAGGGGTTCTTTAAACATTTTTTCAGTGTCAAGCAGGTTGAAAATAATTTTAGAAGCACCCCAAAACACACTGTTACAAATATTTCTGAGAATATTTAAACTGGAAAGGATTTTAACTGAAAAACTGAATTAAGTCTTTTTCCCAATGGTATTTCTAAATTGTCCCAAAAACACAGTTTAGAACCTCTTTAAAGTGTTTGTTTACCAAGCTTGTGTAAGTTCATTTTAAATAATTCATGAAATTAAATGTGAAATGGTGCAAAAATACAGTAAGACTAGCCAGTTAAGTATAGCAAGTTTAGAAACACAAAAAGTCCGGGCTCTGCAGGAACATAGCCTGACTTGCTTTTCCTCTATCAGAGTTTGAGGAAACAGATAGCATATTTTAACTACAAACTGAATATTTCTTGTGCAATATAAAATGTTTCATTATGAGAACTTTATCCTTTGTATATCTCCCTATTTATGTATTTAAATTCTTAATCTGATCACTGAATTTACATTTTTGGCATCCAGTGTTTCATTAAAATTTAATAAATGTCTTTTCTCCTAAAGATTAAAGGAGAAATGATGGCCTTAACAAGCTTCTCAGTTGCTGCAGCAATGAAGAACAATAAGATATTAAAAAAGGCATTTGCTGGTCTTGAAAATCAAATAAGGGAAGGCATTGCAAAGCCAGTGGGTACTTTTGAAGGGCAGACAACAGAAGATCTAATGTATTTCCTTGAGCATTAGCCCTAAAATGAAATGACAAAAGAGAATCAGTTTTGAAGAAAGGAAACATGGTGAGTGTTTTTCACTTTTCTCCATTGATGAGGGAAGTTCCTGCCTGAAAATGGAAAGAAGATTAGATTTGGGGGGAGGCTAGGTAGCACAGTGAATAGAGCACTGGCCCTGGAATCAAGAGTACCTGAGTTCAAATCCAGCCTCAGACACTTAACACAAAAAACTAGCCATGTGACCTTGGGCAAGTCACTTAACCCCAACTGCCCTCCAAAAATAAAAATAAATAAATAAAAAAGATTAGATTTGGCTCCAGGAGAGCTGGATCCAAGTCTTGGTTCTGCAACTTAATTTTCTAAGTGATGGTCCTCTTCTGAGGTTCAGGTTACTTACCTGTTAGAAGAGAAGAAAATTACCATGTTGTATCAAATGATAGAATGTATATAAAATTATATGAGAACCTTAATATGATATCTTGATCTGAATATATCATTGAAAGTAGAAACCAAAAATGACAGATGGAATGGGTCGTCTCACTAATAGAACTGTGGCCAATTGTACACACACACACACACATACACACACACATATGTGTGTATGTATACATACATATACATACATATATGTGTATGTATACATACATACATATACACATACATACATATATACATACATACATACATATATATATATATATATATATATATATATATATATATATATATATATACCCACACATACAGGTATTAAAGGGGAAATTTAGGAATACCCTCTACTCTAAGATATCAGTCCTACTACCTATCGTCATTTTATGATTAGTCTTTCAGTTTCTTTAAGACTTGATGGCTTTTTTATCTTTCCAATTTTACAACAAAATTCAGTTCATTTCACTACTGTACATGATTGTAGAACAACAAGTATAGGTTCAGAGATGGTATGAATAACACAGTAAGTGCAGCTTCTTTCCATAATCAAAATAAATCCTGAAATTGAAAATGTTGTCTTGTGTAAAGCCAAGATGACAAGAGAATAGTCTAGTTCCCTAGAATTCTTAGACTTTTGTCTTCATGATGTCGTTTTAGCTCCAATTACTATTCCAATAAGGGAAGTGTTCCTTTCTTTGTCTCTATTTGTAAAGTAAGCAATATCTTATGCTATAAGCAATCTAAGGACCTGGCTCTTTCTTAATTAGGTTTGAGAATCCTTATCTGGGCTTTTGTACATTTTCTACATACTACAAGATTAGTAGTAAATCACTGATGGAGTCATGTAAAGCTTACCTCAACTAGCCAATTAGATGGCCCAGTAGATAAAGCACCAGGTCTGGAGTTAGAAAGACCCATGTTCAAATTTAGCCTCAGATATTTAGTAGCTGTGTGACCCTGGGACATTTAACTTCTCCAGGTTTTTGTTGCTGTTGTTGTTGTTTATAAAGTAAGGATTATAATAGTATCTGCCTCCTAAGGTCACTATGAGGATCAAATGAGATAATTATTGTAAAGTACTTAGCCCAAAGTCTGACAGATGGCAAGTACTACATCGATATTAGCTTTTACTATTTTTGTTGTACAAGACTTTGAGTGGAAAGGGATGTTAGAACTCTCCTGATAGCATTGTGCAGACAACACTAGGTCCTAGAGAAGCTGCGTGGCTTGTGCAAGGTGGCACAACTAAGAAGTGGTAAAGATGGAAGTCCATCCCAATTCTGACTCCAATTTTAGAGATAGAGTGAAGGAAAGGAAGTAAGAAAGGACACTCAATTTTCAAACCATGATGCTGTTCACTGAACCAAATGAACTGTTTCTAAGGTCATTTTTGCTCATTCCCTTCATTTCATCATTTCATCTCTTCCTTCTATCCACTGCAATGAAGTAGTGCAGTAGATAGAATACTGTGCTTGGAATCAGGAAGACCTGAGTTCTAATCCTGTTCTTAACACTTATTGGCTGTGTGTTCTTGGACAAGTAACTTGTTCTATTTGCCTTAGTTTCCTCAGCTAGGGATAAAAATAGCACTTATTTCCTGGGATTGTTATGAGGATTACATTAGTCCATATTTTTAAAGGACTTTGACTCGTGCTTCACTCATAATAAGAACATATACATGCTAGATTATTATTTTTATTATTGTGATGATAATGATGATTTTACAGGTAAGGAAAATTAAGGTCAAAAAGTTTCATTGACTTGTCTAAGGCCATACAACTAGTAAGAGTTTCACCTCTAAAAATGAGCACATCATTCATTATTTTTAACGGGTCATCCCATTCCATAAGTAAAGTCCATACCTTCATTCTTTGTTACAGAGAAGTAAGATCGCACTTTGACACATGCTATAGAATAGGTTGAGTATTTTGGAAGTTTGGTGTAATAAAGAAAGCAACGGACTTGCATTTAGGAGTCCAGTGATCTAGGTCTTCTAAAGGGAAGTAATCTTAATACTTATTTCACAGGGCACATGAGATAATGAATGGGAAAGTACACTGCAAAACACAAAATACCGGAAAAGTATAAGAATATTCGTGACAATGACCTTGAGGGACAGCAAGACATAGTGTAAAAATAACATTGCACTTGGAGTTCAGGGTCCAATATTAGTTGTGTGACTGTGAATGTTAAGTTCTTGAAGCCTTGGTTTCCTTATCTGTAAAATGAGAATAAAAACATTTTTATAAATTATTATTATGGATTTGGTGCAAGAAAAGCACTTTGCCACATGCTAAGTACTTATATTTGTTATTATTATGGCATTGAGCTAGATGAGCTCTGAAATCTTTTCAACTCAAAGATAGACATATTTCTAAGGAGATGCAAGTTTCTAATAAAAAAATCCAGTTTTCCTACTTAATCAAAGGAGAATAGTTCTCACAAACATGATGCCTAGAAAATGAGAAAATGAATAGCCTTTTCATTGCCAACTTAGAAAACCAGTGACCAACATGAAAAATAAAAGCAATTTCCAGATTGTTCTGAGAGTTGTTGTGCTTTATTGTGGGAACAGCATGAACATAACTTACATGGTTAGCTTTGTGTCATACTGGGTTCCTCATTTTGGGCAAAATTTATTAGGTCTGCAAACAAAAGCAGATTAAATGTTTTCCACTCTATTTGTTTTATGCTACAGTAAGAAAAATATAAAATCCTGATACCCACATAAAATAATGGACGATCAACCTAATGAAAGAGTATATAACCTGCTCAAAGAGAGGCATAAATATCAGAGGCTATGCATTGAGATTGCTGGATTTTAGTGCTACTAAGACCTCTTACAAGGCCTTCTTTCTTCTTCCAACCTCCTGACTAGATTTTCAGAGAACTGAATCTAACTAATCAAAAAGAGTCACCACCTAGGGTATTTATTACTTATTTACAAAGTAACAATCTGATTCCCATGTGGCAGAAAGTAAAATCCTAATGCTATCAGTGAGTAGGCAGCTTTTATCTACTTAGTCAATTAATACAGGAGAAAGAGATTGTGGAACCAGAGTACTTGGGTTCAAATCTCATTTCTATTGGCTATTCTCTGGATGACCTTGGCCAAGTCATTTAATCTTCTTGGGCTTTAGTTTACTCTATATACAAGAAAAAGGCTGGGCTAGATAGAATTTGAGATCCCTTCCAATTCTCTGTCTATAAGCAATGTCTTTAATTGGATATGTTCCAGTGCCTAAGGAGTCTAGGAAGTGCTCTGGCAAGCTTCATTGACTCATTCAGGCTTCTAAGGAGCTGACTTTGGCCTGTAATCAATCACTTCCTGTGGCATTTTGCACATGGGATTTCATAGATATAGGGAACATCCATGATAAAGAAACTCCTTCCACCAATGCTGATTATCAACTTGACTATAACTTATAGAACATATTCTAAGAGAATTTCTTTGGGTATTATGAGTTTAATTGAGTTACTGGCAACCACAGAGCTAGTAGTATGTAGTGGAGGTAAGGCTTGAAACCTGATCTTTTTTACTCCAATGCTGGTCCTTCTGTCCACCAAGAAAGTTTACTTTGGATTTCTTTAGATTTCTTGGGGTTTTTTGGAAATTCACAAAACTTGGATTCCTTTGAAAATTCACAAAACTTCCTTGCTTCTCTAAATTACTGCTTAGCTGATGGGAAATGATTAATGCCATTTTCAATAGAACATGTTTCCCTAAATTTTAAGCATGGAGAAGCTCAGAGAATTTTACAGAAAGTGGCCCATCCCACTTCAGATCACTGGTGATCAAAGAAATCTTCTTCTCATACTGCATCACCAGGCCATCATAAAATTGTGAAGTAAAAGAAAGTTGTCTTCAATCTGTCACTTCCAAACATACATCTCTTACTTCCTTTCATTGATTACCTTCAGCCTCTGAATTCACTCATTATATATGGCTTCTCATTGGCTTACCTACCTAGATTCAGTCTCCTCTTTCTTTGTATTGTTTCATGCTGTTTCTCCCTAACCAGCTCTCCATATCTCCCAATTAACAATTACTTATCCCATATCTTATCCTCTCATCACTCTGCTTTCTCTTAAATATAGGAGAACATAATCTAATTAATTCAAGTTAACAGTGGCCAATATGTTTGTCTGTCTGGGTTTGATATGTGCATTTTAACAGTATCTTTTATAGATATGAAAGAGATCCCATGGAATAGTAGAAAGAAAACTGGTCTTTGAACTAATAAGATTTGGATTAAACTCCTACCTCTGAAACTATGTGACCTTGGAGAAGGCATTTACTCTCACTGTAGTAGGTAATTCTCTAAGATTAAAAGTTGAAAAGAATATTCTACTTGCAGTGGTAGAAGTTTTCTTACCAGAGAATTCACTATACCACTACAATCATAGGTATTTTTTCCTGTTCTTTGTGCAACAGTGGCTTAATCCAAAGCAATGAATCTAATATAGGAATTAATCATCATTTCAGGTCAATGAGGGATAGACTTTTGGTCTAGGACATTCTCAATATCCTCCCAAATTTCTTATACATTCTCTACTTCTGATGTGAACAGCTACCTGTTTATAGGTAGCTATAGCTACCTCTTTCCCCATTTCTATGTATTTTCACCTTCTTCTCTTACATGTAGCAGGTATACCTCATCCATCATTACTGAACATTTCTGGGTATATCTCATTAATTTGTCACTTATGAGATTTGTATAGGAATCCTCAAATAGGTTATTAAAAATATGATTTAGAGAGTCATCTCCAACCTTCCTGTTACAGCAGCCAGTGGGAGGTCTGAGTGTTGAGATTCTTAATAGGTATTGCATAAAGGACTGGTTTGGGGAAAAAATTGTGAAAGTTAGTTGTCCTGGGAGAATCCAAATCAGTGTCAGGAGACAATCAGCTAATAAAAAAAAGACAAAAAAGAAATCTATATCTGTATCTATACTTGTGTGTACACACACACACACATTCACACACACACATATATGTATATATAAGTTCCACTCTAGATCAACAAAATAAAAATAAATAAAAAAAAAGAATTGGTAGAACATGATTACATGATTTACAGTAATTCCAACGTAGCACGTTAAATTTTTTTGCAGTTTTTGTTATTTTAAATAAATACAAAATGAGAAAAGGAAATAAATGCCCTTTATACATCAGTCCATAAGGGAGAATTAAATATAAAGCAAAAACAAAAATTACTTCAAGAAAACCTATGTAACAAATAACACGCATTGTTTTCTAACCTGCCTAGCTTTTCTTTGCTTCCTCATTGGTTTTATTTTGTTCTCTTCTGTGAACTTTTACTTTATTTTCCCCTCTCTCCCTTTACCACCCTAAAAAGGCTACATTAAGCATGGACATATAAATATATATCTATGAACATACACACACATATACATATACACATACATATACACTCATACACATATATGTAAGGCCATACTAAACTTATTTCCTCTTCTTATCTGTTTTTCTGAAGGTAGATGTCATTTTTCTTCATAAGGCCTGATCTTTCCATGTTTTTCTAAACCAACCATGTCATCCTTTCGTATACCACTGCAATACTCCAACCCTAACACATCCTATATGAGAGATTTTTGATAAAATTAATTTTCCCCAATTTTCTGCAGTACTTCTATTCATGGGTGTGTAGGTTTTATTTATAAAATAAAATTTTTTTAAGTAATTAAAATAATTATTTTTCACATTTCAACAATGTTCTTACCATATATTATAGTTTAAGGTCTGATATTGCTGAATATATTGTCTTTACATCTTTTTCTCTCAGTTTTTTTGAAGTTCCTGACCTTTTATTTTTCCAAATGAACTTTGTCATTATTTTCCTAACTCAGGAAAATATTTCTCAGCAATTTAATTGGGATGACATTAAATAAATAGATTAGGTAGAATTGATATTTTAAAAATTATACTGCAATTATTAATACATGAATAAACATTCAATTTTTATATCTGAATTTATTTGTATAAAAATATTTTATTTTTATGTTCATATAGTTCCTATTTCTATTTTGGCTGATATATTAAGTATTTTATACTGCCTAGGTATTTTGATAATCTAAAATAATACTGAACAATATTGCTGATACAGTGTAGTTCCTCTATTTTTCACTTTTGATTAAATCTATTTTAACTGAAATTACTATACCTGCTTTTTTTACATACAAAATTTAACTCTTGTCCTTTATTTTATCTTTGTATCTCTCATTTTTAAAATGCTTCCTGAAAGCATCATGCTGTTGAATTCATTTTTAAATCTACTATCCATTTCCATTTTATGGGTAAATTCAGCCCATTCTCATTTGAAGTGACAATTACTTGTGTATTTTCCTCTTTCCTATTTTTCCTCACTATCCTTCTCACACTATTTGCCATGTCTCTCCTCACTCCTCTGCTTCACTTTTACCTTGCCTTCCTTTTCTTTAATCTACCCAATCTTCTAAGAGTTCCTCCTGTATCATCTAACCCCATCTTATCCCCTTTCACTCTTATTTCTTTCTGAATTTAGAATTTAGAAGATTGTTTTTTTTACTGTTCTATATATAAGCCATTCTCAACTAGAGTAAGATTCAAACACTAACCCCTCCCCATTCCCACTGGCTTCTTTTGTATCATTTTTTTTCTTTTATGCCTTATTTGTATGAGATAATTGCTCCTTTTCATTTCTCCCTACACAGTTCTATTTTTTTCTCAGAATCTCTCCATTGTTCTCAACTCAGACCATGACTTTCTTCCAAACTATCCAAATAATGGCAATCGTAAATAATAATCTTTTCACTTGTATGAAGTAAATAATTTGACCTTATTGAGTCTCTTACAATTAATCCTTAATGTTTACCTTATATTTCTCCTGGATTTTATATGTCAAATTTTCCCATAAGATCTGGGTTTATTATCATAAAAACATGAAAGTTTGAGTTCATTAAATGTTCTTTTTTATATATTCAAGATTAAATTTGTCTATGCTAGGTAAATTACCCTTGGTCATAATTCCAGCTCTTTTGCTATACATAATCAAATAATCTAAGACCTACACTCCTTCAACACAGTAGCTCATAGGTTTGGTGTAATCCTTATTGTAGCACCATTATCTTTATCCATGTTGCTTCCAATATTTTTTTCCATAACTTGGGAGCTTTGAAACTTGACTATGACATTCCTGTAAAGTTTTCTTCCTGGGATCTCTTTCAGATAGAAACAATAGATTTTTTCTATTTCTACCTTACCTTCTTATTCTAGAATTTCAGGGAATTTTTTTTCATAACTTCTCACAATAATATATCAAGATCCTTTTCTAAAATAATAATTTTCAGGTAGTTTGGCTATTCTTATAATATTTCCCCGTGATCTGTTCTCCAAATCAGTCATTTTTCTGATGAGATGTTTTACTTCCTTTTCTATTTTTTTATTCTTTTGATTTTGTTTCATGCTTTCTGGGCATCTTAGAACATCATCATCTCCCCCTTGCCCAATTATAGTTTTCAATAAATTATTTTCTTCCTTAAATTTTTGATTATTTCTAGTTGGTTGACTTCCTTTTCATAATTTTCCTGATTTTTTTGGATTACTTCTATTTTTGTTTTCTAATTTTTCCTTGTTCTCTCTTATTTGAATTTTAAACTCCTTTTAAAGTTCTTCCAAGAACTCTTTTTGTGTTTGGAAGCATCTGACATTTCACATTGAAAAATAATGGCTTTTTAAAGTTCCATTATTTTCCATAGAATATAATCACAGATTTTCTCGATCCCTATGATAACTCTCTATAAAGTTGTTGCTTTTTTCCTTTGCTTAGTCATTATTTATTTATTTATTTATTGTTTTATTTTTTAGTAGCTATTAGTGTAATCAAGTTGTAGTTCTGAGATATGGGGAATGATGCTCCAAAATCTCGGGTCTTACTTACTGTTATTTTCTAAAGTCCATCTTTGTGGCCCAACCTTGGCCTCTCCACTTCTAAGCTATGGCTAGAGTCCTCCTCACCCACTCTATCCCACAAATGATCTTGCTCCCTGAGGTCCCTCTGGTGGTTTCAGAGTACAGCCGTCCTCTCTACCTCAGACCTGAAATCAGTAACTCTGCACCCCTGCAAGTTCCCACAGCCAGTAGGGTCCTTGCCCCTCTCTATTGCATTCACTAGCTGTAGGGTTGGTCATTCTACAAACAGCCACAACATGAGGTACATCTGGTCAGCACCACTGTGCTTGACAGTCGAGTGTCCTTCACTCTTCTCATACTTAGAGATTAGACACACACTTATTGCAACATGAAAGTTTCTAAGTCTGAGGCTGCCTCTCGACCCAGCTAACTCCAGGGCCTGTTGTTTGCTGATTCTGCAGAGTTGGCTTGGAGGTGTTTGCACTTCACTCAGGGCAGATATCAAACTCTACTGGTGAATTCTTTCCTTGAGTCTTCTCAAATTGTCTCAGGATGACAATTGTTTTACCCTATGTTTATTTCTTCTTTTCTGAGGCAATGTTCTGTCCTTTTTTTTTGTGGAGGAAATTTGGAGAGCTTAAAGTTTTCTGACCATTCTTCCATCTTCCCAGAATCCTCTTTGAAAGTCAATTTTTAAAATGTAACTTAACAGCCCTGTTTTCCCCACTTTCTTCTGTTATATTACCACTAGTTTCAGGATTGCTGTTAAATAACTTTTTCTTAGCAGAGCTATCATTAAGCTCCTTGTCCCTTTCTCTGATAGGAATCTGACAGAAGCCTAACTATTCTTTGTACTTTAATATTAGACTTTCTCTTAACTAATTAAAGAATCTTTATCTTAATTGAGTTAAACATATCTTCTCCCCTGCCTAAATAGGCACTCCTCAGGAATTATCAGTTACTTGAAGAACAGCTGCCATTTTCTTTACAGCCCTTTAAAAACTATCACCTCTCTCAACCACTTGGGTCAGTTCTCTGCTCTGTCAGTAAGAAAATGGAAGAGAACCAAAGTACATTGAGCAAGCAATGGTGAGCTGGAGCCAGCTCAAGATGGTCTCCCAGAGCTTATTATTCAATTTTCAGTGTCAGAATGCACACCTGGCAAACATTACAGATCAGTATGATTGATGACTGTGTTGATTGCTTAGATTTAAGAAAATGATGGGGGAAATGTTAATAATTCATGTTAAACTTAAAAGTGCATCATGGGAGCTTTTTTTGAGAGCCAGTTTTGAAATCTTTACCAGCCTAACTCTGTCTAAAAGGTACCTTAGAGATTATCTAATCCAAGACTATCATTTTATAGATGGGGAAACTAAGGCCTAGAGAGATTAAATTAATTTACAAAGGCCTTTTATTTCTTGTTTTTCATTTTGTCTGATTAGATGGTGTCTCTATCAACAATCCAGGGCCCTCTTTTATTTATGGATAACCAGATGGTTCTCTAAATAGAGTGCCAGTTCTGGAGTCAGGAAGACTCATTTTCCTGAGTTCAAATATGACCCAAATTGTGTACTTTACAAGTCACTTGACTCTGTTTACCTCAGTTTCCTCATTTGTAAAATGAGCTAGAGAAGGAAGTGGCAAGGCACTCCAGTATCTTTACCAAGAAAAAAACTAATAGGGTCAAAAAGCCTGAAACTACTGAACAAAAACATATTACATAATGTTATAAAACAATAAAGTTTATAAAATGTATTCAAGAATAACATGTTTTTGACAATGTGATTCTTTTACTGCAAAAATAAAGGGCAGAAAACATAGATCAAAGAAGCAGGAATAAACCAGAAAACCACAAAATATTGGTCTTTAGCTTAGTCTGACCTGGGGTTACAATATTTGACTTTCTTTTCTCTGTTGGCTAGCTAGTAATAGAAACAATATATTATAATGAAAACAATGCTGGCTTTGGAGTCAGCGGCTTGGGTTTAAATTCTTCATGTACCTTATTAGCCATGTGACTATAACTTAATCTCTTTGAACCTCAATTTTCTCTCCTATATAGAGAGTGCTTGTCAATGACAGAAATGATGTTTGAGAGAGAATTATGTGGGAGATGAAGGGTCTTAATTAAAACAAATCACAAAATGGATTACTGTTTGCAAAATACAGAAAGAGGGGAAAAAAGGGTAATGCATGAATCACTGATTTGGATCTAATGTAAGTTGTGAGGAAGACTGGAGAAGAGTGGAATCAGATTTTTCCAAGCAGTAAAGACTAATAATTTCCCTCCCTCCTTTGTCATCTCCCCATTTTTTTCTTCTGATGAAAGCTTGGCAGTTAGAAGAAAGAGAATAAATGTTAAAACAATATTTGATAGAAGTAAAAATAAATCTAATATAACTATAGATATGAAGAAAATGAGCTTGCCTAGAAAACTAAAGTGAAAGAGATAGAGATTAGACAGCAAAATTGAACAGTAAATGACCTAGTCACAATCCTTATAGCATATAAAAACTAGAGAAGTAGGATGGTTAAGGAAGACATTTTAAGCAGAGGACAGATAGAGGGGAATGTGGAAGATAACATAGAATTTATTAACATTAAATTAAGAACTTTTCCATAAATGAAATTAATGTCACTATAATAACAAGAGAAATGATTGAGTAGGAATTTATTTGATCAATTTTCTCTGATAAAATATGATGTCTGAGACTTATAAGTATTTGATACACATATTTAAGATCAAGAGCCTTTCTTCAAATAATAATTGGTCAAAAGTTCTGACTAAAGAATTATTAAAGGGAAAAAATTTTCTTCAGAAAGCAGAAATATTGCGTTATGTTCATATGTTATATATAATTTGTTTAACCTTTCTCCAAATGATTAACATCTTTTATCCTTACAATATTTTGTTTCTACTAAAAATATTCTATAAAAATTTTAGTGCATACAGAGCCTTTCTTTTTCAAAGACCTCTTGAAGGTATGCCTCCTCATTTCTTACTTGGTTCAACTATTTTAGCACTTCTCAAATTGATGTCTCCACAATTCTCCAGGAAGCTCATAGTTGTTACAACCTTCTCATTCTGCAAAATCTCATCACTAACATCTTGGTACTCCCCTTCATCACTATCTTTTGCTTCTATAATTGGAAGATGCATCCATGAATGCCCAGCCTCCATTGAAGGTGAGAGCTCTTCTCAGATATCTCCTGTTTCATATGGGACTTTGGTACTTCTCTGACTGACTTGTCTACCATGTCCCTGTGTCAGGTAACTAACTTCTCCCATCCCCCTTTTTTCAGTTTACTCTTGTGTGTCAGTATCCCCATTAGATTGTAAGCTCTTTGACAGCAAGTTTTTCTTTCTTTCTTTCTTTCTTTCTTTCTTTCTTTCTTTCTTTCTTTCTTTCTTTCTTTCCTTCTTTCATTTTTCCTTTCCTATCTTGTATCCCCAGTGCTTAACACAGTACCTGGCACATAGCAGGTGCTTAGTAAGTGTGTTTAGTACCTAGCAGTGGGATCTCTGAATCAAAGGTTACAGCAAAACTACCATATTTGCACACTGACACTCTCAAATTACACAACAATATCTTGGTGATACGGAATGTAGTGCTTTATGGAAATCTTCCTTATTTGTATATATGCCTTGGTCTCCTAAGACCCAATCATCTCTGGTTTAACTTTTTCCAACAATTCCATTCATATTCACAGAATTCTCTCTTTGATACAATGGATCTTAATTGCATGGACTAAAGACCATGTTGTGGTTTTTATTACTATTAGCATATCTACTGATTTTTCAAATTTTTGTCACAACTAGGAATAATCACATCTCCAACAGTATAAGCTGGAGGTTGGGAGAGGAAGGATACAAGAAGAAAGTAACAGTATAGACCATGAATTTAAATATAAGTACAAAATCCCCCAAATATATTTCTAGACCTCTTCCTTACAGGAAAATGAAATGGATAAGCTCATCATACATTTTCTACTCATTCCCTGGTATATCAATAACCTAACAAGTTAACCTGCCATCTGAGGACACAGATGGTACATCTGTCTCTGTAGTTATCATTCAGATATTCAGGTATTTCCCCTACAGTGCATAGTCCCATTTCTGGCATCGTTACCAGCTGTGCTTAACTAGGTAAAGGCCCAATTTTCTCCTACTTAGTAATGTCAAGGGAGTGGTTCCATAGATAAGCAAATTTTGCAAATGTGGCCCACAGAACTGAAGATCCAGTATGATGGCTTCATTAATTGATTTGGCCTCTAAGAAAATTCACTGATAATAATAGTTTTCATCTTTATGGCATCTTAAAATTTGCAAAACTGTTTTTGCACATTATTTTCTTCATATAGAAAATAACATTGTGTGTATATCTATGTGTATGTATGTATGTGTGTATATGTATATGTGTGTATGTGTATTATCTATGTATGTATTTATATTATATATTTGTGTGTTTATAAAGATAGATCTAAGTTGTATACCTAATCCCTCTCCCTAATTTAGCAAATGATACAGGAATTAAGCCCCTGATATATTGGAAAAAATGTTTGCATATTTGATCTTGCTATATCTTTGAAGCAAATATTCCTTTGTAAAAGTTCACCTGATGATGTATTTAAATGGAAGCAGAGAACTAGTCAAAAGACCCTAAAAATTTGTGAACACAATTGGTGGGAGCTTAAGTTTACAGTAGAGAAGAGACCTTCCCCTTCCCTTTCATTACAGTAGAACTTTGGAGGAAAGAAGACAAATGTATCAAAGACAGTCCTAAGACATTAGGGCCAGAGTAATCATGTTATACCAACAAAATGGAAGATTCATTGCAACAGGCAACTTCCAAGACAATGAAACTAGGAAAAGAACATATTACAAACAAAGGGGTTCAGATCTCAAATAGTAAACTGCAATTTTGACTGGAAAATTTATATTAATATGATATTAAATATTAATGTTATTATTATTTATCAACTTAATGGATATTTAAATATTTTAATACAATGCATTTTTCTTCCTTTCCTGAGAAGGAAAGAGATATACTTTCCAGTTTAACTTTTAAGCTGAAATGTTCAATAGCAAGTAAATAAAGCACCGCAGAACAAAGAAAACAAATAAGCTCCTGTGGAGCAAGATTCTCATGTTCATGCTCTGTTGACAAGATCAATACAGCTGGAATGAATCTTAAAATACCTAAAGAAAGAGAATAATAATAACATATACCTCTAGGACATTTTAGGCATTTCAAATGCTATCAGATACATTATCTCACTAAAATTCTTGTGATGAAAATGCAACATAGCATATTATTACTTCCATTCTTTTCATATGAAGAAACTAAGGCACAAAAAAGTAAGCCAATTGACAAAGATAAGGTTGATTGATACTAGTGTGATCAAAAACAAGCTACTTATCATCTCATAGTCTCAGATTCTTTATAACATGGAGGATAATAATACCTCCATTATGTCCTCATAAGTTGTTAGCATGAAGATGTTCTGTAAAACTTACAATGCTATATGAATATAAATGCTGCTGCTGCTGATGCTGATGCTGATGATTTTAGCAAACTTATTTAGTGGAAGTCATGTCCCTTATACAGAAACTTCCAACTGGAAAGCATAATTTTTAAGAAGCATGTTGTAAATTACCTGGTGCACAGCCACTTAGCATGTTTCACTCTTAGCTTTGTTGTGGAATTAAGGAGTGGGGGAAGATGCCAAGAAGTTTCAAAGGAATAGAGTTGGGATTGGTGAATTTTCTATCCTGAAGCTCCCTAAAGTGGAGATAAGCACATTGTTGTGATCCAGTTCTGCACTATCAACATCACAATATAGACATTGTTGCCCTTACTCCACTTTTCAACTTGTGGTTACTATTGGCATGAATGTGCAGAAGAAAACTGTGAGTATATTGCATGATGCTGACTTGCTAAAATCCATTTTTTCTGCCAAGTCTTACTTCCAATAGGATTCCTGATTCCCAAAGTTTAATTCAGTAGGCTCTCCTCCCCAAGAAGTTTATGCTACAGCTTTTCTTAATTCTTTTCTTTTCTCATGTTTTTCCTTTATTTCTTTTCTCTACATTTTATTCCTTCTCTTTTCATTTTTGTTCTCTATCCTGCACTTTTACTTTTTATTTTGTGACACTTAAAAAAATTTTTATTGATTTTTTTGTTTACTCTTAGTTTACAATATTCAGGTCCAGAATCACATCAGTTTCAGATTTTTATCCCTTTCCTCCCCACCCCCGGCCCCTGCCATGGTGGCATACAATCATGTATAGGATCTGCAAACTCTTTCACCTTGTACAATAGTCTGGTTCTATAGGTGTTATAGCCAATGAAGTGAACAATGAGAAAAAAGAAACAAAAACCAAACATAGAAAAGAGTGATAGCATGCACTGCTTCAGTCTCCATTTAACCTCTGGTCTTCTGGATCTTTCTCTGAATGTAGACATCTCCTTCCTTCCTGAGATAGTAGAGTTGTCTTTTAACTGTGTGTTGTTGAGAGGAGTCCAGTTTTTCAAAGTTGGTCATCACACATATGATGTATCTGTAACTGTGTAAAAATTTTTCCTGGTTCTGCTCCTTTCACTTAGCATCAATTTGTATAAGCTTCTCCAGATAATTATGAAATCCATCTCCTTCCCCTTTCTTATTGCACAATAAAATTCCATCATTTTCATATACCATAACTTGTTCAGCTATTCCTCAACTGATTATTATTATTATTCACCCCCCCACATCCCTTAAATTTCCATTTTTTTGCCACCAGAAAGAGAGCTGTAATAAATATTTTT
>CM053596.1:226102011-226128505 GCA_028646575.1 Pseudocheirus occidentalis | reverse complement strand
AGGAATTGCCCTGAGCACTGGACAAGGACCTGGGAACTGTTCATCTCTGAGGACTGGACAAGAGCCTGGCGGCTTTCAGCTCCTGAATCTAGGTGATTGTCTGGCAGATTCAGGAGGGAGCTGGGACAGGGAAGAGGATCCAGGGAATCAGAGAGACCACCCAGAGTCAAAATGAAGAAAAGGCTTCCCCTTGGATGAGACTGATGTTTGCAGAGGACAAGGACCTGGGAGCTGTATTTCTTTTGAGGAGTGGACGAGAACCTGCCAGCTTTCTGCTCCTGACTCTAGGTGATTGTTTGACAGACTCAGGAGGGAGCTGGGAACAGGGAAGAGGATATCGGGAATCAGAGAGACTACCCAGAGTCAAAATGAAAAAAAGGCCTCCCCTTGGACTAAACTGAGGTTTGTTGGAAGTCAAGGGGTGGACGGTTTGTGCTGTTGTCTAAGAACTTTATTTGGAGACTAAAGTTAATGGTTTCCCCATGAGTGGAAGACCAGCATATTGTGAATTGTTGATTGAATCAACTCCCTCTTAGGGAAACTAGGTCATTCCTTTTGTTAATTGATTGATTGAGTCTAAAATGTGAAGCTGGTTCCCCCCTTAAGGAAAGCAAGTGATTCTTTTCTTGTTCCTCATTACTTTCTCTACTTTCCTTGTTCTGAAGATTGTATATAATATTGTGAGTTGGTGATACTGTGAACATTGTACTGAATATAGATTTGTAATGGAATAAACAGAGTGTCCACTAATACTGTGTAATCCGAATCTTTAAAGCTATTCACATTCTTTTTCACATTTCATGTTTCAGCATTCTTTTAGGAATCTACTGCTGATTGGCTTTACACAATCACTTCTAAAAGAGATCCCAAAATGAAAACTCTAAGGAATATTGTAGCCACATTCCAAACTATAAGGTCAATAGGAAAATACTTCAAAGAGCCAGAAAGAAACAATTCAAATATCAAGGAGACATAGGCAAGGTTATAGAGAATTTAGCAGCTTCTACATTCAAGGACTGGAAATTTTGGAATAGGATATTCTGGAAGGCAAAGGGGCTTGGATTATAACCAAGAATCAACTGCCCAGCAAAACTGAGCATAATCTTTCAGGGGAAGAGGGAATGTTTAATGAAATAGGGGACTTCCAAATTTTCTGATGAAAAGACCAGAGCTGAACAGAAAATTTGATCTTCAAATTCAAGACTGAAGAGGAGCATAAAAAGGCAAACCCAAATCTAAGGCAGTATTGGAAATTGAATCTTTCTTATTCCAATCAACCCATTGTATAATAATGATGATAATAACAATGGCAATCCTTAGCATTTATATGGTATTCACTATGCTCGAAGCACTGTACTAAGAGCTATTATAAACATTATTCCCTTTGATCTTCACAATAAACTTGTGAGGTAGGTTTTATTATTATCTCCATTTTACAGTTAAGGAAGTTGAGGCAAACAGATTAAGTTTCTTGCCCAAGTTCACACAGTTAGCAAGTATCTGAGGGTGAGATCTGAACTCAAATCTTCCAGACTCTAGGCTTCACTCTTCATCCACTCTTCCACATAGTTATCAAGTTAGCAATAATATTTTGCACAGAGCATAGAGGGTGGAATTAGAATTAGAAAGTCTCAGTTTAAATCTCTCCTCTGACAGTAGTTCTGTCACTATGAATAAGCCATTTAACCTCATTTTTTTAGTTCACTCATCTGTAAAATGGAAATGCTGTCTATACTTGCAATACCTTGAATGTTATAGAAGTCTCATGGAGGAGGAAAAGTGTAAGGAGGATTAAGTTAAGCTGCTTTTTAAAAATAGAGAGAATTTAATTAGGCTGAAGAGAGGAGGTAAAAAAGGGAAGAAAGTCATAAGCAGTTCTTGAATAAGAATAAAAGCAAATTGTGATTACTTCTCCCCAACCCTTCCTCTTTGTACTTTAGAGAGTCTTGTAGAGGAAAGGGGAAGACAAGAAAAATAGATGAGGAGATAACAGAGAGAACAAGGGAAACGTGCCCAAGATTTGTATCCATTTTGGAAGCAGAAGAGGAAAAAGTGCTGCTACATAACAAGGGTTCATGATTGGAAACGGACTCATACATGTGCAGTGCAGATATGCAGCTTCAATATTATGATTTCAGAGGCTATAGGAAGGCTTCAAATTTCAAGGAAATCTTAATGGAACTTTCAAAATAATGTCTGAAATTCCACTTTCAAAATTTCATTTAAAAAATTAAAATATTGATTTCTTTGAAACTGCCAAACTCCTCAGGATGGATGAAATATTTGAGTGTAAGTTTTGATGAATTGAAGGACAGAGATATCAGTAGGACTACATGCACTTAAAGGTTCAGTACATAGTGACACCAAATCAACCAATCAATTGATAAACAGGCATTTATGTGGTACCTACTAAGTCAGCAACTCATGCAAAACAATGAGTCTACCAAGACAGAAATGAAACAAGGAATTTATGTGTTACTGGGGTGGGGGGCATTATTTACATATACAAGAAAATATAAAATATATAAAGAGTAAATATGGAAAAATTCTGCAGGAGGGGAAAAAGTCATGATAAATTTCAGTCAATTTCACTTTTCTTTGAGCAGACTGAACTGTTACTGACCCATCTAATTCACCAAAGGGACACTCAATCCAATACAGAATAGAAACCATTAGTCTGAACAATGGTATACAATATGGTATACACCATATCATTGTATCTCATCACCTAGACTCACCAGGATCAGGTTTTTTCTAGTATGTCAGTGCTATTTTGGGGGTAATAACATCAGGATGAGATGGACCTGAACAAAAATGTAACTGAGATAATGTCTTTAATCCTAGACATCAATTCTTGCAGAATGGGTGGTAATAGAGGTAGTGGTGGTGATGTGTTTAATTGTTTAGCATCAAGGTGTTTACCAACTTGTAGTCCTCCCCTGGCCTGCACAGCCATGTGGTGAAGCTATATTTTGGGTTGCTATCATTAGAGTCCCATTGCTATGATACCATAGTTTTGGCCCACATTCCTCTTCACCCACAAACCTTTATGCAAGTGAAGGCTGAAATCTTAGGAGGACAAACCACTTTTACTCCAGGGAAAATGCATCTACAATTGAACTGTGACCTGCAGTGTTGCTCCATCAACATCCTCAGACAGACCTCCATACTCCATATAAATCTCCAGCTGTTTTTTGCACAAGGCTAAAGAATAGAAATGGATCTGAGTCTAAGGTAGAAGGAAGTGCCCTGGCCCAGAGACAGCAGGTCCACATTGTCTATACAGAGACCTGTACATTTAATGTTGCCAAAATTTAATTTAGACAGTCTTATAACTTCACATTAATGGGAAAAAATAAAAACCTCATCTGGCTACTCATCTTTATATTGCATGGCCTATCTGTAGAAACCTGGAATCATAGACATTGATGAAAAGATAAAACACTCAGGTCATTGGGATCAAATTCAAAAGCACTTTTCATTCCATAGCCAATCATCAGTACCAACCTATATCACAAGATTTTATTTCAAATTCCTTCTCTTGATGGGCTCTCAGATCACAGTACTAAATGAAATGATTTAGATGACTGAGATTGTTATATTTTGATATACACTTGCTTCAAAATGTCTCAAAACATTTTTGTTTGTTTTCAGAGTATTAGATAATGCCATATCTCCTTGCCAATTCTGTCAGTACTGGAGCACTAGTCCTTTTAGTAAAAAAAAAAGAATTGTCAAGATTCTTCTGATGAAACTTTAAGGCTACCAAATACCCATAGGCGTTTCTCACTGAATAGAAGCTAAATAGAAGTAGGGGTATTTTTCCCCTTCTCTCCTTACATTTATTTACATGAAATTTAAATATTTCTGTGATTTATAATCACAATACCATAATAACTTTCTCTCCTGGCCCAAAGTTGAACCCTTCCATGCTTTCAAATTTGATTTTATGAGCTGTTTTTTCCCTCACCACCAAAACCTTGTGGTGCAGTTTCTGACAATGAACTTCTCAGCACTTAGGTACATCAGTGCTCAGAAAAAATAGGTATATATATATAGTGTGAATACCCATATACATCTATATAATCTATATCCATATACATATCTATCTGTCTGTCTGTCTATCTACCATAACCCAGGTCTGTACTTTCAAGCCTTTCAAGTTAGAAGCTGACAGAGTTTGCTAGCAAAGAATCTCAGCTTAGGATCACCTCCATCCTGATAGCTCTATCAGCTCGTTGTTTATGTGAAGGTACATTCCCACCCCAGAATGTAGGTATTAGTCCTGAAAATATAATTTAATAAAAAACTTAGTTTAACGTTCAATGACTCAGAAGAATTATCCATCCTGATGCTCTCACTACGACTTTGGTACCTAAAATTCTAAACAATGGGTTTTTACATTGTGCACAACTTTCTCAGAGGCCAAGACCTCTCTTTGAACCACAATTCTCCAATATTTATGCTCTTTGTTCCATACACCATTTTCCCAGTCACTTATTCCCTTTCTTTCCAGAGCCCACAGTGTTTCAGTATTCTTTTTATCAATCAATCAGCATATATTAAGTGCCTTTTGAATGCCAGGCAATGTCCTAAGTGGTGGTAATACCAAAAGTGGCAAAAGATAATCCCTGCTCTCCCGGAATTTGTAGTCTACTGGAAGAGACAATGCGCCAACACATATACACAAAGAAAGCTATAAGCAGGATGAATAGAAAACAACTAACAGAGGGAAGGCTCTGGAATGAAAAGGGATTGGGAAAAGGCTGCCCGTAGAAGCTGGGATTTTAGTTCAGTCTTAAAGGAAGCCAGGTTGTTCAGTAGCATAATAGAGGAAGAAAAGTATTCCAGGTATGAATTACAGCTAGAGGGAATGCCTGGAGATGAGAGATACAGTGTCTTGCTCAGGCACCAATTGGTAATCCAGTGTCACTGAATCAAAGAGTATATGTTGGAGAATAAGACATAATAAGACAAAAAAAGCAGTAGAAGGATAGCTTGTGATGGGTTTTGAATGTCTAAAAAGACTTTTATATTTGATCCTGGAGGCAATAGGAAACAATTGAAGTTCATTGCATAGGAAGGGTATGTGACAGGATTGGACCTGCATTTTGGGAACATCATTTTCATGGTTGAATGAAAAGGATGAACTTGAATGGGGAGAGACTTGAGGCAGGCAGACTATTGCAATAATCAAGATGAGAGGTTTTGGGGGCCTCCAATATAGTGGGGGAAGTGTGAGAGGAAGGAAAAAGGCATATTTAGAAGATGCTACAAAAGCAAATTTGACAGACCTTGGCAACAGCTTAGATATGGGGAGGGTGAGGTATCCAGGGTGATTCTCAGTTTACAAGTTTGAAGGATGGGATGATGCCCTCCAAGTGAAGTAGTACAGAAGGATAAGAGAAGAGGGAACAATATAATACTCTAGGGGATGCCTGTAGTTAGAGGATGTGATTTTGTATACCCAAGTTGAGTTATCTGTCCTCAAGTCCAATTCATTTTATTACCTTCCCAATGTCTACTTTAGGACATTAATTCTGCAGTGCCAATGTCCACCAATTTGGTTCTCCTTTAATTATCTATTTTTTTACTTTCTTTTTTTTTCTTTGGTGAGGCAATTGGGTTAAGTGACTTGCCCAGGAACACATAGCTAGTAAGTGTCAAATGTCTGGTCAGAAGCCAAATTTGAACTTAGGTCCTCCTGACTTCAGGGCCAGTGCTCTATCCACTGAACCATCTAGTTGCCCCCTATTTGACTTTCTAAAGCTCACCAATGTGAACACTGTATAGACACCCTGAATCTCAGATTCCATTTGGAAACTGATTAAATGTGATAACTTATGACTCTACTCCCGTTTTCTCTCTAGAGTTAGTTATTATTAATGGTCCTTCAGCAAAACATTGTAATTCAAGCTGGAGTCTAACTAAGGAATGAATAAACTGAGAATAAAATGGTAAAATACACCATCAACTACCTAATAACTCAAATAGTACCTTAGGGATACACCTCAGTTTCCTCTAGTTGTTTATAGAATAGCAGATGACACCTGTAGCCCTTAAGGTCTCAGACACATAGTGGCAAGCTAATTCTAAATGAAGGTTATCAACCCGGTTGAGTAGCAAGTTTCCCATAACTCAGAATATCAGGGAATTAGAATCCAATGATCAGATATCGTAAGCCTGGTCATATGTAATATATCAGATTCTCAAAGACATACAGTCAAGTTTTCTCATATGACATTTCTTTTTTTCCTAATTTTTTTAAACATTCTTATTTAAAGTTTTGAGTTCCAAATTCTATCTCTTCCTCCCTCCCTCCCTTGCCCCTCTCTGAGATGTGTAATAATGTAAAATATGTTAGTCATTTTAATCCATTCCATTGTCTACTTCTTTTTTATGGGAGAGTTCACCCCATTCACATTCAGTTATGGTTACTATCTGTGTCTTTCTTTCCATTCTATTTCCACCCCCTTAATGCTTTTATCTCTCCCTTCTTCCTTTCCCTCCTCAAAAGAGTTTTGCTCTTTACTACCACCAGCCACCTTCCTCAATCTTCCCTTCTTTTTATCAGCCCCCTCCCTTTTCTTTCCCTTTTCCCTTACTACTTCTTCCCCTCCTTCTAGCCAGTCTCTCCATTTCCTTTCCCCTCTCTCCTCCTACTGCCTGCAGAGCAAGTTAGATTTCTATACCTGACTGAGTATGTTATTCCCTCCTTGAAGCAAATCTGATAAGAGTAGAGTTCAAATAATACTCATCTCTCTCCTTTCTTTCCCTCTACTATAATATGTTGTTTACCTCTTCATGTGATCTAATTTACCCTTTTCTGTCTCCTCTTTTCCTCTTCTCACATTACAATCCCATTTTAGCCCATAATCAAGTTCTATGTATATCCCTTTAAAATGTCATAATAAAGATAAAATTCTCAAGATTTACAAGTATTATTCTCCCTTGCTGAGGTGTAAATGGTTTGCCATTAATGAATAGTATATTTTTTCTTTCATGTCTCTTCTGAATCTTATATTTGAAGATCAAATTTTCCATTAAATTCTGGCCTTTTCATTTCTTTGAATGTCCATCTACTTGTCTGTAATATTATGCTCAATTTTGCTGTGTAGATCTTTCATTATAATCCAAGCTCTTTTGTTTTCTGGAATATCATATTCTGAGCCCTCTGATCTTTTAATGTAGAAGCTGCAATGCTCTTTATGTTCCTGACTGTAGTTTCATGTTATGTGAATTGTTTCTTTCTGGTTAGCTGCAACATTTTCTCCTTGACCTGATGATTATGTAATTTGGATGCAATATGCCTTGGTGTTTTCAATTTGGGATCTCTTTCAGGAGGTGATCAGTGGATTATTTTTATGACTATTTTACCCTCTGGTTATAGGGCCTTGGGACAATTTTCCTTGATGGCTTCTTGGAAGATGCTGTGCAGACTCTTTTTCATCATGGCTCTTTGGTAGACTAAACATTCTTAAATTATCTCTCCTGGGTCTATTTTCCAGGTCAGTTGTTCTTCCAGTGAGATCTTTTATGTTTTCTTCTATTTTTTTATTCTTATGATTTTGTTTGACTGATACTTGATGTCCTTACACAATTCTAATTTTTTATGAATTGTTTTCTTCAGTTAGTTTTTGTACCTCCTTTCCAATTTGGCTAATTTTACTTTTTAAGGAGTTGCTTTTTTCAGTCATTTTTCCCTTTTTATCAATTGTATTTTAAAGGAATTTTTTTCTACCTCTCAAAATTGACTTTTAAAATCTTCCTCGAGATCTTCCAAAAGGGATTTGGGGGCTTGAGAACAGTTCATATTCCCCTTTGAGTTTTCAAATGTGAGTATATTGCCAATGTAATCCTCTTCTGAATTTGTGTTTTGATCTTCCCTGTCCAGACAATAAGTATCTATGGGCTTTCCTTTTCTAAGTTGCTTTTTTCTTCATTGTTTTTGCCTTTTTCCTGAATTTTAAAGTTGATCTCTGCTTCTGGGTTACAGGGGTCTCTGTCTTATGCTTCTCATGCTGGTGTGTAGGTGCCTGGTTTCTGGCTTTGAGTGCTAGTGTCTCAGGTTCTGGAAGTTGTAAGCTATATAAATCTGTAGCTTACCTGATGCTGAGCTGAAGCTTGCTGTGGTGGCTGTTGTGTGTTGGGACCAAGTGAGGTCTTTCTACATTTCCCTAGGGTTACCCTGAAGCTTGTGGGGTGATGTCTGAGGGAGTGGTGGCCTGGCAACTGGAGGTCTCCTCCTCCCCAGTGGCTGCACTAGAGGAAGGGTAGGCTCAGCCTCTTCTGGACACCCATTCATAGTGCAAGTGGTGGCTCTATGTACTGGTGTCTGTTGATTCCCCTGGCTGAGTAAAGGCACATGGGGGTCCTGGTGTTGGCATTTATTGCCTCCATAACCCTGGAATTCAGGGTCTCCTGATGGTGTGATGAAGTGAGGCTTGCTGTTGGCTTTCCTGGTTGCCTCCCATCCTCTAACGATTTCCTTCTGTCACTGCAAGTAAGATCCTTCCTATTAATCCCTCTAGCTGCAGAAGCTAAAAATCTACTGCACTCCATCATTCTGCTGGGTCCACAGTTCCCAGATTTTTTCTGGGGCAGTATTTTCTGGACTTTTCAAAGTCAATAAAAGAAAATGAGTGTGACTTACTGTTTGTTCCACCATCTTGGTTCCCAGAGCTCTTCCATTTGAGTAATTTTGTACAAGAAGATGAAAAAGGAAAAATTTGAAAAAAAAATAGCATGCTTCACTCTGCATTTAATCAATATCAATTATTTCTCTAGAGGAAGATAGCATGCTTCAATGTTTGTCCTTTGGGAATATCTTGGATGAGTGTATTGCTGAGAATAGCTAAGTTATTCATAATTCGTCATAAAGCAATATTGCTCTTAATGTACACAGAATTCTTCTGCTTTAGTTCACTTCACCACACATTAATTCATTTAAGTCTTTTCAGGTTTTTTCTCCATAAGTCTAACTGAGAAACTATTTCATGCTCTCTTAATTTGCTTATAGTATCACCCTTTTGCTGGTAAATCAGATGCCCATTTTGAACTTATGTTGGTATAGGTTGTGAGATGTTGGTCTATAACTAGCTTATACCATACTGTTTTCTAGTTTGTCTAGCAGTATTTGTCAAATAATGAGGCTTTGCTCCAAATCTTGGAGTTTTGGCTTTATCATAAACTAGGCTACTATGATGATTCACTGTGATTTAATTCGAATCTAGTCTGTTCCACTGCTCTACCATTCTATCTCTTAGCCGCCATCAAATTGTTTTGATAATTGCCACTTTATAATAAAGTATGAGATCTGGTACAACTAGAACACCTCCTGTTGCATTTTTTATTGATTCCCTTGATATCATTTAGTTTTTGCTCTTCCAGATGACTTTTGCTATTACTTTTCTCCCAGCTCTATAAAATAATATTATGATAGTTTGATTGGCATGAAAATGAAGAAATAAATCAATTTAGGTACAATTGTCATTTTTATTATATTGGCTCAGCCTAGCTATGAGAAATGGATGTTTTTCCAAGTGTTTAGATCTGACTTTATTTGCGTGTTTCATAGTTATGTTCATAAAGTTCCTGGGGTTGTCTTGGCAGGGAGACTCCCAAGTATTTTATATTGTCTACAACTATTTTAAATGGAATTTATCTTTCTATCACTTACTGCTGGACTTTGTTGGTAATATGTAGAAATGCTGATGTTTTATGTGGGTCTATTTTCTATCTTGCAAATTAGCTAAAGTTAATAAATTCAAGTAGTTTTTAAGTTGATTCTCTAGGATTCTTTAAGTATACTACCATATCATCTGCCAAGAGTGATGGTTTTGTTTCCTCATTGCCTATTCTAATTCCTTTTTTAAAATATTTTTAGTTTTCAGCATTCACTTTTATAAGACTTCGAACCCTAAATTTCCTCTCTACCTCCACTCTCCCTTCCCCAAGATAGCATGCAATCTGGTATAGATTATACATTTATGATCACATAAAACATATTTCCACATTAGTCATATTGTGAAAGAAAAATCAGGACAAAAGAAGAAAAAATATGGGAAAGAAAAAAATAAAAGAGTAGGCATTAGTCTGTATTCAGATTCAGTAGTTCTTTCTCTGGATGTGGATAACATTTTTCATCACATATCTTTTGGAATTGTCTTAAACCATTACATCATTCAGAAGAGCAAAATCTGACAAAGTCAGTCATCCCACAATGTTGCTATTTCTGTATATTGTGTTCTCCTGGTTCTGCTAAATTTGCTTAGCATAAGGTTGTATTAAATCTTCCCAGGCTTCTCTGCAGTCCACCTATTTACGTTTTCTTATGGCACAATAGTATTCCATTATTTTCATATACCACAACTTGTTCAGCCACTCTGCAATTGATGGACTTCTCTTCATTTTCCAATTCTTTGACACCACAAAAAGAGCTGCTATAACTATTTTTGTACATGTGCACCCTTTTTCCTTTTTAATAATCCCTTTGGGATACAGACATAGTAGTGGGATTGCTGGTTCAAAGGGTATGTTCTATTTTATCAAACTTTGTGCATAGTTCCAAATTGTTCTCCAGAATGGTTAGATGATTTCACAACCCTAACATCAATGCATTACTGTTCAATTTTACCAAATCTTTTCCAACATTTGTCATGTTCCTGTTTTGTCATGTTAAACAATCTGATAGGTATGATGTGGTAACTGAGTTGTTTTAAATTGCATTTCTCTAATAGTGATTTAGAGAAATTTTTCAAATGACTACAGATAGCTTTAATTTCTTCATCTGAAAACTTCCTCTTCTTATCCTTTGATCATTTATCAATTATGGAATGACTTGTATTCTTATAGATATGACTCAGTTCTCCATGTGTTTTAGAAATGAAACCTTTATTATAAACAATGGCTGCAAAAAATTGATACCCAGCTTTCTGCCTCTCTTCTAATCTTGAATGCACTGGCTTGTTTGTGCAAAACCTTTTTAATTTAATGTAATAAAAATGATCTATTTTGCATTTCATAATGCTTTTTATCTCTTGCTCAGTCATAAATCCTTACCTTTTGTATAGATTTGTCAGGTAAACTATTTCTTGCTCTCCTACTTTGCTTATAGGTTCATCATTTATGTCTAAATTTTGTGCCTCTTTTGACCTTACTCAGTATAGAGTGTGAGATGATGGTCTATGTCTAGTTTCTTCCATATTGTTTTCTAGTTTTCTGTGCAATTTTTGTCATATAGTGAGTCTGTATCTCAGAAACTGGAGTCTTTAGCATTATCAAACCACAGATTACTATAGTCATTGACTACTATATCTTGTGAACCTAACCTATCCTACTGATCTACCACTCTATTGCTTAGCCAGTATCAAGTAGTTTTCATGATTTTTGCTTTATTATACAATTTGAGATCTAGTACAAGTAGTCCAAGTTCTCTTGCATTCCTTTTAATTAATTTTTTCCTACCAGATGAATTTTGTTATTATTTTTTTCTAGCTCCATAAAATATCTTTAGTAGTTTAATTGGTATGGCACTGAATAAGTAAATTACTTTGGGTGAAAATTTCATTTTTATTGTGTTACCTCGGCCTGCCTGTGAGTGACTGATATTTTTCCAATTATTTGGGTCTGACTTTACTTGTGTGAAAAGTGGGTTTGTCTTGACTGGTAGACTACCAAATATTTTATATTGTCTGAAATTATTTTAAATGGAATTTCTCTTTGTATCTTTTGCTGCTAGGCTCTGTTAGTAACATATAGAAAAGCAAATAATTTATGTGGGTAATTTTTATATCCTGCAACTTTGCTAAAGTTGTTAATTATTTCCAGTAGTTTTTTACTGGATTCCCTAGGATTCTCTAAGTATGCCACCATGTCATCTGCAAAGAGGGATATTTTTGTTTCCTCTGTGCCTGTTATAATTCCTTCCCTTTATTTTTCTTCTCTTATAGCTAAAGCTAGCACTTCTAATACATTATGGTGATAATGGATATCCTTATTTCACACCAATCTTATTGAAAATGCTTCTATCTTACTCACATTACATATAATGCTTACTGATGGTTTTAGATATATGCTACTTATCATTTTAAGGAAAACTCCATTGATTCCTGTGATCTCTAGTGTTTTTAATAAGAATGGTTATTGTATTTTGTCAAAAGTTTTTCTGCATCTATTAAGATAATCATATGATTTATGTTAATTTTTTTATTGATATGGTCAGTTCTGCTTATAGTTTTCCTAATATTGAAGCATTCCCACATTCTTGGCATAAAACCCACCTGGTCGTAGTGTATTATTCTCATGATAATTTGTAATCTCTTGGCTAATATTGTATTTAAGATATTTGCATCTGTCTTCATTGGTGAGATAGGTCTATAATTTTTTTCTTTGTTTTAGATCTTTCAGAGTTAGGTACCAGCACCATATTTGTATCGTAAAAATAATTGGTAGGACTCCTTCTTTGCCTATTTTTCATGAATAGTTTATGTAGTATTGGAATTATTTTTTTTAAATTCATAGTAGAATCCATTTGTAAATCCATCTGGCCTTGGAACCTTTTTCTTAGGAAGTTCATTGATGGCTTGTTTAATTAATTTTTTTTCTGAAACGGGGTCACTTAAATATTTTGTTTCCTCTTCCATTAATCCGGGCAATTTATATTTTGAAAATATTCATCTATTTCACATAGATTGTCAGATTTATTGGCATTTGTTAGGCAAAATACCTCTTAATTATTGTTTTAATTTTGTCTCCAATGGTGGTGAAATCACCCTCTTCATTTTTGATATTTGTAATTTGGTTTTCATCTTCCTTTTTAAAATATCAAATTAACCAGAGGTTTATCTCCTTTATTGCTTTGTTTTATTTATTATTTCAATAGTTTTCTTATTTCATTTTCATTAATCTCTCCTTTGTTTTTCACAATTTCTAATTTGGTATTTAACTGGGAGTTTTAATTTATTCTTTTCTAGCTTTTTTAAATTGCTTGCCCACTTCATTGATATATTTTTTCTCTATTTTATTCATGTAAACTATGATAGATATAAAATTTTCCTAATAACTTCTTTGGCTGCATCCCATAAATTTTGGTATGTTGTCTAATTGTCATTTACTTGGGCAAAGTTACTGATTGTTTCTGATTTCTTGTATGATCCACTCATTTTTTTGGATTGAGATATTTAGTTTCCAATTAAATCTTAGTCCATTTTTCCATGACCCTTAATTTCGTGTAATTTTGTTGAATCATGATCTAAGAAGGAAACATTTAATATTTCTGCCTTTCTTCATGGGATTGTGAGGTTTTAATGTCCTAGTGCATGATAAATTTTTGTTTGGGTGTCACTTACTGTGGAGAAAAATGTTTATTCTTTTCTATCCTGATTCAATTTTCACCAGAGGTCTACCACATCTAATTTTTCTAAAATTCTAATCTCATCCTTAACTTATTTCTTATTTACTTTATGGTTAGATGCATCTAGACTTGAGAAGGGGAGGTTGAGATCCAACATTTGTATAGTGTTTCTGTCTATTTCTTTCTTTAACTCACATGTCTTCTCCTCTAAGAATCTGGATGCCATACCATTTCATGTGTATATATTTAGTATTGATACAGCTTCATTGTCTATAGTATATTTTAGTAAGATATAGTTTCTACCTTTATCTCTTTTAATTAGATCTATTATTCTTTTACTTTGTCTGAGATCAGGATTTTTACCTTGCTTTTTTATAAATTGTTCTGGAGCATAATATGTTTTACTCCAGCCTTTTACTGTTACACTTTATATATCTCTCTGCTTCAGATGTGTTTTTTGAAAACAACATATTTTATGAATTTCTTTTTAATCCTTTCTGCTATCTACTTCTGTTTTATGGGAGACTTCATTACATTTGCATTCACAATTATGATTACTATGTCTTTCTCTCCATTCTATTTTCTTCCCTGTTCATACTTTTCTCTATGCTCTCACCCATTTTCTTTTTCCCAATGTTTTGATTCTGAACACTGCCTCCTATATTCTTCCCTACCTTCCATTAGCCTCCTTTCATTTTCTTTCCCCTTTCCTCTACTATTCTTTTCTCCCTTCTTTCCTGCCTTCTATCTATCCTGTCCCTTTCCTTTCCCCTTTTCCCTCCTACTTTCCTATACAGTATGATTGGTTTCTAATAACCAAATAAATATATATGTTATTCCCTCTCTGTGCCATTTCTGATGAGAGTAAGTTTCAAACAATACTCATCTCCCTCCCTTCTTTCCCTTTACTGTAATATGTCTTTGTGTCTCTTCCACTTTTCTCTTTTTCCAGTACAGTACTTAATTAATTGATTGTATTTTTTGTCATGTCCCGTCAAATTCACACCCTCTGACTATGTATACCCCTTATAAATGCCATGATAAAGATACAGTTCTCAGAGTTAGAAGTATCATCTTCCTGTGTAGGGATGTAAACAGGTGAACCTTAATGAAGAACATCTTTTGTTTCATTCCAGTTTTCCTTTTTATGCTTTTCTTGAGTCTTGTACTTGAATATTACATTTTCTGTTTTTGTTTTTTTTAAGTTTTTTTAATCAGGAATGATTTAAAGTCATTAAATCATTGAATGTTCATGTTCTCACCGGAAATATTATGTTTAATTTTGCTGAATAGTTGATTCCTGGTGGCAATCCAAGCATTTCTTTTCCTTTTGGAATATCATATTCCAGGGCCTGTGATACTTTAATGTAGAAAGTGCTAAGTCCTATGTAATCCTGCCTATGGTTCCATGATATTTAAATTGTTTCTTTCTGGCTACTTGCAGCATTTTCTCCTTGATCTGATAATTCTTGAATCTGGCCATGATATTATTTGGAGTTTTCCTTTTGGGGTCTTTTTCAGGAGGTGGATTCCTTCATGATTATTTTTCCCTCTGTCATGGGACCTCAGGACAGGTTTCCTTGATAATTTTTTGAAAGACGCTCTCCAGGATTTTTCTTTTTGTTCACGACTTTCAGGTAGATTAAGAATCTTACTATTATTTCTCCTGTATCTATTTTTCTTGTCAGTTATTTTTCCAATGAGATATTTTATGTTTCCTTCTATTTTGCCCTTCTTTTGATTTTGTTTGCCTGATTCTTGATGTCTCATAGAGCCATTAACTTCCACTTCTGCAGTTCTGTTTTTTAACAAATTATTTTTTTACAGGTAACTTTTTTTATACCTCCTTTTCACTTTGGATAATTATACTTTTTATTTTTATTTTATCTATCTATCTATCTATCTATCTATCTATCTATCTATCTATCTATCTATCTCTCTATCTCTCTATCTCATTCATTCATCTATTTATTCATTCATTTATTGGTTTATTGCTTTTTCAAGGGGGAAGAGACTGGGCAATTGGGGTTAAGTGACTTGCCCAAGGTTACATAGCTAGTAAAGTGTCAAGTGTCTGAGGCCAGGTCTGAACTTAGGTCCTCCCGACTCCATGGCTAGTACTCCATTCACTGTGCCACCTTGTTGCCTCTAATTCCACTTTTTAAAGAGTTGTTCTCTTTATTGAATTTTTGCAGCTCTTTTTCCATTTGGTCAATTTTTCTTTTTAAGGAGTTGTTTTCTTCAGTGGATTTTTTCCATTTGACCAATTGTATTTTTAAGGAATTGTTTTTTACATTCCATATTTGTCCTTCCCCCCCCCCGCCAAGTTACTGACTTTCTCTTGCATACCTCTTGTTTATTTTTCCAGTTTTCCGTCTACCACAATTATTTGACTTATAAAATTCTTTTCTTTTCGAAAGAAGTTTTTCTGGGTTGAGAGCAATTCATATTCCCCTTTGAGGTTTCAGATTTGGGTATATCAAAAATATTGTCTTCTGAGTTTGTGTTTTGAACTTCACTGTCACCATAACAATTTTCTATGATCAGTTTTCTTTTTTATTAATTTTGCTTGCCTATTTCATGGGTTTTAAAGTTTAACCCTCTTGCTGGAGCACAGAAGGCACTGTCCTGAGCTTCTTTTGCTAGAGTTCAGGGCCTGGTCACAAGCTTTGTTTCCAGGGGTCTCAGGTACCAGCTACTGAAGATTGTAGATTTGTGGCAGTTTACCTGGTGCTAAGCTGGAATCCTAGTAGTGTTGGCTGGCACATGCTGAGATCAGATGGTGTTTTTCTGCATTTCTCCAGGGCTGCCTTGAAGCATGGGGAGATCTGCTTTTGGAAGACATCTGCCCACCCTGGATGTGCAGCACACATGTTGGTTCACCAGGCTGGAGTCTTCTGGTTCCCCTGGCAAATACACATAGGGGCATTCTGAAGTTGGCTTTTGCTTGCTGGATGGATCTGGTGCTCAGGATCTCCTGCTGATTTGTTGAAGTGGAGTTAGTTTCAAGCTTGCTGGGACACTTCCTGTTCTGGACTGGACTTTTTACCCAAGTGATACAGACATTATTTGCCAATTCTCTAGATCTATTATATTGGTCTATCCCAACTTTCAACTGCCTACTCCAAGATCTCTTATGGGGAAATGTTTTATGGATGCTCCAGGATGAGATGGAAAAGGGATAGTGATCTTCTGCTAACTCTACCATCTTGGTTCCCAGAAGTCCGACTCATCAGATCTTGAGTACTGTTTCATGATCTCCTAGATATAAAAGGAATAATCAATTATTTAAACCATAGTAATATTTAGAAAGGAATGAGATTGTTAAGTGCCAACATCTTTTTAAAAATTCAATAATAAGTTATTTACAGATATTAGTAATTTACCCATAATCTTTTTGACTGTTTTACAAGTTGTTAGATCATTAGAACTTGTAGGTATAGTATATCTCAGTGTGAGGAAGGCATGTTTTAAAATCTCTTTAATGAGCAAGATTTAAAAAAAGTCTATGCATAGTTTTGTTTATTTAGAAGTAGCTGAATAACTAGACCTAAAGAATAATAATGACAGGTCAATATGAATATGATGGAAGAGTTCCAGGTGACTATTCTAGGAATCTGTCTTTGATCTCATACTAAACAATATTTTTATAAATGTTAACTGAAATTAGAGGTGTATCTGTTCTTTTCTCACATTTGAAGTATTGCATTTGGTTCTGAGCAATGCAGTTTTGTAACAACTTTGCCAAGTTGCAGTGAGTTCAGTGAAGGACTTAAAGTGAGATGGTAATGAAAGAAGGGCTTCATTCAGAGTCAGAAGAGACCATCTTTTACTCATCCATTCCCTCATTCTGTTCCTTATGTCTACTTCTATTGTTTTTATTTTTTATGTTGATTTACTGATTAATTTACCAATTATTAATTTTTTATTTCCAGCAATATTTACTTCCTTGCTTCTTAAACTTTCCCATTGTATCTTTTTAATTTTTAATTTTTAAGAGCATTTATCATTTCTTTGTTCTACAAGTGCCTCTCAGACAATTTGTGAATAATAAAAAAATAAAAAGAAACTCCAAAATCCACCAATCAGCATTCTTGTTTCTAGGCCCAGGTGATAATAAATGTTTTATTTCTTAGTCTTTCATATTTATGTGAAAGCATTTATTTTTCTTCTGGTTGTTTAATATACTATTTACTTCCAAGTAATCATAAGAAAAGAATCATTCAAATAATTTCTCGTGTGTGTGTGTGTGTGTGTGTGTGTGTGTGTGTGTTGTATTCTGTATAGAAGCTCAGTTTTTCAGGATATGTTACTTTGCAAAGACAATCAATTTTTGTTTTCACTATATCTTTTTCCATTTGCCCATTGGTTTCTTATAAGTAATTTTGTGTTGTAAAGTATTTTTTTCTCTTTATGCCATTAAAATTGATTGCTTGATTATGTAATTCTAAAATTTGAATACAATGTGTCTTAATAAGGTGAACTTGGGGTTTCTGTCAGTGGCCTGTGGATTCTGTTGATCTGTAATTTAACTTCTGATTTCAATATTTCTGAATAATTTTCTATATTTTTCCTGAAGCAAGCTATTCATAAAATATTTCCTTTTTTAATAATTTCTAGATCAATTTACTCAGACTTAGTCTATTTCTTGAGCTCTAGTCAGGCATTACCAAAGTGTCTACTGCAAATTTTGGTGTAAATGTCTCATAAACATATTAAGTTAAATATGTCTAAACATTTATTATTTTTACCCCTAAACCATATCTTTTTTTAAAATTCCTTCTTACTGTTCATGATGCCACCATTCTTCTAGTTACTCATGTTGGTAACCTTTATGTCATTCACTATTCTGTTCTCTTTTCCACACTACTTACCCACTTAATAGCAGAATTTTTCATTGACAAGGGTTTGAAATAACTTTTGAGTGATCAGAGAGGACAAATACTGATAGTCTTTAAGTTTAGGTCATCTGTTCTAGCAATCTATTACTATCCTAATCCAATCCTTCAATTAAAGTTCTTTCCAAAGGAAGACTCCTATAAGAAGATTTAACCGACAATTGGAAAGAACTTTGGCAGGCAGAAGGAGGTAGTCAGACAAAGATAGAATAGGGTTGCTAGAGGCCTGGAGTCAATATTTTAATTAAAGGCAGTGATCAGAAACAAAGAAAGTCTAAGAACATAGAGATCACATCAGGGGCTAAGGATTCACCAAGATAGAAAATGTAATCAATGTTCAAGAGTCAAAACAGATGCCATTAATAATCCAAAGAGCCCATTGGATCAGATACTGAACTAAAGAATGGGACAATAAATTATTTTGGGTGGCACTATTGGCCTTCTGTCCACTCTATTAATTTGTTCTAAGTTTCTGTAGGCCTACACCCAAAAGCTTATGAAGAGGATAACTATAATAAAGTGGTGGTAGGGGAGGGAAATTGTGGAGAGAGAATCTGTAGGTGTGCTCTGACAGTAGTTGAGATAAGAGCCAGATAAATTAGGTTTTATGGGTCATATTATAGAGATTTTCATGTAACGGAATTTGACCAGCTTCTCACAGACAGCAACCAGTAAATAAGCACAAATTTGCTTCCCATTATCCTGACTTCACCACAGGCTCTCTGACTGCCTGTAAACCTAATTAGGCCCCTTTCCTTAATCATATTTTGCCTTTATAACTAAAAGTCATTCATCTTACACTTTACAAATAAGGAACATTACCTATTCCAAGAATCAAATATTACCCTTCTGGTCTCCCTGGGAAAGTAATTTACCACTGATGGGAAAGTCCTTTGATCTCCATTATTCTAAGTTGGTTTTAGTCCACCACTAATTAAGTCAGCATTATACGCCACCCTTCCAATATTATCAGTCTGTATAGTTCATGGAGCATGTCAAACTGGGAGGAATTATAATTTCAATTTCAATATAATTTCAATTTTCTAAATTGATGCAATTATGCCAATTTAGCAGCAGTCAAAATGTGAAACAAATAGTGCTAGAATAATTTTCTTCACCAAAACAGTGAGTTATCAGGTAAAGGTCATGAGTAGCTCCTAGCCGTGATTTGGACTAAAACAATTTGAAGACAGATTGTTACAATCCATTTCTGGTCATGTGATTATGGTGGGGGGGAAGGGAAAGAGACTATTGACAAGAGTAAAAGCAGAATGGGAGTAGCAGAGCTAAGGTCAAGTAATAAAAATTATGAATAACTAAGTTAGAAAGAACTGTATTTGGGATACTTGAGTTCAAGTCTTGTGTCTGACATACACTGGCTATGGAACCTTGGACAACTGACTTCATCTCAGATTTTCATCAGGTACCTCTTTCATTATTAATTATACAGTTGGTATGCAGCTATATTTACAGAGGAAATTTTCTCCCTGGGAGTTCCTTATAAAGATGAAATTATAGGTTTTCTTCCCCCTCTGAAAGGTTATCTTTAGGGACATATCCCTTTTTCCATCATTTCTTGTTTCCATTTTTGTAGTCAATTAATAAATTCTAAAGACATAAAATATCCAGTGTCTAGAAATAGTTAAGGTAATGAAGGAAGAACACTGAATACAATATGAAAACCCCATTTCTGTTCTTGGTTATACTACTAATTAGTTGTTTGGCCTTGTAAAAAATATGTCTCTGTCTAGGTCTCAGATTTTTTCATAAAAACGAAAGAGTTAAGTTTGGTAGACAATTGTTAGTTTCACTTCAGGACCCTACATTCTACAATTTTTGCCTGGTTTCTTGTCTTCCCTAAAAGTATCCTTTCTCAAGAAAATCTCTTTCCTTTTTCTTGTTTCCCAACCAAAACTTAACATTTCTACATCCTATTACCTTATGTTTTCCAAAAATTGCAAACAATTGATCTAATAAGCTTATTATAGACCGGATGTCCATGAATATTAATGATTTTGCCACAAGTTAGAATTAGAGAATTTTGAAATGCTTTGACCAACCTCACTCAACTACTTAATGGTGGAGGTAGGCCTAGAATATTCTTCTGGGTTTTTTTATAATACACCATACTTTCTCTATTTAATAGATTAAGTGCCATTCCAAAGAAATATTTATAAGTTAATGGAGAGTTTTGGGAGATATTTTCATAACCAAAAAGAATAACTTGATCAATCTAGATTTTTGTGTCATTGAAATCCAGTCAGGGAGATACAAATAGGCCTTCCATGCTATGCATCATTGGCTTCAAAATAGTATTTTTTTTGGAATGGATGTTTCCTAAAATGATCTGGATTTGTCAACATTCCCTAGAATCCAAATAAAACTTCAGTCTGCCTTATCTGAACCTCATGAATCCTTTTAAAATTATTCAACTATTATTCATAGATTCCTTAAATTTGCAACAAAAATTAAATTTAAATGCTGTTAATTCTTCTGGGAGAGCTGGGCCTTCCCTGTCCCCCATCCCAAACCAGAAGACAGATTTTATCTTCATCATCCCAGTCTTCTTTTTCTATGCTATCTTCTTTCTTCTAAATACTCCGTATCCTTCATCCCTTTCAATCATCCAGTGTTATATTATTTTGGTGTTCCTTCCACCTCTTATGTCAACCTATTTTCTTTCTTCATGTTTAAATTTTCTTCCTCCTTTTGCTACCCATTGAAGAAATCATATCTCTTTTAAGCAATTGGGATTTAAGGCTAAAAATTTAAAAAAATAATAATTTTAGGGGGTGCAGTCTACATGGCAGCATAACAGCAGGAAAATGCTGCTGCTTGCATATAGCCACCTCAAATACCCATAAAATATGACTCTAAACAAATTTTAGGGCTCCAAAGTGCACAAAAATACAGAAAACACATATCTCGCTAAAGGCCGCTTGGCATGAAGGGCTCAGCTCAGGAGGCTGGGAGCCGAAAACCAGTCCAGCCTGAAACTGCAGCCTGGCCACAGGGAGGTCAGGAGGAGCTGCAACTGGAGTCTTCAGGGGAGTGGATCAGCAGCAGCAGTGGCAGTTTCCAGATTTATCAAGCCAGAAGAAATAAGAACAAAGTGAAAGGTCAGTGGAGATCAGCTAAATTTGGGGGAGAAAAGCAGTTCAGCCAAATTGCTCCCAAGGCAAGGAAGCACAGAATCAGTGGCCCTGCCACTGTCTCCAGGAAGGTGCTTCAGAAGTCCCAGCCTGCAGACTGCAGGGGGGCCAAGTGATCATTTAGAAGCTAAATGCTCTTGTATTGACCATCCTGGATCTGGATCATGGTCTTGGAGTGCATTTTCAGTGAGACAAAGCTGGTGGGGGCTGCAGCAGTCCCCTAATCGCTCTGGCAGCAGTGAAAACCCTAGTGATTTGGGAGAGAGCTTTCCCCTCAGGAAGCAGAGTTCCACAGAGCTAAAAAGACAAATAATTCACTGGAAACATGAGCAGGAAAAGGAAGCAAAGTAACCAAACCCAAGAATCCTTTTTTGGGGACAAAAAGGATCAAAGCATGGAATGGGAGGAAGACAACACAGAACTCCTATACAAAAAGCTTCCAAGAAACATGAAGATTTCCTACAAGCCATAGATCAGCTAAAAAGGACTTTGAAAACCAAAAGAGGGAAGTGGAGGAACAATTGGGAAGAGGACTGAGAATTACGCAAGAAAATCATGAAAAGAGAGTCAACAACCTGACTGAAGAAAATAACTTAAAAAAAAAACTAACTCAAATGGCAAAAGAGGTCCAAAAAGTAAATGAGGAGAAGGATGCCTTAAAAAGTCAAATTTTCCAGATGGAAAAAGAATCTCAAAAGCATTTTGAAGAGAACAATTCCTTCAGAATTAGAGTGAGACAAATAGAAGCAAATGACTTTATGAGAAATCAAGATACATATATAAACAAATGAAAAAATAGGATGCAATGTAAAATATCTCTTTGAAAAAGCCACTGACCTGGAAAATCGATCCAGGAGAGACAATTTAAAAATGATTCATCTACCTGAAAGCCATGATCAAAAAAAGAACTTAGAAAGCATCCTTCAAGAAATTTTCAAGGAAAATTGCCCTGATATTTTAGAACCAGACAGCAAAATAGAACTTGAAAGAATTCACCCATCACATCTTGAAAAAAATCCACAAGAGAAAACTCCTAGAAATGTTATAGGTAGGTTCCAGAGTCCCCAGATCAAGGAGAAAACATTACAGGCTACTAAGAGGAAACAATTTGAATACTCTGGAAACACAATTAGGATAACCCAGCATCGGGCAGCTTCTACATTGAGGGATCGAAGGGCATTGAATATGATACTGAGGAAATCAAGGGAGCTAGGACTAAAACCAAGAATCACCTACCCAGCAAAACTGAGTATAATATTCCAGGGGAAAATATGGTCTTTCAATGAGGTGGAGAATTTTTGCTGAAAAGAACAGAACTGAGCAGAAAATTTGACATTCAAACACAAGAATCATGAGAAATAAACTTGGAAAGAAATCATAAGGAACTTATCAATGTTTAACTATTTACATGCCAACATGGAAAAACGATGATAATAACTTATGAGACTTTTCTTAGTGTGAGGATAGGTGAAGGAACTACAAATGTGTGTATGTATATATATATATACATATATATATATGTATGTATGTATGTATGTATGTATATCTACACATGTGTCTATATATGAAGGTATATATGCATATGAGTACATATCTGAATATGTGTGTATATGAGTTCATAGAGGGTACTGGATCAATTGAATATAAAGGGATGATACTTCATAAGATAAAATTTTGAGGTGGGAGAGGATCAGAATGAGAGGAGACAGGCAGAGACAGAAAGGGGTTAATCATCTCATACAGAAGAGGCAAGGGATAACTGTTACAATGGAGGGGAAGAACAGGAAGGCAAAAGGGAAAAGGTCAACTTTGGTCTCATTGAATTTGGCTTAGAGAAGGAATGACATAAACTCTAAACTGGGTATCTTGCCACACATAGGAGAGTAAGGGGGATGGGGATTAAAGCTGGGATGAGGGAGGGGAGAGCTGGGTGGGGGAGAGGGCTGCTGGAAGCACACACTTCTGTAAAGGGACAGGGTAGAGAATAGAAGAAGTGGGGGGATAGGAAGGAGGAACATATAATCAGTCTATCACAATATGTTCACTGTGGAGATGTCTTGTGTATTTACGCATGTACAGCCTGTATTGAATTGCTTGTCCTTCCAGTGGGGGTGGATGACAAGTGAGGAAGGGAAAGAATCTAGAATTTAAAGTTATATAATCAAGTATTATATATATATTTGAATTTGGCTGTATATATATATTTATATATAATCATCATTATTATTATTAACTGCATGCAACTGGGAATTAAGATATACAGGCACTGGAGTAGCAAGACTCATCCTGCCCTACCACAAAGTTAGAGGGGTAATTGAGGAGGACATAGGAGAGAGCAGATTGGGGGAGGGGCTTTACAGTGGGATTGCTCTTTTGGGGTTGTTGGTAGGGGAAAGATGTAGAGAAAATTTGTAACTCAAAATCTCATGGAAATGAATGCTGTAAACAAGAAAATAAATAAAATAATTAAAAAATATATTTTTTAAATTAATAGACTTAGAAAAGAAAAACAAATACTTTTTTTTAACATTAAAGCTTCTAAAAATCCAAGGAAAGCTTTTTGACAGACATCTAAATTGCCCATATAGTTTCTGTATTATACAGTTCTGTCCAGAAAGGTTGTGCCCCAGAAAGTTAAAAGCCTGGGTTTTATGTTACCCATTGCACTTCTTTTTATGCCTCTTATGTATTGGATTCCCTGATCTCTTACATGGACCTGATTACTTCTCTTAGGCTTGTAGTTCTACATAACTCTGTTTTTCAGCTTAATTTTTAATGTATCTATTCTCTTACTACAGTCCTGCATTTTAAAATCTTAGGTTTATAATTACAAGTCCATCACTCCACAGCATGTAATACTTATTTTTTTTTCAGGGAACCATCTTTGTACCAGTGATGTATATAAATTATTGTATTAGATCTTCTATTACATTAGATCTTCTATCTCATCTGGCTACATTGCCACTTAGAACACATCTTAGGGCCAGAGTTCTTCCATCCCTTTGAAAATGGAAATAATTCTCCTTTGCTGTAACTGAAGTCCACAGTATATGTCTCCGTATGCTAAAGGATTTTCAGAGCTTTTCAGATTTTCAGAAAAGGAAACTCCCTTTTCAACGACTATTTAAATGAGATTCTATCATCAATCTCACAAAATTATGATGATTCAGTACCATTTACCTTCTTTCTTCCCCAGTATTTGGGTGTTACACATACAGTTTAAGTCAGCACAACTTCACTAATCTAATTACAGTTGGTATTTAGAGAGGCAGTTATGATTCCTTCCCTATTTAACCTTTTTCCATATTCAGCTGTGAATTGGGCCCATACTATTTAAATTTTCCTGGAAGTGATTTAATTTGCAAAAAAATTAGAAAATCTCTTTAAAAATGAAGAGAGCCAAAATGGCTACATAGAAGCAACAAGGTTCAGTGGCTCCCACATAGCCAACTCACATAACCATAAAATATGACTCTAAACACATTTTAGGGCTCCAAAATTAACAAAAATCAGAAAAAAACCACTTCTCCCACTGAAGGCAGCTTGGCAGAAAGGCCTCATTGCAGTGTTGGGTGATGAGCCCAGCCCAGCCTGAAATGATGGCTTGGCCCCAGTGGCCACATCTGGAACCTTCAAGAGAGTGGATCAGAAACATCTGTGGCAGTTTCCAGAATTATCAAGTCATAAGAAATAAGGAAAAATTGAAAGGTCAGTGGAACCCAGCAAAATTTAGGGGAGAAAAGCATTCTGGCTGAACTGCCTCCAGGGCAAGGAATCAGTCGAAGTGGCAGCCTTCCAGCTGCCTTCATGTGGCTGCTTCAGAGCTCCTGGCCTGTGGACTGCAGGGGCTATCTTTCAGAGGCTAAGAGCTCTTGCATTGAGTGGCCTGCATCTGAATCATGGTCTTGGGGGGAGGTCCTAGGGTGTATTTTCAGTGAGCCAAAGCTGGTGGGCAGCAAAAAAATGGCACCCTCCCAATAGCTCTGGCAGCTGCAAAAACGCCAGTGATTTGGGACAGAGCTTTTCCCTCTGGAAGCAGAGTTCCACAGAGCTAAAAAAATCAAGTAATTCACTGGCAACATAACCAGAAAAAGGAAGCAAACCAAGAACAACAACCAAACTTTAGATTCCTTCTTTGGGGTCAAAAAGTATCAAAGCATGGGATGGGAAGAAAACAACATAGTCAGAACTCCCACACCAAAAGCTCCAAGAAACGTGAAGACTACCTCCAAGCCATAGATCAGCTTAAGAAGGATTTTAAAAATCAAATAAGAGAAATGGAGGGAAAATTGGGAAGAGAAATGAGAATGATGCAAGATAATTATGAAAAGAGAGTCAACAACCTGACTGAAGAAAATAACACCTTAAAAATACATTAGCTCAAATGGCCAAAGAGGCCCAAAAAGCCAATGAGAAGAAGAATGCCTTAAAAAAGTGAAATTTGCCAGATGAGAAAAGAATCTCAAAAGCTCTCTGAAAAGAATAATTGTTTCAGAATTAGAGTGGAGCAAATGACTCTATGAGAAATTAAGATACTATTAAACAGATACAAACAAATGAAAAAATAGGAGGCCATGTGAAATATCTCCTTGAAAGAACCACTGACCTGGAAAATAGATCCAGGAGAGACAATTTAAAATTTTTTGGACTATCTGAAAGCCACAATCAAAAAAAGAACTGTGAAAGCATTCTTCAAGAAATTCTCCAGGAAAATTGTCCTGATATTTTAGAACCAGAGGGCAAAATAGAACTTGAAGAAATTCACCCATCACCTCTTGATAAAGATCCCCAAGAGAAAACTCCTAGAAATGTTATAGCCAGGTTCCAGAGTCCCCAGATCAAGGAGAAAATATTACAAGCTGCTAAGAAGAAACAATTTGAGTACTGTGGAAACACAATTAGGGTAACCGAGGATCTGGCAGCTTCTACATTAAGTGACTGAACGGCCTGGAATATGATATTCCAGAGATCAAGGGAGCTAGGATTAAAACCAAGAATCACCTACCCAGCAAAATTGAGTATAATGTTCCAGTGGAAAATTTGGTCATTCAGTGAGGTGGAGGACTTTCAAGCATACTTGCTGAAAAACC
>CM053596.1:226089733-226101911 GCA_028646575.1 Pseudocheirus occidentalis | reverse complement strand
TTATCAGGACAGGTGATGGAAATACAAATGTGTGTGTGTGTATTCATGTGCGTATGTATGTGTGTATGTGTGTATATATTTATGTGTATATACATACACATATGTCTATATAGGAGAGTTTATATACATGTATGAACACATATCTGAGTATGTATAAATATGAGTACATAGAGAACACAGGATCAATTGAACAGGAAGGATGGTACTCTAAAATGTGAAATTCTGAGGTGGGAGAGAATTAAAATGAAAGGAGACAGGGAGAAACAGAATGGGGTTAATCATCTCATATAGAAGAGGAAAGGGATAATTGCTACAATGGAGGAGAAGAACAGGAAGGTAAAACAGAAAAGGTCAGCCTTACTCTCATTGATTTTGGCTTAGGGTAGGAATGACATCAACTCTAAACTGGGTATCTTGCCACACAGGAGAGTAGGGGGAATGGGGATGAGATTTGGGATTGCAGATGGGAGGGCGAATCGGGGGTGAATGTTACTGGTAGTATACTGTTTTGTAAAGGGATAGGGACAGGGTAGAGAATAGAACAAGGGGGGGGATAGGAAGGAGGGACATATTATCAGTCTCTCACAATATGTCCACTGTGGAGATGTTCTGTGTAATTACACATGTACAGCCTGTATTGAATTGCTTGTCCTTTGAGTGGCGGTGAGTCATGAAGGGGGAAGGGAAAGAATCTAGAATTTAAAGTTATATAATCAAATATTTAAAAATATATGTATATGATAATAATAATAGTAATGATGATGATAATAATAATAATAAGAAGAATAACTATTAACTATATCCAATTGGGAATTAAGATATATAGGCACTGTATCAGGGGAGTCTATCCTGCCCTACTTGAAAGCCAGGGGAGGACCTAGGAGAAAGCAGATTGGGGAGGGTTTATCCAGTGGGATTGCTGTTTTGAGGTGTTGGTAGGGGAAATATGGTGAGAAAATTTGAATTCAAAATCTTGTGAAAATGAATGATGTAAACAAGAAAATAGATAAATAATTAATTTTAAAAAAGAAATGTAGAGGAATGGAGTCAACATTAGGGAATTACACCAATTGAAAAATACATTTGCAAGTCTCTATACAAACCATCATGTATAAGTAGAAAATTAAAGATTTGTTTTATGATTCATGCTTTTAAATGGCTCAGTTATCTGAAAAATTCAGATAAAGTAATTTTTATTTTTATTTTTATTTTATTTTTGCTTTTTGGAGGGCAGTTGGGGTTAAGTGACTTGCCCAAGGTCACACGGCTAGTTTTTTGAGTTAAGTGTCTGAGGCCGGATTTGAACTCAAGTACTCCTGACTCCAGGGCTGGTGCTCTATTCAGTGCGCCACCTAGCTGCCCCAAAAGTAATTTTTAGATGCTGGATGATTTGCTCAACTATTTTAATTCTCCATTTTGACCTTCGTTTTTATTTCAATGCAGTCTGGTTTGGTAGAAAGAAAATTAGGCTAGTAGAAAGACCTAGACCGAGATCCTGTTTTCCCTCTTTATGAGATGCCTAAACTTATTGATGTCACTTAAGATATTTGGAGCTCAGAATCCTCATCTATAAAGTGGGGCAATAATACATATATTTTTATCTTGGTAATTCTGAGGCTCAAATGAAATTATGAATATGAAGACATTGAAACTGCAACATGCTATTGCAAGTAAAGTGGATTGTAGTATGTGTAAGATGGATTTTTGTTATTCTTCCTTAGAGTTTAGTTTCCCAGGAAGCCATAACAATCTCTATTGATCCCGTTGAGATGTTGGAATAGTTGTTTCCCCTCTTGTTGGCTGCTGCAAGAAAGGTAATTAGGGAATTCTGTAGAAGTTGGCGCTCCTATTATCAACAACCCTTTGAGAAAACTAGACTAAAATAAATTAAGTTTGTTTATTTAATCCCTTATTGTGACTCTGTTCTTTTCTTACTGTCCTTCTGGGTTAATCAAACCAAGAGTGAACCTGTGCTAATGATAGGACACCTTCTAGCAGTTGTAGTGTCTTCACCTATCTTACAGACAGATAAATATAAACATTTTTATTATTGGTTTCTACAACTAATTTTTCTTGTTTTTCTCTATTAAATGAAATTATTAATTTTTGTGTCTTGTAGGACCCTTTGGAAGTCTGATGAAACCTGTGGACCCCATTTCAAATTTTTTTTAATGACCAAAATAAACTGCATAAGATTAAATTGGAAATGAATTATATTGGAATAGTTACTAAATATTTATAAAAACAAAATCCTATATGGTCAGCTAAGAAACCCTGGTTTACTGCTATAATTCTCATTAAAGAACCATGAAGGACAATTGAATGTAACATGACCTAAAAGTGGCAAATTAATATTGGGGGGAAAAGATGAGCTATACTAAATCTGTGCAAAAATCAAAATTAATCCTTATATATAGTAAGAGAATAGGTGAGAATTTTGTTGAGATGTTGGGAATATTAAAATTAAAGTCCAAATAAGAAGCCAGAAACCCCCTCTCCCCAGCAAAAATGTAGTAATTAAAAGAAAAGACAAGTCATAGCTTATTCTGAAGCAAGGGGACCAAATTTACAATTTATTCCAGAATAAAAGCCCTAACATTTAGATCTATGTGGATCAACAGAACTGTCTGAATCAGTTCATGGAGGATGTGTGGGAAGTGAATGGACATAGGCATATGTCTATTAGGTTGGTGTTTAGAGTTCCAGATGGGAATGTTTTAGTTACTAGACTTGAAAATAAGACAGTGGTATAATACAAGAATATTTTCTCTCTTATTATTATTTTTTTAAATAAGAAGAATAAAATGTAGAGAATTCTACTGGAAATTAGGCAAGTATTCCAGATCCTATGAAAAGTTTTGAATGATATAGATGACAGGCTCATAGAATGCTAGAGAACAAGAGGATTTTAGAAAGCAGCTCATATGGCTACTTCATGTACAGAAACTGAGATGTGAAGAAGGAAAGTGAATTCCTTAATGGATTCACTGAGTCCTAGCCTAGTGCTTTAAAAAAAAAGCTGTATCTGAAATGGTGGCTTCTTTTTTAGCCATGATGATCTATTATATACACAAAGCAACTAAATATATAGCTTACTAAACAGAAATTGATTTATACTAATCTGGTTATCATAACAACATATTACTAAATATTTGCTTAAATATGTTTAAAATTTTGATACTTGTTCATGAGAGTTGAACTCTATATTTAGATAAATAATTTAAATAGCAGCTTGTGGGAAGATGAATGTTTTTTTTTTCTATCCCAGCATACCTAAACCTCTTTTTAAATTGCCAAGACACTATATCTGTATGGATGAAGACCATCTGGGTGGAGTAGTGGTCCTTTTAACTCTAGAAACAGCTAAATAAGGAGGTCACATAGGCCTTCAGTGAGATAATGATCAAATTGTCCTTCTATAAATCTGACTACTTCAATTTAAGTCAATCACTGCCTCAGAACCTCTGAAATACAGATTTGAGAATGGAGACAAGAGATGACATCCTTGTGTCCCCACCTGATTAAAAAACAAACAAACATGTCAATCCTATAGCAAGATTGAAAAGTAGAAAAAGACATGTTAAAACCTCATCATAGCCTATTTAGGGAGATAGTTTTGCTTTTTTTCCCAGTTATAAGTGAGTACTAGTAATTCCTCGATTTGTAGTGCTGTTATCTTCATACAACTCAATTTTAATGCTGACATAGCCATGGGACCAAAAATAGGTCCAAGATAAGGGACCTTGAACATATAATCACCATCAGTAGGATCCATCATCTCATTATCAAGAAATGCATCATCATGGAGATTGCTTCTGGAGTAGCTTTGCTACTCACACCTCATCAGTACCCTGAGTTGCTTCTTTCTCTCTGATTAGAGGGCTAAAGAGTGGAACAAGAAACTCTTTCTTTAGAGAATGCTCAAAATGCCAGTCTTTTCTTCTTTGCTGCCAACTACTTTGACTAGTTTTAACTCTATAATAATTTCCATCATGACCCTGCACCTGGTATTCTTTGGAACTTCCCTCCCCCCATACACACTTTGCAGTTGTATGTATGTATATTTGTGTATGTGTGTTGTCTTCACTCATTAAATGGTAAATTCCTTGAGGGTAAAGTCTATTTTTCCTTTTCTTATTACATCCCTACCACCTAACACAGTGCCTGCCATATAGTAGAGGTTAATAAATGTTTCTTGTATAATTTCAATAATCGAACATACCCCTATTTGGCCTGGGAACAAATCAAAACTTATGTTCTTGAATTTAGCATGCCATCAAGGATTCTGTTAAGACATCTAAAATTTCATATCAATAAATTAGACTTTGGATACATAAGTATTATTAATGGGATTTCTTTCATGCTTTTGATTACTCAACAATCACCTTTAAGAAAGCATTTCCTTGGAAATGGTTGGGAGAAATGAATTATCTGATCACTTGTATTATGTGCAAAAGTTCTCAAACTCTCTAATATGACACAATTTTATTTCTAAATTACAAATTAATATGCTCCTTGAGGGTAAGAACTGTTGTTATTGTTTTCCATTTCTTTGTTACTTCTGTGATTAGCACAGTGCCTAAAACACAGCAAACTTTAATAAATGTTTGATTATCTGAATTATTATTGTATTTTTAAAAGAATAATATTTATATAACATTTGTTTTAATAAATAATAAGAAACATAAGATCATAAAGTCATAGAATATGAAAGTAGAAGGGAGCCTAGGGATTAACTAATACAGCTTCTGTATTTTATAGATAAGGAAACTAAATGCCAGAGAAAGAGTGTATAGAAAGCCAAATTGTAAGGAGGAACAGATAATAAATGATATTTATACTTCATTGAATTTATTTTTTTCTTTTGTGTATGTGGTTGTACTTTTTGTTTTTTTGTGAAAATTTGAAAGTTTCACAAAATGTGGACAGGGAAGAACATAATGAAGACAAATTTAACCGGAATAATAGATTTCATATACAAGAACTATTTCCCTTATGTGATTTGAAAGATAATCATATCCTAATTTTTGCTAGAAGCTATCTCATGTAGTGGGGAGAGAGGAGGAAAAGTGGTAGAGACAAGAGCCCAAGGAAACACTAGAAAACATGGAGACCAATTAGAGCAGAATATGTTGTTGGCATCTCAACCAAGTCTATAGTTTCTATCTTTATGAGTATCTTGGAAGATCCTTATTAACCTTTACTGGGGATTCATTGATCTCTACTAAATACTTAACATAAAGTAATAGATGACTGCTAACCTACATAATTTATAACTCAATAAGTAGTCCTGTGCAAATTGTTCTGGATAGAAGGTTAAAATCCATATTAAAGTAAGCATTAAACACATTGATAAAATCATAGATGCTTCAAAGTGCAAAAAACAGCTAGGTATCTAAAACTATGAAATCATACTAAGATTTAAAAATAAAACCAATCTTATGTTTAGAAGTAGCTATGTTAGGTAGTGGGTAGTAAACTGGTCATGATGTCAAGAAGATTTGAATTAAAAATCCTTCCTCAAACACCTGTTTACCATGTGACCCTGGAGAAGTCACTTATGCTCTTTGAGTCTCAATTTTCTAACTTGTAAAATGTGAGAGTTGGATTCAATGACTTGTAAGATTCTAAATCTATGATCCCATTATAATGTATACTTCATTCTATGTAATGCAATGATGTTATTAAATGTGTGTGTGTGTGTATATATGTGTGTGTGTGTGTGTATATATATGCATATATATATATGAGTTTTGCTCTATTGTCCTGTGGTTTAAACATCCTATAAATCTATTGTTGTGTATGTATGTATGTGTATGTGTAAATTCATCATTTTCTAATCATTATACACAAATAAATATTGAATAAGTACTATTTGGATACAGAGAAGCATATAATATGATAACTGCCCTTTAGGAATCTGAAATCTTTTTGGGGAGACAAGAGAAATAGATATTTGGTTCCGAATGAATTAAATTGACAACATGTAATACAGAACTTCATAGAAGGACTTGATTATTAAGGGACGTACTATCACAGATCTACTACTGAAAAAGATGTCAGAGACTATTTAGTCCAATTCATTTATATTATGGATGAGGAAACTGAGGTCTGCAGAGGTTATAGAATCACAGAGTTAGTAAGCTTCAGAAACAGGATTTTTAAAAAAGGCATTATATGTGGATTCATTGCTTTTTTGCTATCTAAGGATTTTGGTTTTCTCCTGTAAGCAACGGAAAGCCACTGAAAGTATTTTCAAGTAAGAAGATCATCTGTGAAAAGCATGCTATTAAACCACATGCATAGATACTTAATTATGCTTATACACACTATGAATGCTAGGAATTTGTGGAATGTAATGAGCTTATGAAGCTCAGTAAATGTTGACTCATTGAAATTCAGACCAGTACTTATACTGTCTGGAACAGCCCCATGGACTACACTACACCTGTGATACAGCCTACAAAGTGACAGCTCATCAGGTTGGCTTTAAAAATGCACACCAAATGACATTTATCTGATACCATAGATGCTAAAATTTGAAGACTTTCTGAAATAAAAGGGCTATCTATGCCCTTGATGTGTGTTTGTGCTATTGTGATAAGTGGTACAGAACCAGATGTTCCCATCATGGGTCACATGGCAGTCCTGGAGAGGAAGGTTTCCATGGAGAAGTGAATTTCTCAAGTACCAGAAAAAAATGACAATAACCCCTCCCCCCAAAAAGGGTCCCATCTTGTGCTTCAGTTTCAGGGGTCATTTCTTTCCCCCTTAGGGAATTACAGGAGCTATTAAGAGAAATGCTAAAAGGGACTTGGATGATGATCTTATTTCTCCACTCTCAGTTCCTTCATGTAACCTTCTAACTACCCCATCTGGCTAATTTACCATCTGGATATGTAGGGTAACTAAATGATCTGGTGTATAGAGCACAGGACTTAGAGTCAGGAAGAAAAATTCAAATTCTGTCTAAGAAATTTACTATGTCTTCTAACCTAATTGTGTCTCAGTATCCTTCACTGTAAACTGGATATAACAATAATACTTATTATCCAGATATTTTTGGTTTTATGTTAAGTCAAATGACTTAAGCTATGTAAATCACCTTGTAAACCTTGAAGTACTATATACATTCTACCTATTACATTGCTCTAGAACTATGCTTATATTCCAATTTAATATGAACTTGCATATGTGTGAATATGTATGTGTGTACGCATATATGCATGTTAACTTTCTTGTATCTTTATTTATCTATCCTGTCCCTAAAGGCGGAGACTATGTCTCCTTCCTTTTGTGTCACCACAATGCGTGGCACAGCTTGAAGACCACATTTATGCTCCACTGGGGAAAAATAAACCTGTAGCCTGGAAATAAATGTTTTATTGGTAAACAAATTCCAGTGTAATTTCAACAATAACTTCTCATAGGTTAGATAGGCACCTATGATTGAGACTAGTCTTTCTGTGCAAGACTGTTTTTACTAATTCATAACATTTGTCTATAAGCTAGCAAATAGGAAGTCAAGACTGAGGCTTTGCATCAATACATGCTGCTTTTAATTCTTAGCTTTCTTCAAGACTAAGTTTAAATGTTCGTTTTCTATAGTAGACCTTTGCCTCCAGTTGCTAGCGCCTTTCCCTCTAAGGTTCCCAGTGCTTTACTCTGTATTTCCTTGATTTACTCACCACATGCATGTGTATTTGTGTATGGGTATGCATGTGTGCATGTGTACATGTATGTGTACATAAACACACATGCATGTTACATAAGTTTTATTGATTTGCTTTTACTTTGCAAACATTTACAGATTATAGTTGTTGAGAAGCCTCTTGTAATAACGTTAAAAAATTAAAAAAAAAACATCAATATGGGGATCTAATCTGAAATTGGATACAACCCTATACATTTTAAATACTTCCTCTGCTGTAGGTTTAAACATGTTTTTTAATTAACAAAAATCTCTCTTCTTTGCTCTTCCATTCCATTGTATTCTGAAAAAAAAGAGAAAAGAAAATGAAATTCTCAATACCATATATACATAAATAAGCAAAATAAGTACATTTCTCATTCTGTACCATAAACCAATCTCCCTTTTGTCAGGAAATAGATGGTCTATGTTTAATCTTTGGGCCTCTGGAATAAGGGATGATCACTGTATTGATCTTAGTTTTCACAGCTTTAAGTTTACTTTTCCTTTTGATGTTGCAGTTGCTCTTTAAATGATTATCCGCTCCTCTCCCTACAAATATAACCTGTTAATATCTTATACTGATGGAAGAGCTACATCCCAGTTATCTTCTTTCTGTATTTGCAATATTGTTAAAAAAAAACTGGAAGAGAAGAGGAAAATTCAAAGGTATTACAATGAGTAAGAATCTCTCCATGATGGCCCAGTATTAAGACCTCCTTGTTGGTATATAATTTGCCAGAGTTCTTCATGAGTAGAAACCAAGAGATTCATCATAACATTATCTTTGAGCTTCCTAAGAGATTGAAAGATAACTTCTCCAAAAATAGGGAAAAGTAAAATTGTCATACAGTGATGGTGAAGGGTAGGATGGTTTTGACAACTGTCTAAGTAAAAGGAAATGTCAGAAAGACTCATCTTTTATGGCTGCTGATGTTGCTTCTCTTTTCCTTTCATTTATTTGTGGCACCAGACATCTGGCTTAGTTTAGTGTCCCAATCTGATGAGAACTTAAATGCAAGAAGACAGCAATATCCAGTTTGTCCTGCCAGGCTCTGATATTAGTAACGTCAGCCTGTGCAAGTCTGAAATTCTAGACAAAACTGAAGCCCTTGCTCTGAATTCAGGAGAGTATGACTGATAGAAAATTGTTATTAATTGAATTATTTTAGACGTGTCAAAAGAGATCTTGTCTGAAATCGTGTCTTGTCTCTGGGGTAGGTAAAAATTAATAAGACACCCATGATTCTTTTATCTGATTTAATCCAAACAGGAATAGTTGAATCTTTCAGGGGACTATGATATTTAAAGTTATATTTCATTATTAAGTCTTTGGAGGTGCATGCAAATCATATTTGTTTAATTTCACAGATATAAAATGTCACGTGCATGATATATTTGAATATTGGCTCCATATGACTTTGAAAAATGGAAAGATCTTGGCTCATTTTCCTCCAGTTTTTAACTTCACAATTGATAAGTGGACAGAGGAAAAAGACTCCCTCACAATATTAAACAATTTTGATATAAAAACAATTCCCTTCAAACACTGCTGACTCTCATTTCAGTGTGACACTTATGAATGGTAATCTAATGGAGTCACAAAGAATAGGAAAAGGAATGAAACAACTCAAAAGCAACAAAAACAATTTCTTCACTTGATCCTTATAGATTATGTAATCAAGGCTATTTGCCATCCTCTTTTCAATCCTACAAACTGGACAATCTCCAGGTTAGCAACATTCTTGAACAGTAGTACCTAGAATGAAATATCACACTCATCATCACTAAATATAAGGAGGAGAGATTATACCAGAATTATCCCTTACCCTTTTCTGGAAAACCATGTCTCTCTCAATAAAGCCCAAGATTTCAATAGATTTTTAGGCTGCCACTTGAGATTGCTGATTCATTTTATTATTGTTAAATTGATTTTTTTTTACTGAAGGGCGAGATTTATACTTATCTCCATTACATTTTATCTTTGAGCATTATTCACAATGCTCTAACCTGCTTAGATCTTTTAGACCAGTGGTGTCAAATAATATGGATCCTTGAAACTGTGTATTGATTTAGAAAACCACAAATTAACAGCTATGTTGCATTGTTATTTTATTTATTTCATTAATAATTACATTTTAATCTGGTTTTAGGACCTTTGGGAACTCCCCTGGGATATGACATTGACACCTTACCCTGTCATAAACTGTGTTAACTATCCCTCCCAGCTTTGTGTCATCTACTAATTTGATGAACATACTATCTATACCTTGGCAAAAGTCATAGATAAAAATGTTAAAAGCACAGGACTAAGCAGAGACCTTTAGGTTACTGCACTGGAGACCCGCTGTACTGACAATGAAACACAGAATTTTTCTTACTATCTTTATCTTATCATTCAAGCCATAGTTCTCCAAGTTCTCCATAAACCTCACTTGGTTAAAAATCTCACTCATGTGAGAAACTTAAAATTCGGTATCACTAAATAACTGATTCTATTCTGTAATTGACCTTTTCTGTATTGCAACCAACCCATTTTGCCAACCCATTCTTTTTTGTTCTTGAGTTAAGTTCAGGAATACAGTTTTCTCTTCAATTTATTTCAAAGATGTGATTGAAAGAAAAAGGTGTTATTTATGGCATTAGCATCTGGGACATCTGATTGTTGTCTATAAACCCTAAACAGCTTAACCTGGTGCCACCACTTCCCACCCCCAACAGCAACAATAGCAACACAAAACCCCGCACAAAACCATATTATCTATATTTGTCTGTCCTTGTACAATTAGGGGAGATTTGAATTCCCCAAAGCAGACAGAAAACCTGGTGATACTGATCTCCTAGCTGAGATTATATGAGGCAGATGAGTCCTATAAAACTATTAACATTCTTTGACTGTCAGAGAGCCACACCTGAAAGTGATCCTACTTTTCTCATCATAGCCAATTATAATGTTTACCAACTACATAGACCACTCCTATATGTCAATGAAGAGTGCTTCCCCTTCTCATTGGAGTTGCTGACCTTATGAGGTGGCTGGTCTGACCCATTTTGTTTAGACTTATACTATTACTGCTAATAAACTGATTTTGCTTAGAAATGTACCTCAATTTATCTTTATTGAATTTACTCCCAACAGTTTGGAGGTCCTAATAAAATTGGTGGAGGGAGATAAGATCCCTAAACTCTCTTGGCAGAACCCCTCTCTTTTTTCCTGGGTGCCCCTGGGAAAGTTTTCAACCTGAAGGGAGGGTTTCTTTCTTTAAAGTTAATTGCATTTTATTTTATTACTTTTTGGAGGGGGAAGGTAAGGCAATTGGGGTTAAGTGACTTGCCCAAGGTCACATGGCTAGTTTTTGTGTTAAGTGTCTGAGGCTGGATTTGGAGCCAGGTCCTCCTGACTCCAGAGATAATGGTCTATTACCTGTGCCACCTAGCTGCCATGGGAGGGTTTCTTCTACACAGCTGTATGTGAGACCTGGATCTCCACTCAGCAACATCCCCCTCCTCCTGAAATTTTCTGTTAGCTTTGAGGTACCTTTGCCATTATGGAAAAGTTACAATTTTGTCTATATTTTTCTTGGGTTTCTGTTTTTTGTTCAGTATCATAATTTCTAAATAATTGGTAATATAAACCCTGAGAATTCTCCCTAAGGGACTTGAAATTGAAATATTCCTTTTTCAAGTTTGACTCTCAGTTCTGAAAGGGGACTTAAAATCCTTGGAGAAATATTGCTTCAAAGGGTTGGCTATCTGGTTACCCTGAGAGGAATTGATACCTTTTGGGGGAAATTCTGAAACGTCAGAAAAAAATCTTTATATGAAGGGTTCCTGCTTCATAAATAAATAAAAAATAAATTTAAAATAAGTGGATGGGTGGTTTCTGATATTTTACCCAGCCCTTTAATTCCTCTACCCATCTAGTGGCTTATTATTTTTTTTATAATAACCATGTACTTTATTTTTAAAAATTATTTTAATTTTTGTTGGCTGATTTAAAAAAATATTTTTTTAAGTTTTAAAATTAACTTTTGTGTTTACTTTTAGTTTACATCATTCATTTTTACAAGATTTTGAGTTACAAATATTCTCCCCATCTTTCCCCTATCCCCCACTCCAAAACAGTGATCCCACTGGATACCCACTTCCCCAGTGTGTTCTCTCCTATGTGCTACCCCATGCCCTCTCTGACTTTCTGGTAGGGCAAGAAGGATCTCTCTACCCCAGTGTCTGTATATCTTATTTTCCACTTGCATGTTCAATAATAATAATAATATTAATAATAATAATAATGATGATGATGATGATGATTGATGATGATGATGATGATGTTGATAAGTTTTTAAACATTTGATTTTAAAACTTTAAATTCCACATTCTTTCCCTTCTTCTCTCATCTCTCACACTTACTGGGAAGATATAATGCAACTTCCAAGGTTCAGATTACCAGAATAGCAAATCCCATTTATTCAGCAAACATTCACAGAA
>CM053596.1:226073436-226089233 GCA_028646575.1 Pseudocheirus occidentalis | reverse complement strand
AATTATTATAAATGTTATTTCTCTAGTCCTTGCAAAGTAGGCTACTAATAGAGATTTTATACACACACACACACACACACACACATATACACATGCATGCACATGAACGAGGACTTGTTTGTGTGCATCTGTATGTGTGTGTGTATGTGTGTGTGTATATGTGTATGTAATTGGAGGTAACTCTCATTGAGAGGTAATATCTTCAGAAGATTTCAGTCTATGGATGAAGTAGCTGTGCAAAGCTGAATTTTGCCTTAAGCCTCTCAAAATCTGTTCTCTGTAAATCCCGTAAGTGAACCAAATGAATGTTTGCAGTAAATAGGGCCTTCCAGCAGTTCTGGGAAGAAAAGCTAGTCTCTCCCTGAATAAAATGGCCTAGCCTTTCCATTAGCAAGATGGAAAGATAGATGCAGTCTGCAAACCAACTAGTAAAAGATATCCCCCAAAACTTCAGGAGAATAATGAAAGGGACAAGTATTTATATAGCAAGTCTACTATATGCCAGGCACTGTCCTAAATACTTTTTACAAATATTATCTCACTTGATTTTCACATCTCTAAGAGGTAGATGCTATTATTATCAACTTAAATAATTTTAAAAAACTGAAGCAGACAAAGGTTAAGTGATTTTTCCAGCTAGTCACACAGATAGCAAGTGTCTGAGGCTGGATTAAAATTCAAGAATCTAGGCCAAGCATTCTATCCACTATATACACAAGCTGCCTCTGGTTTAATGCACCAGGGAGAATATAGAATTTTTTCAATTCCTCCCATACAATATCTCTTGAAGGTGAAATTATATACTAGTCAACTTCATCAAACACTTGCTATCTCCTTTAGAGACCCTCCCTTCTCTTCAACCTATTTCTAGTCTTTCTCTAAAGTGTAGAACTTCCAGATCAACATAGAATCACAGTATTATAGATTTAAAGTTAAAAGGAACCTTAAAACTTGTCTACTCTAGGGGGATGAATCAAGATGGTGGGAAAGAAGCAGGAAAACTCTGTGGCTCCCTCCACCATCAAATACCTATAAAATATGACTCTAAACAAATGTTAGAGCTACAGAATTCACGAAGTGACAGAGAGAAACAAATCTCCTGCTGAAGGTTGCCCAGCAGTCAGACAGGAAGGATCCATCACAGTGTGCAGGGAGCCAAGCCCAGCCCCCCCATTAGTCTGCAGTTTTAGCCCCAGGTCAGCCTAAACCAGACACAGCTGGAGCAATCAGGAGAGTGGATCACCAGTAGTTGTGTCTGTTTCCAGAGTTATCAACCCATAAATGCAAAAGACAAAGTAAAAGGTCAGTGGAATTCTCCTAGATCTGGGGTGGTGGGAGGGGGGAGCAGAGTGCAGTCCAGCCTTTACCCCCAGAGCAGGAAGTTGCCACTAAGCAGCCGCCTCCATGTAAGCGACCATTCAGAGGTTAAGCACTCTAGCATTAACCTGCATGGATCTGGATCACAGTACTGGGTGGTGGTTCTGAGTGGGTGGGTGTGATCAGTGGGCCAAATCTGATGGGGGCTGTAGAAACAGCACCCTCCTAATAGCTCCAGAAGCTGTGAAAACCCCAAAGATTTGGGACAAAGATATTCCCTGTGGAAGCAGAGTTCTACTGTGGCAAAGAGCTCAAAAGACAATTAATGGACTGGCAACATGAGCAAGCAAAGGAAGGAAAACGAGCACAGCAATCCAATTTTAGGTTCCTTTTTGGGACAAAAAGGGTCAAAGCATGGAATGGAGAGAAAACGATGAAGTCAGAACTCCTCCAGCAAAAGCTTCCAAGAAAAATATAAACTGGTTACAGGCCAGGGAGCAGTTCAAGAAGGATTTTGAAAATCAATTAAGAGAAGTGTAGGAAAAATTTGGAAGAGAAAAGAGAATGATGCAAGAAAATCGTGAAAAGAGAGTTAACAACCTGACTGAAGAAAAGAACACCTTAAAAAATAGACTAACTCAAGTTGCAAAAAAGACCTAAAAAATCAATTGGTAGGAAAATGCCTTAAAAAGACAAATTTGCCAGATGGAAAAAGAATTTCAAAAGATCAGTGAAGAGAATAATTCCTTCAGAATTAGACTGGAGCAAATGGAGAAATCAAAATGCTATTAAACAGATCCAAACAAATGAAAAAAATAGAAGGCAATGTGAAATATCTCATTAAAAAAAAAGAAAACACTTACCTGGAAAATAGATCCAGGAGAGACAATTTAAAAATTATTGGTCTAACTAAAAGCCATGATCCAATAAATAACCTAGAAATCATCCTTGACAGAATTCTCAAGGAAATTTGCCCTGGTATTTTAGAATGAGAGGGCAAAATAGAAATTGAAAGAATTCATTGATGGGCCCTTGAAAAATGTCCCAAAAAGAAAACTCCTTGAAACATTACAGTCAGTTTCCAGAGTTCCCAGATGAAGGAGAAAATATTACAAAAAGCCGAGAAGAAACAATTTGAATATTGTGCAAACACAATCAGGATAACCCATGATCTAGCAGCTTCTAAATTATGGGATTGAATTGCTTAGGATATGATATTCCAGAGGTCAAAAGAGCTAGGATTAAAACCAAGAATCACCTACTCAGCAAAACTAGGTATAACGTTTCAGGGAAAAATATGATCATTCAATGAGGTGGAGAACTTTCAAGTATTCTTGATTTAAAAAAGCAGAACTGAATCGAAAATTTGAAATTCAAATGCAAAAAGCATGAGAAGGTAAACAGGGAAAAGAAATCATAAATAACTTATCAAAGTTGAACTATTTGCATGCCTACATGGAAAAAGGATAATTGTAACTTATGAAACTTTTCTCAGTATGAGGATAGGTGAAGGGAATTTAAATGTATGTATGTATGTAAGTGTGTGTGTATGTATGTATGTGTATGTATATATGTGACATATATATGTATATATATGACATACATATATAACTATATAGGAGGGTACATATGCATATGAATACATTATGTGAGTTTGTGTATATAAGTGTACAGGTATACATAGACAGAAGGTACAGGACCAATTGAATAGGAATGGATAATTTTTATAACCTGAAATTGAGAGGTGAGAGAGGAATATGCTGAGAGGAGATGGGGAGAGACAGAGTGGCGTAAATTATTTCACATAGAAGAGCAAGAGATAACTCTTACAATGGAGGGGAAGAACAGGAAGGCAAAATGGAATGGGTCAATCTTACACTCATTGAATTTGACTTAGAGAGGGAATGACATACATACTAAATTGGGTATCTTGCCCTAGAGGTGATTAGAAGGGAAGGGGAAGAGAAGGGGGATGCTGGAAGGGAGGGAAGGCTGGGGGGGAAGGTAGTTAGAAGCACACACTTATGTAAAGGGACAGGGACAAAGTAGAGAATAGAACAAATGGGAGGAGAGGATGGAGGGAAATATAGTCAGTCCTCCACAACACATCCGCTATGGAAATGTTTTGTGTAACTATTTATGTACAATCTATATTGAATTGCTTATATTACCAGTAAGGGTGGGTGATGAGGAAGGAAGGGAAAGAATCTGAAAATCAAAGTTTAAAAAAATATTATTATTTACATGCAACTGGGAAATAAGATATAAAGGCACTGGGGTATGGAGATGCATCTTGCCCTACCAGAAAGTCAGATGGGAGATGGGGAAGGATACAGGAGAGAGGAAATTGGGGGAGTGGGTATTCAGTGTGATCACTGTTTGGGGTGGTGGGTAGGGGATAGATGGGAAGAAAATTTGTAACTTGAGGTCTTGTGGAAATGTGTAATGTAAACTAAATATAAACAGAAAAGTTAATTTTTAAAAATTTCTATTCTAAACATTTTGTTGTATGGAAAACAAACAACAAAAAAATACAGAGGCCCTAAGAAGCAAAACAACTTGGACAAAGTTACATTTCCTGTAATTAGTCAAACTGGTATTTGACTGTGAGCCTCATTACTCCATATCCATTGTTGTTTCTTCCTTATCACGTAGACATCACCAAAAGTCTGGTCCCTTAATTTCTAGTAACTCACTTCCAATGATCAGAAAGATGGATCCATGTAGAACTTCTACTAAACCTCTAGCACAACTTTAAAACTGTTACCCATTTACTCAATTATTATTACCTTTCTGCAGGATGAAAACAGTGCAAGGAGTGACAGCATTATGTAATTAAAGAATATAGTGGACTTGAAGTAAGAAAACTTGAGTTTTAATACTGATTCTAAAACTTAGTAGCCATATGACTGATGAGGAAACTGGGACTGTCTATGAGTCCCAGTTTCCTCATCAATAAAACATTTTATTATGATTCTACTTCTAGTTTTTTATTAGAGAAGACTATGAATGAAGGTTTTGAGCTGAATAAAAAGAACTTATGATTTGGAGAGTTTTGGAATTGTCAAGGCCAAAGACTGAAGTTGCAAAGGGAAACTTTGGGAGTGCGTGAGGAGAAAGCAAAAGAAAATTAAGAAAACTTCAGTAGGAATATAAGGGCTAGAGCTTAATAAAGGAAGAGATGTAAGCTAAAAGAGGACAAATCCTTGGGCTAAATAAATAAAGACTTGACTTGAAAGATAATTTAAGGAGGATTTGAGTTAAAGGACCTAAGGAGGCTGGGCAATAAAAGAAAGACTGGAGAAGAAGGAAGAGAAAGAGCAGAAGCAAAAAGATGAAGGAGGAGAAGGGTGTGAGGAGGTGGAGAAGGAGGAGGAGGAGCAGCAGGAGGAGGAAGAGAAAAAGAAGAGGAAGTAGAAGGAGGAGGAAGAAGGCAGCAGCAAGGTAAGACAAGTTACAAAGTTAGGAAGACAAGAAAAAGCAAGCCAAGAATTTAAAGATTAGGTACTTAGGAGGTGGGAAGGAATTAGTAAAATTATGATTCTGGATTTAAAGGGGTCTAAATGAAATTTGATGCAACCATTCTGCAAAAGGTCCTAGAAAAAAAATGACAGTGGACTAAGTATCTAGTGTCAGTCAACATGGAAAGGTTCTTACAGTGACCTACAGAGACTGAATAACATTGTAATTTTTTCCACAGTCAAGAAAATATAATAGATATAAAATAGGCTATAAACATTGAAGTGCTTTATAAGTGTCATTGGTATGATTGTTGTTAATTCACCATCACAATCATCATCATCATCATCATCATCATCATTCAATCTCCATTCAGGTCTCTGCTGATTTCATTCTCTGACCTTTCTACTACACTCCTCATGAGTAAAAGCAATGTTTCTAGAGAACTATAGTAGTGTCCTGGTTGTAATCAGACTGGGGGTGGGGAGTGAAGCTTAATATGCATTACGAATACTTTCTCAAATCAAGACAATAAAAATACCCAATAAGTCAAGTCCTAATTTTGAGAAATTTCTAAGTATAAATGTTGACACTGAAAAATCAATAAGGGGCTTTGACTCTTAAGAGTCATTCAAATCTGGCTCCAGCATACAAAAACGGTCAACTTCCTGTCATCTTGTCCCATCATTTGTAAGATTATACAACTACTATGTGCTTCTATAAATTCATTTAGGCACACATGATATGGCCAGAAGAGATCTAGAAAATAAAATTTAAATATCATAAAAATATTGGGGTGAAAAAAAACCCTGAAGACTACCTTCAAATGGAAGAGGGACCATTAGGAGAAAACCTATTCTGGATCTAACTGTCACAGGAAAGAATGAATAAATCATTACTATGAAAATGGCAGCACCCTTCAAAGACATGCCATAACAATCTACTACTATCCTGACATCTTGTCACACAAATCAAGGAAGGAGTGGTCTGATATGGACCAGCCCATCTTGCAATTAATGACAGAAAAGAAAAGCTAACATAATTTAATATGACACAGATAGGGGATAGACCTATTATTTCATTCATATAAGAAATTTTCCCTACCAAAGCCAGTGGATTATCTTCTCTGCAATTTAGATACTTAGACAGCCTTGACTATAGCACTGAGAGGATATCTGACTTACTAAAGTCACATAGCCATTATATGACAGCAACAGTTTCTATCCATTATGGCAAGCTGCCTCTCTAGTCTGATAGAATCCTGAAAGCATGAAAAACAGATTTCAGTTCAAAAGAAGGATTGATTGGGGTGGGGGGGATAATGATAAGGATTAGAGCTGTCCAATAGTAGAATGGACTTCTTCAGGAGACAATGCCTCCTCCCACCCCCTTCTCAAGGTCTTTAACTAAAGGGTGGGTGAGTCCATATCAACTATGACAGAGAAAGGATTCTCAGAAGTCTGAGAAGATTGCAATGAAAGTCCCTTCCAAATCTGTAATTTTATGATATAGTACTTGCGATAGCTACCTTATGAGTTGGTTCAAGGAGAACCCTTTGTAAACCTTAATGTCTTTGGAAGTGTGAGTTATCATTATTATTAGTCATATCTATTTCTGTTTATGATACTGCCATTCTCCAAGTAACTTGGTATAAGAAAATGAGGCCGTTGTTTAATTGGTTCTCCTCTATCAGAAATATTTTCACTCATTATTTGTTATTCCCCCCAAAAACTCTTACATCTATGATTTTGCTGATTTTTTTAAGTCTTCATTTAATTTTTTGGATAAACTTCATTTTTGCATATCACCTTTATTTCCTAAGTATAGCCTCTCTTTTCATTCCTCCCCCCAGAAAGCCATATCTTAAAGCAAAGAATAATAAAGAATGAAAAAAATACAGTTCATCAAATGAACCAATATATCCAAAATATCTGACATTGTTTGGAATGTTCCATACCCATATTTCAGATTTTTCTTACATTAAGCTAAACTTCTGTCTTGAAAACTTCTACCCATTTTTCCTAAGTCCTCTCTCTGTAGTCAAGGAGAACAAATCAAACTTATCTTTTACATGTAATCCTTCAAATATTTGAAAAAAAATAAATCATGTGTCCCCCTGAACATTCTCTTTTTACTTCCACAGCTGGATGATATATAAAGTGATTACTTAACAAGTTTACCACCAGTAAATCTAAATTGTGAAGCCTTGCCACCATTGTGGACAGGGATGCCAAGAACTCAAAAATTCCCAGTGGAAGTGAAGTACAAGGGTTGGCACAGTATACACTGATTGTCCTTCTGAGTCCTAAGGAACTGAACTGGCTTTCTATTTCCTTGGACTATGGAAGTTAGCCTTAATAAACTAAGAAGTTATCCTTTTTTTGAACTTTGGGAGTGACCTCTGGTGTATCTTGCTGAATTTTGACATAGATGGAATATTATATCATTTATCTGCCCCACTCCCTCTGCCATTGATTGATAAAGAATATAGTTAGTTATTGAAGAAGCTATAGCAAGAAACACTGGCTATCAAAGGGATTGGGAGTGAATAGCCTGAGCCAGCCTAACATTTGCAAACCCCTAAAATAACTAGACAATTTTCTGGAACAAAAGACAACATTCTGATATAGTTGGAGAAAAAGCTCAGACCTTGGGTAAATCAGGATTGGACATACCAGACGTAAAATTGTTGTTAGATAAAATAGATCAGCTATTCAGGGCCATCTAGTTTGATACAAGGTGGAATTCTTTCTATCTATTAATGCCTTCTCTACTGCCATCCAAAATGCCTATCTTCTCAATCCTTAGAAAGAAACTTTTGATAGACCCTACTATCCCCTAAAGTGACTGACCTATAACTATCCTCCCTTTCTCAGTCATTGTATTAGAAAAAGTTTCAATACTTACTTCTTCCTGTCACACATTCTTCTTTTCTTTGTACTGTGGGCTTTGGATCTCATCATACAACTAAAATTCCTCTTAAATGTTAAATCATCTTAATGATCAATCTTTTAATTATTAAATCTGATGGCCTTTTTTTACTCCTTATCCTTCTTGACTTTACTGATCCATTTTGTATAATTAACTGCTCTTTTCTCCTAGATATTGTTATGGGAGAAATACCTCCTTTTTGAATTAATTCATGTGATAGGTTACTGTTGTCAAAATAATTCTACCACAGTGTAGAAACTATAGAGATTAAAAACCTTGGTTTTGTTATCCTTGAGCACAGGTTCAAGATTCAGAAAATAACCCTGAACCTATATTAGCATTCTAATGAACCTTTTTATAGACAAAATTACATCAAACAGAGTGACTTGTTTTACATATTACAATTTTGTATCTTTTTTAGGATGTAAAAATATAAAAAGGTGGATTAAGAACCCCTTGCTTTCTTCAATATCATAAAAATTGAACAAACTTAGTTAAACAGAATCATAAATTCATATATCCTTTAAGAAAACACACAATTGAACTAACTATAGATAAATAAGTTAGGTTATAAATTAAGATACGTTTAGAGGATTCAAAATGGTTTAAGAAGGGACATTTTCGAGCGGCTAGGTGGTGCAGTGAATAGAGCACCGGACCTGGAGTCAGGAGTACCTGAGTTCAAATCCGACCTCAGACACTTAACACAAAAAATCTAGCCATGTGACCTTGGGCAAGTCACTTAACCCCAACTGCCCTCCAAAAAAAAAAAAGAAAAAAAAAAGAAGGGACATTTTCATTGCTGTAGAGGTAACATCAGAAGAATCTTTCTAGAAATAATTAAGTCACTTTGGGAAGCTCAAATTCCACTTTGGCTGCTTTTCTAAAAAGTTTTTCTTAATTCTATCATTTGTCACGAGTCAATTCTATAAAAGTAAACTAGGTACAACTCTGAGGAAAATCAGTTTATGAACAGTGACATATATAACTGTTAACAATGTGGGTAAAATTGACCACCTCAATGAAGTCAGTAATCCCAATGAGAAGGTGAATAATTCTTTACTGACATGTAGAAAAGGAAGGAGGCTATGTAGTTGGTGAACATTATAATTGGCTATATTGAGAAGAGAGAATTGGCATTAAATTGTGATTAATCATGTCCCTCTCTTTCAGTTATGAAATATTAATTGTTTTATGAAACTCATCTAATTCCTGTAATCTTGGTGAAGGGACATGAACTACCAGTTTTCTATCCCCTCAGGGGAATTCAACCTTCTCTCCCCAATTGTACAAGGGCAGGCAAAGAAAGAAGACATGTCTTTGGGTAAATGGCACCAGGTTAAACTGGTTGGGGTTTACAGACAACAAGCAGATATCCAAGGAGCCAGTGTCATGAACAGTAACTTTTCTATCATTGAATTAACTTGTAGGGGAAATTGAATTTCTGAGCTTAACTCAAGAACAGAAAAATGGGTTGGCAAAATGGGGCAGCAATATGGAATAGAGGCAATTACATAACAAAATCAATCATTAAAGGATACACAATAGTTTTAATTTCCTTATTCCCCCATTGATTCAAGGAGAAAAACTTCCTCAAAGAATTACTAATTGATACGCCTATTATTAAGGGGAATCAAACCTATCCACCTCTCAATATTGACTCACCAGACTAAGAAAGATGTGGAGGCAATAAATACCTCATTAAGGATTATTCCTTATGATACATAGGTGTTTTACAATGATTGAAATAGTTAGAGGAAAGAGAGAGAAAGACAGACAGACAGAGAGACAGAGAGAGAGAGAAAGAGAGAGAGAGAGAGAGAGAGAGAGAGAGAGAGAGAGAGAGAGAGAGAGAGAGAGAGAGAGAGAGAGAGAGACTGAATGATGAGATCCTTTGGAGACCCTTTTAGCAAGTATGCTTAACAGGGACAATAGGGCACGTGAAAGGAATGAGAGTGAAGGGTGAACATTCAGTCTCTTTTTTCTTTTCCTGTTTTCTATTTCATCAACAAATCATATCTTAGGACTTGGATGCCTCATGCAGTCATCTGGTTTCTGAAAACACAGCCTCTTCATGCAGTCATATGATTTTTCCTAGTAACTTCTTTTCTTGGGTACTCTGAAATGGGACTGTTCCCAAAGAGGTATCGAAAGGAGTAGCTTCTCCTAGATCAGTTTTTTTTTTGTTTTGATTTATTTGTAGAGATTCTTAGACATTTCTGTGAATTTTTTTTTGCAAAACAGATTTCAATCCAATTTTTAAGACCCTTAAATTTTTCTCTTCCAGTAGCTAAGGTATGTGATTAAAAAACATCTCAAACCTAATGGTTTTAATTTTTTTTAACAATAGAGTTATAAGAATATCAAATTGGGAAGCCCTAATTCACAGGAAACTACCAAGAATTAAAAGGGTTTTTATACATGTCCTTGGCTATTTCTAACTTTATCTAAAACCTCTACCTGATATAGACATTGACAACAATAGGCTGAAGATAGACTCTCTAAAAAATCTATAAGGATCTGACTTGTAAAATGAGTTCTTTTGGTTAAAGATTTAATATGTACCAAAGTAGACATGGAAGGTAAGGTTAAGAGTCTTTCTCTGAGTAGATATTGACTTCATTATCATTTGACTTTCTGTGATGTAAGTTAGCAAACTGTTATGTCAAGATATTTCTGAAATTCAAATAACAATGGAGAAATCAAAACCTAACTAAAAGATTTCAAAATGTTTGTTCAGAGGATAAATAAAAAATAGTATTTATAAAATCATGGACTGAATTTATGCAGCATACAAAATGCATGTGCCATTATAATCATTTACACTTGACATATATAATCATCTGACCTTCTTGTTTTCTCAAAAATTCTACTGTAATTATTTCCCTTCTAAGAGGATGAACACATAGATAACAATAATTTCTGCAACAAGATAACTTCTATACCTAGGTTCAATATTAATTCAAGTTAATTTAATGCAAATATGCCAATTTACCACCAATTGTAACAAAAGAACTGGCATGGAATGTGTACATATACTAAATAAATCTAAATTTTATACAGAGAATGGTGCGTATCAAATGAGTTGTGTAAACTAAAACATGTTCAGTTGTTAAGTATATCCAAATTGAACTGATATCACACACACACACACACACACAGACTGCTGTTCTTAAACACCCTCCTAACAACAGGGACATATTTAAGATAACTTCTATAATTTGATGGCATTTTACCGAATGCTTTATTTCTAGGACCTAACCTTAAATGTTAATTAGTAGGCAACTAGTAGGCAAATAGCAAGCCTAAATACTCATCTACTTAGTTCTTTAGGTGATGGCAATTACTATAATTTAAGATTGAAAAAAGTAAGCTCTTACATGCTTGCATTCTATTATAATAACATAGATACGTTCCAATGTCTGTCTATTAAATAATACAAATATTGTGCTCAGGTCTTCTACAAACTATCTGCCATGATTAAACAAAGTTGATATAAAAGGAAAAATCAGGATTATGATTATAATAGCATCAAAGCTGGTCCCCCAGGTAAAAGCCTAAGGGCCAGAATGACTTGACACATTTTTGTGTAATAGGACAAAGCATCTTTAGTTCTCTTTGATTTCAGGTAAGAGACATGTAGGCATTCAATTGTATGGCAGGTTATCAAAGTTAGATTCAGAATTAATCTGGTGGAAAATGTCTAATATGAGAAACTGAGTCAAAAAATGTCTTAGCTTTGTCTTTCTAAGGTCACTCCCCAACCCTCACCCTGATCAAAGATTCCTCATAAATAGATATCACCAACAGCAGTTTCAGACCTAATTCCCAATATGCTGTTGGACTTTTTCTTGAAGCAGAGAAACATTGGCTAAATGGTACAAACATACCTGAAACTAAACCCTAAAAAATCAGTCTCAAACAACAAAGTTTCACCAATCATGCCTTAGAGCTGTATAGAATTATTATTCCTCTCATGTTGGGCTCATAGGAGAGTTAGCAAATAAGATAGTTAGAAAAAAAAAACTACCATATTTAACATCCTTTACTTTTACTTCTTCCACAGTTTAAACTCATTTTAATGTCTTAGTGTCAAAATGAATCATTAGAAACTGAAAAAAAAGAATAATTATATTCCAGAAAACCTCCTGTAAAAATAGCCACTTCAAGATGGCAGGGCAGAAATAGGAAAACTCTGTGCCCCTGCCCTCATAACTACCTGAAATACCTATAAAATATGACTCTCAACAAATTTTATAGTTACAGAACCTACAAAGTGACAGAGAAAAACAAATCTCCCACTGAAAGCAGCCTGACAGGAGGACAGGAAAGGTTCATTGCAGAGTGCTGGGAGCAGAGCCCAGGACCACATGAACCTGTGGTTTTAGTCCCAGGGTAGCCCAGACAAGACACAGTAGGAGTATTTGGAAAAGTGAATCACCAGCAGCTATGGTGGTTTCCATAATTATCAATCCATAAATGCCAAAGACAAAGTAAAAGGTCAGTAGAACTCTGCAGGATCTGGGGAAGGAGAAGCAGGTCTGGCCTCTGCTTCCAGAGGGAGAATCAGTGGAAGTGGTAGCCATGCAGCCACTTCTATGTGACTGCTCCAAAGCTCCCAGACTACAGATCATAGGAAGGGCAAGGGATCCTTCAGAGTCTAATAACTCTTGCATTAACCAACCCAGTTCTGGATCACAGACTTGGGTAGTGGTCCTAAGATGTGTGACCACTAAGCCAAAGTCAGTGGGGGTTGTATAGATGGTGCCCTCCAAACACCTGCAAGAGCTGCAGAAAACCCATCAATTTGAGGCAAAATTCTCCCCTATGGAAGCAGAGTTCTATTATGGCAAAGAGCTCAAAAGTCAAATATTTGACTGTCAACATGAGCAAGCAAAAGAAGCAAAGCAAGCACAGCCATTCAACTTTTGATTCATTTTGGGGGGACAAAAAGGTTCAAAGCATGGAACTGAAGAAAAACAACACAGTCAGAACTCCTGCACCAAAAGCTTCCAAGAAAAATATGAACAAATATAATGCCAAGAAAAGGCAACTTCCAAAGTTCTGATTACCAGCATAGCAAACACCATTTATTTGGCCAACATTCACAGAACAGGGAAAATCAAAATAGAGTATAACTCATTCCTTTCACAAGTAAGTTCTTAATTCAGTCCAGGTACTGCTCCCACCCATGGGCAGTACATTCTTTTAGTCAGTCAAAGTCTCTTCTCAAAAGGAGAGAGAGTTCTTCTCAAATAGAGATAAGTTTCTAATCATAAACAAAGTACACTCACAAAAAGGCCAAAGGTTTCTCACCCCTGGACACAAAGTAATTACAATACCATCCATTAACACCAAGCACTTGCTCAAAAGGGAGCAGGAGAGAACAAAAGGCTATCCACCCTTAAACCATAACAAGGTCAAAATAACATCTCAGCATGGAAAGGCCAAGGAAGGGCCCCTTTTTCATCTTCACTTGACGCAAGCCTTCAGCAGTCTCAGTTCCTGGGGAGACAAGGCTCAGCATAGCCATAGACAGTGTCCTCATCAAGTCGCACTCTGCCTAGAACAGTCCCAGAACCCCTGAAAGTATCAGCAAGGCCCCCTTCCAGGATTTCTGTGAACATACAACAAGAAAGTCCTTCAGGGCTTCTGCACCAACAGCCAGGTTCCAAGACCTCTACAACAGCAGCACTGTCCACCATCAGGTGAATCTGGAAAAACAACATCAAAGCAGACAGACAAAATACCAGCATCACAGCCATGCCTCCTCAGTTCTCAGCAGCTCCAGATGGCAGTCCTCAAAAGTCCTGGGAAGCTCCAATGGACTCTTTGCAGTCTCTCTCAGCAACTCAGGCTCAATGACTCTGGATACTGGTCTTCCAAAAAGTCCTTCTTCTGACCTTCTCTGGGCTTGAGACTTCCTTTCCATTCATGGCTCCTCCCAGGTCAGCCCCCTCTTTTCACATCAACAAGTCCATCCCACAAGTGGGATTTACAAGCTCTGGATCTTAACACTCAACCCAAAAACCAAGTCAATTCAGGGGCATCTCCAAATTCCATTACCATTACAACTAGTTACAGGCTATGCAGGAGTTCCAGAAGGATTTTGAAAATCAAGTAAGAGAACTGGGGAAAAAACTGGGAAGAAAAATGAGAATGATGCAAGAAAATTATGAAAAGAGAGTCAACAACCTGACTGAAGAAAATAACACCTTAAAATAGATTAACTCAAATAGCTAAAGAGGCCAGCCCAAAAAGCCAATGAGTAGAAGAATGTCTTAAAAAGATGAATTTTCCAGATGGAAAAAGAATTTCAAAAGCTTACTGAAGAGAATAATTCCTTCAGAATGAGTGTGGAGCAAATGGAAGCAAATGACTTAATGAGAAATCAAGATACTAGTAAACGGATCTGAAAAAATGAAAAAAATAAAAGGCAATATGAAATAACTCATTGGAAAACCACTGACCTGGAAAATAGATCTAGTATAGACAACTTAAAAATTATTGCACTACCTGAAAGCTACGATCAAAAAAGGAACCTAGAAACCACCCTTCAAGAAATTGTCAAGGAAAATTGCCCTGATATTTTAGAACCAGAGAGCAAAACAGAAACTGAAAGAATTCACCATTCACCTCTTGAAAAAAATCCCCAAAAGAAAAATAGTAGGAATATTATAACCAGGTTCCGAAGTCTCTAGACCAAGGAGAAAGTATTACAAACACCAAAGAAGAAACAGTTTTAATATTGTGGAAAAACAATCATGATAACACAGGATCTAGCAGCTTCTACATTAAGGGATAAAAGGGCTTGGAATATGCTATTCCAGGGTTCAAAGGATCTAGGATTAAAACCAAGAAACACCTACACAGAAAAACTGAGCATAACATTTCACAGGAAATTATGGTCATTCAATGAGCTGGGGGACTTCCAAGAATTATTAATGGAAAAACTAGAACCAAATAGAAAATTTGACATTCAAATACAAGAAGCAAGAGAAGAATGGGAAGGTAAACGGAGAATAAATCATAAGGAACATGCTTCCATGGAAAAAGGATAATTGTACCTTCTGAAATTTTTCTCAGTATGAGGAGAGTTGAAGGTAATACATATGTGTATGTATATATAAATATATGTGTGCACATACATATATTTATATATAGGAGGGTATATATGCATATGAATACATATGAGTGTGTATATGAATGTGTACAGGTACACATAAAAAGAGGGCACAGATCAATTAAAAGGGAAGGAATGATATTTAAAAGGTGAAATTGAGAGTTGAAACAGGAATATAATGAGAGGAGAGACAGAATGGGGTAAATTATCACATATAGAAGAGACAAGGGATAACCATTACAATGGAGGCAGAGAGCAGGAAAACAAAATGGAAGGAGTCAACTTTATTCTCATTGAATTTGGTTTAGGGAGGGAATAACATACACACTAAATTGGGTATCTTGTCCTACAGGAGAGTAGGGGGGAAGAGGGATGAGAGAGGGGATAATGGAGGGGAAAGCAGGTTGGGGGGCAGGGTAGTTAGAAGCACACGCTTTTGTAAAGGGACAGGGAAAAAGTAGAGAATAGAACAAGTATTATAGGATGGAGGGAAATATAGTCAGTCTTTCACAATATATCCAATCTGGAAATGCTTTGCATAACTACATATGTAGAACCTATATTGAATTGCTTATCTTATGTAATGGTAATAGAATTTGGAGATTTGGAGATGACTTTTGGGTTGAGTGTTAAGAGCCAGAGCTTTTGAATCCCACTTGTGAGATGGACTTATTGACGTGAAGAGAGAGGGCTGAATTGGAAGGAGGCATGAATTGAGAAAGGCTCAAGCCCAGAGAAGGCCAGAAGAAGGACTTTTGGGAATAGCAGTATACAGTGTTGTGGAGCCTGAGTTGCTGAGAGATACTGCTAAGAGCCCATTGGAGCTGCCCAGGACTTTTGAGGAGTGCCACCTGGAGCTGCTGAGAACTGAGGAGGCATGGCTGTGATGCCTGTATTTTGTCTGTCTGTTTTGATGTTGTTTTTCCAGATTCACCTGATGGTGGACAGTGCTGCTGTTGTAGAGGTC
>CM053596.1:226056108-226072936 GCA_028646575.1 Pseudocheirus occidentalis | reverse complement strand
AAGCTAAGTTGCAATAATTCATATCAACATTGGAAAGATAACTTGTCCATGGCATTATGTAATTTGAATAATAGACCAATGGGGGGAAGTACATCTCTAGCCAGAATGAGGACCCCAAATCTGCAAATTAGAAAACTTCAAACACATAAGATCCCAAATATTGAGTATTGGACTTTGAGGCCAGATGTTCCAGCACCATATCCAGGAACACCTGGTTCAGCCGGATATGATGTACATTATTTAGAGGGCTTTTTGTTGGACAGAAAAGAAATAAGAAAAATCCCTACTGGAATATGCCTAAGAATCCCTAAAAATCACTTTGGACAGATTTTACCCTATTCAGGATTGGCTGCTGGAGAAATACATGCATTGGCTGGAGTAATAGATTCTAATTATCAAGGAGAAATTATTGTGATGCTCTGCAATTTAGCCCATGAGGAGCCCATACAGGTTTGTAAACATGAGAGAATAGTTCAAGTGATTATTGTTCCTTCTAAAATAATACAACTTGTAAAAACTGACCCTCCTTAATAACTATCAGAGGAACTGAAGGATTTTATTCTATTGATAAAATAAAATTGGGAGCTAAGGTATGGGTAAAAAGGAAACCAGATGATGTTACAAAGGCTGCAGAGATTATAGTACATGGGAAGGATAACACAGTAACTATTGTTTATTCGGTAGAAAATGATTACAAAATTGTATTAACTCATATATTCTACCGTGAGTGAGGATGCAATAGTGAACTCATGTACTCCAGGAGTATGGCTGATCCTATGTCTACCTTGTTTCTGGTTATTTTCTCCTTGTTTCTTGTCTGTTCACCTTTTTTGCTAGATTTGTTTCTGTAGGCTTGATAACTTCCACCTGTAAATGCCTGATAGTTTAAGATGGATGTCACCCATGACTGTGATGTGTCACCCCTGGACCTGGCATCAAATACATTCCAAATACTGGCTAAGGAACTGACCTCTCAAATGGGCCCCCTTGGAACACGGACAACTCTACATCCATTTTCTGCAGGAAGTAGCCATGGAAGAAGAGACATTTGCCCCTTATCCCAAGATTTTGGCATCCTACTTGTTGGAGGGGGGATGATGGGAAGCTTGTTTCTGAATAAAGACCTTGGTTCTGCTCTCAATGTGGAAAGTTTGCTACATTTCGTGATCCACAACTATATCAGCAATTCATAACCACCATGGGTGTTGTGAATATTGCATTATTGGTATACCCATACATACACATGTATTTGAACAGTGCAGTCTATAATCAAAATTCTCTCTCTTTATGTATATGTATATAAACATAAAAAATATATATGTAATATGATATGCACTATATAAATACACTCACATAAAATTTATATGTTACATAGAGACATTTATACCCACAAAACATGTATCTACAATTTTGGCAGATGCTTGGAATAGGATGGCCAGAGAACATCATTTGATTTGAGGTTAGGGAGTTTTAATGACTTTGCAATAGACATCTAAGATACTCAGAAAATGTTAGAAAATGTTTCTGAAGTTTTTAAGTTGTTGATTTGAATATTTAATAGTTGGTAGAAGAATGCTGTTTTAGAGCACACTTCTTTGCCTGATGGTTTGCTATTTTATATGGGGGATGATATTCTTAATAGTCTTGCTTTACACAAAATTGCTTCTGTAAAGATAAAATGTATTTCATTTAGAATATCTTGGAGGTGGAATCATTAGGATTTTCATTTTAGAGTAAAAAGTTATACGGTTTGAAAATACAAACTGATGGGAAGAAAAATAAGTTTTTAACTCAAAATCAAATGGTAAGTCTATATTGATATTTTGCACTCACCATAGCCTTAAGGGAAAGTCACATCCCTACAGTAAGCTAGTAGTTGAAGAAGAGAATCAAAATGGTTAAAAGACTATGAAGCAAGAAAATGGTTTGTGTTAACTATGGAAAGAAAATGTACTTTTCCACTGGTAATCATTGAGTAATAACTTATATATTTGTCTTTGCAGATGCTAAGGATTATGAGGGACCTTAGACCTACTCCATGTCTTCTAAATTTTATACATAACAAAACTGAGGTTCAGAAAAGTAAAATAACTTCCTCAAGGTCATAGATCAAGAAAGTAGAAGACCTAAAATACAAACTGTAGTCCTCCAATGTCAAATCTATTTTTTTTCACGCTTACTATATTGCCTCAACAAAGAAAGGAAAAGGTATTCTTCCATTTTTTCTCTGGGAGCTTGGGATATGACATAACATAAATTTGTGATTTTATTTATTAATACACTACACAATAAAGTTCTGAGTTAGGCCAATGAAGACAAGAGGGGATTAAAAATGGGAGATAGTAACATTTTGCATTGTATGAATGGATGATTTTTCCAAGGCTTTTTTGAGTGCTTACTATATACCAAAAACTGTGCTAATCACTGGGCATGCCAATAAAAAGTAAGACTCTGAGTTATAAGATCATAGTATCATAGATCTAGAGTTGGAAGGGACCTCAAACACCATCAGTCTTTTCACTTTACAGAAAATTGAGGTTTACTGAGGTTTAAAAAGTATTGCTTTAAATAACTTACATTCTTTTAGAAGGAGAAAACATGTATAAAAAGGTTTAGTAGAAGGTCATATGAGATGGTCAAATAATCTGAAAAATATCTTGGCAGAGTGAATCATAAAGTTTGAATGTTGGGAAGTTGCAGCATTCGGGAGGATGGTAAAATTCATCTGTCCAGAGGATCCAGTAGTAATTCAGACAGCAAACCCTAGAGTTCTCATAAGTAGAGCTTCAAGATGGTAAAAATTTGGAGGACTAGAGGGTAGCAAGCAAGTCCAAGACATTAATCCACCATGGTCTAGAACAATTCTTGTGAAATGGGTCTACTATTCTAGACTACCTTGTGAAAGATTCTACAATAGTTGGAAAAAGATGAGATGTATAAAGGGGTTAGTTGGAAATAGGAGTTGGCAATTAACCATAAGAGGGAAAATGTTCTTAAAAGGAAATTTGAGAAAAAGAAATAAGGGGAAAATTTGAGCACAAGTAGAACTTTAGAAATCATCTAGTTCATTCTAATTTTACACATGAGCAAACTGATGGTAGAGGGGAGAAACTGACTTGTCTGAGTCACTCATTGAAAATAACAGAATATAAATTTAATCACATAGGCATTCTCTAGACTTTATGAGGCATTCCAAGAAACATTCTATTGCCTAAAAACAAAAAACAAACTGGCATTACATGCATTATCATGTGTATTTTTCTTCTCCATGGTAATACAGCCCCAATTAGGGCAAAAGGGAAGTGATTAGGACATTCCTGAGGAGGTCTGGCCTCACTTATATGTACACCTATGAACATGGCTCTCATAAATTTCAGTCCAGTGATAGTCCTACTGTGTCATACTTCCGTAAGGGAAGAAATCTGCTGTAGAGAAGATAAGTATTAAAAAAAGACAGAAAATGGAGATGGATGACATGGTCAGGTAGTTTTCTAGAGAGTCTGAGGCATAAACTTGATCTTGAAGAATTTTATAAGTGGATTAATAACTTTCAAATAATATAGTGGTAGTTGTGGTATGAGAGGCTGTATGATAAATAGAGTCAGACTCAAAGATAAAATGGGGATTCAAGTCCTACCTCTGTCCTCTGCTGACTGTGTACCCCCAACAAGTCACTTCCTTTCAATGAAGGCAATGCTTCAAGAAGCGAAATCATAGGCAAGAGTCCACAATAGTTGGGAAAATGTATAGTAGTAGTAGTAGAAGCAGCAGCAGGAGCAGTAGTAAGAGTAGCAGTACGACTGGGAGTAATAGTGATGAAGTTTGAGTTGTGTTGCTGTGGGTCATCTCTAAAGAATTACAAAGACTTAGGTTGATTCTGAGCCATTTGGAAAGATTTATTATAGTTTTGAGGTTTCATGCTCTGGCGAGTGGCTGAGTCCCTTAGAGGAATTTAGCAGCTTCAGTAAGGAAAGACACATAATTTTATAGAGAATATGATGCTGATTACATAATCAAGATTTACATAGAATAGAGGAATATAATTAATATTAAAAATGTAGGAGGGGTTTGTTGAGGGATTAGGTAATGGAGGAAAGGTCCCAGCCTTAGCATAACTGCACATGTGGTTATCCATAATTCATACAGTTAGGAGAATAAGTATGTATGGTAATGATATTATACTAAGCCTCTCTACATCATAGTTTCACTCTAACTAAGTCAGCTCTTTACTATCACTGCACAGGAGCTAACATAGGGTGGGCCCATTCCATGTTAGGTGGTCAAGCATCCTGCTCTACCTCCTGGTAGTGCTCTCTTCTGATAGGCTAGTTATTGTAGTCTTGTCTGGTCAAGATAGATAGTTACATATTGTGGTCCTTTCTTGGGCTAAATGGATGACACAATTCTGATTGCACAACTGTTTTTCTGGGAAAAGGTCTGGGGTGGAGTGCTGGTTTCTATCACATGGGGATGCCTGCTCTTTCTGTGGGAATTAAGAATTTAGGGATGCACTTGTTGTTCTAGTGAGCAGTGAGGCATAAGTTAGGACACTGACAGGGAGCTAAGTAGATACAGTGGGCCTGTAGTGAATTTTGGATATTGGGGCTGGGGGCAGTTCTGTTAAGGCTCCATCAGTGGGAGTAGTGGGAGTAGTAGCAGCAGCAGGATGAATGATTCTCTCTCTCCTGAAAAATTGTATAATTTTATTTGAGAAGAAAGGGTCTAAGGGAGAGAGAGAGGGAGAGAGAGAGAGAGAGAGAGAGAGAGAGAGAGAGAGAGAGAGAGAGAGAGAGAGAGAGAGAGAGAGAGAGAGAGAGAGAGAGAGAGAGAGAGAGAGAGAGAGAGAGAGAGAGAGAGAGAGAGAGAGAGAGAGAGAGAGAGAGAAAGAGAGAGAGAGAGAGAGAGACAGACAGACAGACAGAGACAGACAGAGACAGACAGAGACAGAGAGACAGACAGAGAGACAGAGAGAAACAGAGACAAAGACAGAGACAGAGACAAAGACAAAGACTGAGAGAGGCTGACACAAATAACGAGATGGAGACACAAACAAAGAGAGACAGAGAGATAAAAAGACAGGAATAGAGAGGTAGAAAGAATTCAGGTACTGGTTAAGTCTGTAAATACTGTGATCCTCATTACCACTGAATTGCACTTGAGTTAATCTTAAGAATAAATATTAACAAGAGGGAGCATCTCAGATACAGAACATAACTCAGTGCCAGATCAGAGCCAGTTTGTCAGGCTCCTGACAAAGTTTATATATTGCCTTACACTTATCAACCATGTGAATGAGTCTGTATAATTTTAGTGCTAGTAGAAGGAATCAAACCCTTAAAATGACTGCACTATTGCCCAATGTTTTATTGAGTATCCTCTGGCTCAAAGTACAGTCCCAATCTGGCATAGAGCTATTCTTGGATTCCTTGAGAGACAAGACCTTTGAGGAAATCCTTAGCTCTTAAGAGATGGGCCTTCATTCTAGTCTCAAAAGGCAATCAATTATCTATTCAGAGCCTAGAATTTTTTTTATGGATCCTCATCAGCATGTGCTTGCAGAGTCAACCAGTAGATGAACCGACTATTAATTTGTGATATGGAATAGTGGCAGGCCCTCTTGGTTCTTTGGGTACTCACTTGGATAGTCTATTATTGGCAGTGGCAAACAGGGAAGTAATTTTTATTAACCACAGAGGACACACAGAAAGCAACAACAGGGCTACAGAGGAAGGTGCCATGAGAACAGGGGATGGAGGAAAATGTGTCAAGGAAAACAACAAGCATAAAGAAGAGGATGGAGAACAGGAGAGGCAGAGAGGATCATTCACGCAACCATGAATTAGAGTGGGGAGCACTCAACAGCATGGACCTGATGAGGAAGTCTGGGTTTGAGGTCTGATTTTTAGAGGATTCTTTGTGGAAATAGATCAGTTTGATTTGTGTCACTTTGTGATTAGTTCATTAACATACTTAGAGTATCTGGAAGTTACATCTCAAAGTTGTCAGCACCATTTTTATATTTTACTGGCCTGGAACTGTAGAGCTCTGTAATTTGTTTGGAATTTATACATCATAGGAATAAAAGGCCCTGAAAACTGTGACTAGATGGCTTCTTCCTCATCTGTACAATATTGGATTAGCTGACTTTTAAATCCTTTGCAGTCCTAAAAATATGAACCCAAATGGCAAGATCAGCAGTCCTACTTTGATTAAATCCCTTTACTTCTCTTTGCCTCGATTTCCTTACCTGTAGAATGAGAACCATTCTATAATAAAGTCCTTACATACAATCTTTTCAGCTCTGAAACAGAATTAACAAGAACTGACACTCCTAATGTACTCTAAGTTAGGCTTAGAAAATACTGTATGCACATTTCCTCATTTAATTCTCAGGATAATCAATGGGAGTAGATAGTCCCAATATTGCCCTCCTTTAACAGATGGGAAATCTGAGTCTTAGAAAGATGAAATGACTCATTCAAAACCACACAACAACCTGAACCTAGGTATCCTGAATCTAAGCCTTGTACATTTTCACCACACTACAAATTGCCTATCATTTTATCTTCATAAAAATTGTGTGACTATGACACATGGCAGATGGGGCCATGGGAGAATTGATGGATATTTTTAATGCATTTACTTCATCTGGAAATAATTTCCTATAAACATTCAGTTATTGAAATCAAGATATTTAGTATACCTGTCAGAGGTAAAATTCTATCAAATAAATGAACAAAAACTTTGTGAGAATATGGAATTTGAAGGCCATCTGTACCCAGATAATAAGCATGCTTTAGTGGACTGTCCAGCCTCAACCTATTGCATATATCCATTTCATTCTGCACACATAACCTGCCAAAATTTTGACTGATACTATAACATGTGAAACTTCCTGATCAGAATTTCCTGAGAACTCTGTTTCAATGGTACCCTTAATCTTGTCCCAGGCTTTCTTCCTTTCTCCATATTATAGACTTCCCCAACGTTTAAATTCAAATATGAAATTTTGAGTCTCATTGTATTTTTTCCCAGAATCCATTTAACTACCTCAGGTCACAGAATTTCTTGAAACTCATCATAAATTTGTTTTCCCTTGTTGCTTCCATTTTCACAATATTGTTGTTATTGTTCAGTCATTTCAGTCATATCCAAATTTTCATGATGCCATTTGGAGTTTTCTTTGCAAAGACACTGGAGTAGTTTCTCTTTTCTTTATCTAGATCATTTTATACATGAGGAACCCAGACAAAAAAGGTTAAGTGACTCGCCCAAGATCACACAGCTAGTATCTGAGGTAGGATTTGAACTCATGAACATGAGTTTTCCTGATTCCAAGTTCAGTGTACCATTTAGCTCCCCTAGCGTCACAATATTGTGTTTCCTAATTCTAGGACCCTGTACTTCCCTCTGCCTTTTTATATTACTGCTTTACATTTTGGGTAACAAATGCTCACTTACTAGGGTTTATTCACAAGGAAGACTAATATACTGAAATGGTCAACAATATGTTTATAAAAGAAAAAAGCTTACTAAAGATTCCTCTCAACCCCACCCCTAAATTGCCATATTATTGTTCTAACTAAAGTTCCTTTAATCTAGCTCAATCCCCTTGAGCTCTCTCTTAAGATTCTCTAAAGGTCCTGAGTTTACCTAAAACACTGTTCTTCTGATCTACCACAAAAATGCTACTATCCAGACTGCAATATCTTTCTACTGAATTCAGATTAACGTAACTGGGATCTATGTACCATTTGCCCATTATACAAATGAAGACTCATGTTCAAGAAATCAGAAACCCACCTGGCATCTGGAGGAATTTAAGTGCTAAAATAATTATTGGCTAACAAGATCCTTTACGTATCTCTTCCAAGCTGGCAAGGCTGGGAAATTATAGTGAAGGATATCAAGATAAGCTCTAAATTGATATCCATTTTAGATACAGATAAACAAATGAAAGAAAAATGGGGGGAAATACTTATTACATATGGATAGAAGTAAAGTTCAGAAACAAACAAGCAATAGAGAGAATGAGAAGATAACATGGATAATTTTTATTATAGAAATTCTGTATTTTACACAAATCTAGTAATGCTAAGATTGAAAGAGAAACAAATAACTAAGAAAAAATGAAGGCATCATTTCCAAGCTATATAAGGAACTGAGTCAAATATATAGGAATAAAAGCCACTCCCAAACTGACATCTGGTTGAAGGATATGAACAAATAGTTCTCAAGGGAAAAAAATGGTATATATATATATATATATATATGTGTGTGTGTGTGTGTGTGTGTATGTGTACACATATGTGTATATTTATGTGTGTGTATATATGTATGTATGTGTATATGTGTATGTATGTATGTGTATATGTGACTGTGTATATCTATATAGTCAAATAAAAAATACTCCAAGTTAAACCTAATTTTTAAAAAATAAATTAAGCCAGTTTTAATGTTCTACATCTCACTCATCCAATTAGCAAAAATTACAAAATTTAGGGGTTGTAGGAAAGTAAGCACATCAGTGCACTATTAGTAAATCTGTGAATGTGTATAACCATTTTGGAAAGCAATTTGAAATTTTATATGTGTGTTTATACACACATATGTATATGTATGTTATATCTATATGTGTGTATGTGTATATATTAAATTCCAGGGAGAATGGGGAGTCTGGCATAATGAAAAACAAAAGATGTATTTTATACAGTAAGGGGAAATGAGCCATGAGGCTTTTCTGTCCTTTAGCCATAGTGCCTTTGTTAGGAAAATAAGGTTTATGAGAAACACTGAGTTTAAAATGATTGCAAGTCCCTTTGCAACTCTAAAGTGCTAGAGAATATCTATTTTGATTGGGGGCTGAGCTGTCAGAGACAGTGAGAAATTAATTTGTGCTAACCATAATTTCAGAGTCCTTTGGAAGAAAGATAAGATGTTGCTAATTTAGTGTGTTTCTATTTCCATTTAACTGCAGGGTAAAAAAATATATATATTTTTTCTCTTGCTATTATTGCTCCCCCTTCCTCTTCTAGCCATGATTTCCAAGAAGCCAAATTGAAAAAGAGATGTCCATTTCACTCAAGAAAATGTGTTACACCAAAAATCCATATGGTAGTCTTTGACATAGTGATGTGTTTTGTTTTTTAAAAAAATTCAACCTAAATTTAGTTATTTGTTCCATTTTTTTCCTCTGGGTATGTGTGTTAGAATTTCTATTAAATACTTAAAAATATTCAATGGCATAGTTATTTTCATTGCAATAAAGACATTGTTTGACTAAAAATTCATCATGGGCATGTGGTTAACCTATCTTGCATCTCTCACAATTAAGGATTAATAAGAAAAATAACAAATTGTACTTATGTGTTTATTTACATAATAATAATTTTAGTAACTGATTTGTATAGAATGTTAACATGCTCAAAGTTCTTTATGTATGTTTTGTCATTTGGACTTCTAATATTATTCTTATTTCATAGATAAGAGAAAAGAGATTTAGAGAGGTTGTGATTTGACCATAACAAATTTGTAATATATCTAATAAGTATCAGAGGTAGGACTTGAATTTACATCTTTCTCATTCCAAGTTCAGTGTTCTATCTTCTTTAAAGGAATTCTTTGTTACTATTTAATTTCCTGCTTGGTATTGGTGTGTGTGTGTGTGTGTGTGTGCATGTGTGTGTAAAATGTTTCTTTTTCATCTTATTTTTAAGGAAAAATAGTTTGTGTATGGCAGTACTAATAGAAACATCACTACCAGACAATGCCGGCATAGACAAACTACAGTCAGACCTTGTAATGGCATCCACACTGGCAAACCCAAGATGGTTACTAGCACAGGTTCTTAGATCCATTTTATTAGGAAGGACAGATGTTTAAGGGGTCACTAAAATCTTTTTAAAATTATATTCACTAGTTCAAGGAAAAAATCAGCAGCCCAAACTTCAGAGAAAATTTAAACAGAGAATATACAAGCAGAAAAATAAAGACCAACAGACAAGGCTCTGAAGGCCTGAATTAACTACACATTTTACATACATCCCTGGATCGTGAGAGCCTTTACATCTGAGCAGTCAGGAAGCTCTGAACATACAGCCACTCAGAATCTCTACCAAGAAATCACAAGATCCTTCTCAGAAGTGAGCCCCCAAAGCAAAATACCGAGTCAGAGTGTGTTTATACACACACACACACACACACACACACACACACACACACATACACACACACACACACACACAAACACACACTTCTCAGAGCCAGAACACACCACAACCCTCCTGACTCAGTGCCTAATTAGAAAGTAGAAAAAAAGGTGTGAAAGCCTTCATACAAGCAAGCCTCTTCTAATCAAGCTTCCCTTAATGGGCTCCATATGAGGCCTATTAATGGTCAGGGGAATACCTTAAATCTCATTAACATTACAGACCTATAGATGGCAAATAAAACAGTGGAAATAAAACAAAATAAATGTATATTAAAAGGAAGGAAACTGTAATACAGTCACTTGATAACTATTCACAAATTTTGTTTTTAAAAAGAAGGAAGTAGTCATTCATATACCAAACCTAAAGACATAAATAAATAACTTTAATATTCCTCTTCCCTCTTCCCCAATCCTGACTAAACTTCATGGTATTATATACATATTAATATGTGGTATGCTGTGTGTTGGTATACCCACACAATGAACATAGCCATATACATAATATATAATTATATAGAATATATACCTATAGTATGCACAATATACATGTATGTTTATATACTTTCTAAAAATTTATGCACACACATACATATATAATTATATACTATACATTATACATTTTATACCACGTACTAGATATATAATGCATATTTGTATGTATACATGCATATACATACATACACACATATACATATCTATATCTATCTATATATAGTTATAGATATAGGTATATATGTAAATAGAGAAAGATATAAAGATAGATGACAATAGGACTCAAACCTTTCAGTGAGTTTGGGAAATGTGTATCACAATAATGTAAAGACTTTCCCCCCAGAAAAACTAGCAGACAAGAACAATCTGTTCCAGTAGTCATGAAGGTGACTAAAGCAGGCATTGTGACGTGCTTGGAGCATAATATGACATCAAAGATGCCAAGTTCATCCACTGAATCCTGGTTCATGGCTGGTCATCTTGACTTTTGTCCTGCCACTAGATGTGGATGATTCAGTAAAAAAGTGAAGCTGATGACTTTGAATAATTCTGTCTCACTTAAATCCAATTCACACTCAAATTAAGACTTCACCTGTGATGTCATTGATCCTCCTCAAACATGAAGAACAACATTTACATATATATATGTATATATATATATATACATATATATATATATATATATATATATATATACACATACACTTTTACCATGTGTCTTTCTTTCTTGTAACCGCATGATATAAATTACGTCCATTTATGGGGAGGGTCTTGCAAATTTGTCCCAGTTATCATCATTTTGAAACTATTCTCAATGTATTTTATCTAAATCCCAACATTACATCACAGAAATCCACTGTAAAATAATTTTAGCCATTCACTGGAGATACCAATGAGATAGTCCTTGACAAAGTTAGCTAAAAGAAAGACTAAGTGACATTAAATTCTTTGAGTAACAGTCCAGGTACACCCTGCATTTTTGCTTTGTGCCAATGCATAAATCTAGTTTTTTAACTAATTATTTTCTGGAGTCTTTTTGAACTAATTAATGTCATTAGGTAATTTACATTAATTAATTGCCTCATAGAAGGTGAGGATTAAGATTACCATGCTATTAATTTGTGCTATTGGCTACAGTGAAGAAAAAAAAAGAATAAAACGTCCTTCTCAGTTCATAACTTCTGTACCCCACATACTAGGTACGCATTTTTTTTTCCAGGAAGATAATTTTTTTTACATTAGTCTTTGGGACTCTTCATTTTAAACTTGCTTTTCACAAGTACTGTTATCCTTTTCTGGATGTATTGACCAAGACTCAGAGAGATGAACTGATTATAATTCTACTTGAAATATATTCTTAGCTTTAGACAAGTAGATTATATTATGTTTTGGTTTTGGTTTTTGCTGTATAGAGGGGGTAAGGCAGGGCAATTGGGGCTAATTGACTTCCCCAAGGTCACATGGCTAGTGTTAAGTGTCTGTGGCTGGATTGAATTCAGGTCCTCCTGACCCCAGGGCCAGTTCTCTATTCACTGAACTGCTCAGCCACCCCTATGTTTATTAATTTTAAAACCTAAAATAATAACAACAAAAATAATGGCCTGCTATTATCATGATGTTTTGAAGTTTCCAAAGAGATCTACATGCTGTTTCTTATTTGAGTCTCCTAACATCCCTGTGAGTTAGGTTCAAGGGTAATTATTTTCTTCATTTGATAGAAAAGGACACTGAGACTCTGACAGGCTAAATTACTTATCCATAGTCACATAGCTAGCTAGGTTCAGAGGTGTGATTTGAACCCACGTGTTTCTAATGGCAAATGCAACACTTTAACCATTATGCCATACCTCAAAAGGTATCATGTCTTACATGTTGTCAGTTCACCCAGAACCAGCACTCTTCTTCGATTTCTCAGGTTACCCTGAATTATTATATTAAACCATTAGATATTGAGTAGAGTGATTACATATCTAAGAAAGGAGGGGATGTACATAGAATGTCATACTTTCTTTTTTAAAAGCTAACTCAAGTAGAAATATTTCATGAAAAGCCATTACACATTAATTCCTTGTATTCTTTACTCCTTTGTGTTTCTTTGTGTTACTTACAATGAGATCCCATCTTCTTTCTCCTAATTACTTCTACCTGCTTTCTCTCATCTCTAGTTTATCATCCAAATAACTGGCCAAACCAGCAATCATTTCCAAAGACTTCTATTACCTCTAGGACAAAATGCAAACTACTTGGATTGACATTTAAATCCATCTTCAATCTAGCTCCAACATATCTTTCAAGATTTATTTTGCTCTCCTTTGTGCACTCAACATACCAGTCAAATTGGTACTACTGTGTTCCTCAAATGTAACATTCTACTTTCTGTCTCCATTTCTCTGCACAGATCATCCTTCCTGTCTCAACCCACTCCCTTCTCAACTCCCTTTTTTCCTTTTTGTTCTTTCAAGACTTAGTTTAGGTTCTACCTCATCCACGAAATCTTTCCTTATAATATCTCTCAACCAGATGTTAGTGACTCTTCAATTTTTTAAAATTATTTATCTGTGTACGTGTTATATCTGTACCCAATCATCTCAGAAGAATTTGAGCTGCTTGAATACAAAGATTTTTTTCTTTTTAGAAGCATGATCTAGTATAGGACCTTGCATGTACTAGGTACTTAATAGATGTATTTTCTTTCTTCAAATTGAATTAAACATGGACATAGTTTCAAGGGTCCCCATCATTTTATTTAATCTCTCCTGGACATATTCTAGTTTTTTGATGCCCCTCTCAAAAATATATCTGTGTAAGTACTAAAGATTTAGATTTAGTCCTCTATGAAGGTAGAAGAGAGAATAAACAACCTCTGAATGTCCCTTTTAGCTACAACAGACTGTGATACTTGTATAATCTGACAGTCACCAAATCTTTAGTATCTCTTATGCATGTAGCCCTGTGCTAGGTTCTATAGGGGATAGAAATCTACCTTCAAGAAGCTTTTAGTGTAGTTAGGCTTTTAGGAACTACATTTATAAAGCAATAAGAGAATAATGAATGTAAAAATATAATAAGATGTCCAATTTTTATGTATCTCACATAATGAGGACTTTAAACATCTCAGTAGGTTCTCTAACTAAGATACTAATATTAACATATTTCCTTCAGATATTTTACATATTTTCCAGTTACAAGTGATGAAAAGTGTGATTTTTAACTTGCTTTTTTTGGTCAGGTAGAATACAACCTTTTCATTTTTATCATCTTCATTTATTCAGTAACCATTAAATTAATTGCCTCATAGAAGGTGAGGATTATGATTAACATGCTATTAATTTGGGCTTTTGGCTACAGTGAAGAAGAAAAAAATTGAATAAAACTTTCTTCTCTGTTCATAATTTTTGTGTCCCACATAATAGGCACACATTTTTTTCAGGAAGATAAAACTTTTTACAATTCTCTCATCAGATATTTCCTAATCATAAATCAGATATAGCCTATGTGCAGTTTATTATATATAGTATTGGACTTAAAGGTGGGAAGACCTGAATTCTAATCCTACTATATACATTTTCACTGTGTGCGCCCCCTCTCCCCGGTGAGCTCCTTAATCTCAGGTTTAGTTTGTTCATTTGTAAAATGGAGGTAATAATAGCAAACATCCTGCCACCTTAGTGTTGTTATGAGGAACAATGGATTCAAAACTCTTTCTAAGTCTAATAATACTGCATAGACGCTAGATATCTTTAACATTAGCATTACTGGGTAGTTCCACAAGCTATATACCTGCTTCTTCTCTTTTAATTTTTATAAAATCCATTCATATCACTGTTTTGTAAAGACGACTAAACGTGAGTATTTTACCTTTACCACAACCTACTAGTAGAATTTATGGCAGGGACAATGGATCCATGAAATATTTTCTCATAGTTTTCTGCTTAAAATTGTTTAACATATTGAATTTTACTTAGCATATCACTAAATTTTTAGAAGAAAAAAGGCATGGAATAGCAAAACATATACAAAATTAGAAAGCAGTGATGGGCTATCTAAGTATTCATTCTCCCTTTCACTTTCTCAGAATTAAATGAATTCATAGGCAGCAAAGGCAGCTGTATATATGGTATGGTTTCAGTGACAGCAGAAGGGCCCCACTTCCCTGGGGAAAAAAAATCATCTCCTCACCTGTTTCCTGATCCCACTTCTTCATCATTACCTTTGGAATAAAATAGAAACTCTATATTCTGATATTCAAGTTGGAGGCAAGGAATAAACATTTATGCGGTACCTGCTAAGCACTTGACAAATAGTACCTCACTTGATCCTCACAACAACCCTGCAAGGTAGGCACTGTAATTATTCCTTTTACACTTGAGGAAACTGATGCAAATAAAGGGAAATGATTTTACTGGTGTTATACAAATAAGTAAATGTCTGAGAATACATTTGTACTCAGGTCTTTCTGACTCCAGATACTCTATCCCCTGTGCCAACTCACTTCCTCTTTAGCTATACCAATCTGGTACTAACCTTCTATTCCTATTTTATCTCACATTACATGTAGATTTCATTTGAGCAAAATTATTTTTTTTCTTTTCTCTTTGACCTTTCTTACCATAGTCCATTGCCTTGTGTTTGAATCAAATTTCTCCAACCTGTCTGAGAGGAGGTTTTATGATACAATGGGAAAGTGCTGGAGTGGCTGTCAAAGGCCCTAAGTTCAAAACTGGATTCTATTACTTATTACCTGTATAACCTTAGGAAAGACATTTAATTTTTTTCTGAATTTCATTTTCTTCACCTATAAAGTGAAGGGGTTGGATAAGATGACCTTTAAGGCCCCAAGAATGAGAATAATAGCCTTTTCTGATATCTGAATTTGAAGGGGTTAGAAGACTGAAAGGTGCTTAAGAGTACTGTGTTGCCACTGGACTTTAAGGGGCAGAAAATGTCCTAGAACTGGGAGGCTGGGAGTATTGGCAGGACAATATTTTTTCTGCCTTCAAAATTTTGTCAAAGACTAGTGCTAAAATCTTCAGTTTCCAGTTGAAACGTAGGGATTTTTCTAATTGAATATTGAAAGCAATCGATGCTCTTCAGTGTAATTCCCTGATGAGACTGAAACTCCAGAAACACTCCCACTGAGCATGAGAATGACAGTGTTTAACTAAAAAAGATTTTCATCAATATCTATGCCCAGAAGAAAACAAACATTTTTTAAAAATTAAATTTAATGTTTATTTTTAGCTTACATCCTTCATTTCCACAATATTTTGAGTTACAAATTTTCTCTCTGTCTTTCCCCCAGCCACCAACCCAAAGCAGTAATCCTGCTGTATACCTCCTCCTCCAATCTGCTCTCTCCTATATCCTCCCCCATACCCAGTCTGACTTTATTGGAGGGCAAGATGGATCTCCATATCCCAGTGCCTTTACATCTTATTTCACAGCTGCACATGAAAATAATAATAATAATAATAACTATTATTATTATTATTATTATACACACACACATATATATACACACATATAAAACATTTTATTTTAAAATTTAGAGTTTCAGATTCTTTCCCTTCCTCCCTTGTCACCCACCCTTACTTGAAAGATAAGAAATTCAATATAGGTTGTACATGTGTAGTTATGCAAAATATTTCCATAGTGGATATATTGTGAAACACTGACTTCATTTCACTCCATCCTATCCTGCTCCCCATATGTTCTATTTTCTACTTTGACCCTGTATCTTTAAGAAATTGTGTGCTTCTAACTACCTTGCCCCACAAACAGACCTCCCCTCCATCATCCCCACTGTTACCCCTTCCCACCTACTCTCCTGTAGGGCAAGATACCCAATTTTCTGTGTACATTGTTCCCTACCTAAGCCAAATTCAATGAGAATAAGGTTGACCCATTCCCTTTGGCCTTCCTGTTCTTCCCCTCCATTGTAACAGTTATCCCTTATCTCCTCTATATGAGATAATTTACCCCAATCTGTCTCTTCACATCTCCTCTCAGTATATTCCTCTCTCACTTCTCAATGTCACCTATTAAATATCATCCTTTCCTATTCAATTGATTAGACAATTTTCTTTGAGAATATCTTGAAGGATGATTTTTAGCTTTTTTTTTTTT
>CM053596.1:226034358-226055608 GCA_028646575.1 Pseudocheirus occidentalis | reverse complement strand
TGGGCTCACGTGTGTCTGGGCTCAGCTCCCAGCACATTGTGATGGACCCTTCCTGACAGCTTGTTTGGGATGCCTTCAGTGGGAAATTTGTTTCACTCTGTCACTTTGTGGGTTCTGTAGCTATAAAATTTTTTAAAGTCATTTTTATAGGTATTTGAGGAATAGTCAAAGTTGTAATATAATGGTAATGTAATTTGTATTTGAAGATCCTTTTCTATTGGCAAAGATAACAGGTGCTTAGCACCTAGTAATTAATCATACCTCTGTTAAAGAAATAGAAGGTATGAATCCCTGTTGCTGATGTAACAGGAAAGGGTTGGCTGAAACAGGAAGCTAATGCTGTGTGTACATAAGGAAAAGCCCCAGAGAGGGAAAGTCAGATCTTGGAGCAAGTACCATGGAGGCAGAAGCTGCCAGGGAAGCTGCCAGGGAAGCTGAAGGGGAAACTCCACCCCCCCCCCAGGCTGGACAGAATGATTTTGATCTTGAAAACCTGGATGGAGTGAGTTTGATATTCTTGGAACCAGGTAAAACTTTTGCTGAGTCCAAGGGCCAGCTGGAGCTGCTGAGGATTTCTGAGAGTCAGTCAGAGCTGAGGGTCAGCCAGAACTACTGAAGTTGTTGAGGATTTTCAAGGGCCAGCCAGAGTTGCTGAGGCTGCTAAGGATTTCTGAGGGTCAGCTGGAGCTGCTAAAGACTGAGGAAGTGTGACTGTGATACTGATATTTTTTATGAACATGTTTGTCGCTTTTTAAGCCTTATGTTCCCAGGAACAGAGACTGTGAAGGATTGACAGAAATATGCCTACCCCTCTCTCACAGAAATCCTTAGAGAAATAGGGCTAGGCTACAGAATGGAAAAACAGACAACTTATGCTAGACAACTTTATCTCTTCCATCCTGGGAACATTTTTTTTTTGCCTCTGAAGTCTTTGTTACCTGACTTCTCAAAAATCCCCCTAGGAAGAAGGGGTATATTGATTAAGTCAAAAGTATGATTCCCCAACCATACCCAGAAACTTAACATTGTGGCAGACAAAAGCCACTGAAGAGAAGGGGAAATATTTCTCCACTGATAAGCAATTGTTACCTCTAAATACTATGGTCCCAGGAAAGTATGTTTTGTTTTGTGGGGTGCAAGGCCTGACCTTGTGCAAGGCAATGTAGAATGAATTAGGGACCTGGGAATTCTTCCTCTGAAAGTAATTCTCGAGCTTCCCAGACTTTGCTGTTCATAGTAAGGCTGGGATAGAGGTGTGGAAAGGTAGTGGAACCTGGGAAAAATATAAACTTGGGGTCAGGATATTTCAGGAAGGACTAAGGGTTCCATTCCTTCCTTAAGTAGTTGTTCTGAATCATTAGTCTAGGGGACTCCACTCTGAAAAAATAGGAGGGCCAGTATTCCCAGAGGAGGCCAAATTCAAATAATCTATGAAAGAACTGACATTTAGGAGTTGGAAAACCTCATTTCCAGTTCCTGTTCTTATATTAACTCTCCTGAGAAATTAAAGGGTTGGACAAGGTGATCTCTAAGGCTACTTAACAGCTTTAATAGTCTATTAATCTCTAACATTTGAGTGTTAGCTGACCTTTCTTTAACAGCCTCAGTTTCTTTAAGTTTCAAATAAGCATTCCTTTTTGACCACGGGGAAGTCCCTCTCTAAAGTCCCTGAATTTCCTTCTCTGTGAAATGAAGTTATTCTAGATCATAGGAACTTTTGTGTCAAGAATTCCGTACACAATTTGTGGAAACCTACGACCCCCTTCTCAGAGTGATTTTCTACAAATAATTAAATTGAAATAAATGCTCAAATTCAGTGAAAATTGAAATCATTTTCCCCATTTGTGTTCACGGAACCTGGGAACTCTCATCAGGATCCCCAAAGGGAACTTCAAGGTTAGGAAGCCCTGGTCTAGGTGATCTCTAGCTATCTAGATTAATTATTCTGAAGAAACAACCTTAATACTTTGTTATCAAGAATATTAGTTAAAATAGAAAGCTATTAGAAATCTGCTTCCTTGTGGGTATGTTATATATATATATATGCTTACCAGTTGAAACTTGATATGTCAATGGGTACCAATGAAGGTAATTATCCAGGCTACCTCTCTGTGATGTGGCATCCCTTAATCTGAGGATTTCTTACCTTTCATTTGTTCCAAGATAAAATCCTCAGTTATAGCTCCAGTGTGGAATATCAGACTTTAGGAAGTAGGCCTAGGTATGACAACCAAATTATGTCATTTTTTGTGGCTCTCATTTTCTTCACCTGCTAATGAGAAAGCTGAACTAGTTCAACTTTTTCCCCACTAAATTGGTCCCAAATCACTCTTATACTTTGGGACTAGGATTTGGATTTTATTGATGGAAGTTAAAATGTTTGTATGAGGGTACAGAATAGCCCCAAGTTAAAAGGGGCATTGGGTAAATTTGAGGAAAAATACAGAAATTAAACCTATTTTATATTAAAAACTGTACTTAAGTATTCTTATGCATACATAATTGTGCCTTTAAAATTTCAGTGGGAATAATAGCCTATCATCAACTATTTCTTAGGAACCTCTATTCAGATTTCATAGAATACTAGCAGTTCATGGAACACAGTTTGGGAAAATGATGTACTGCATGATCTCTGAATTGAAAAAATATTGGTTTCTGGAATTGTGAGACCGTTAAGTGAGTAACAAAGTGAGCACAGGAAAAGTCAGAAAAACTATTTATTCCAACTCAAAATTCAGGCACATTTCCTTAATAAGGTTAGAATTTGCTTTATAGCTGCTGTTCCTATTGACATTCCTATAATTCCTAACAGCAAAATTGTTAGAAAAACAAAAAGAACTTTCTGCTTATTTACTGACCAACATGGAAAAGAGTAGAGACACCAAAAAGGAGCTTTCCTAGCCCAGCTAAAACTGTTGAACTCAATCTCCAGATGAACGTATATGTTGGTAACAGAGATATAGAATACATGTCAGAAAGTGGGTAGAAGGGGAAAAAAGAAAGAATGACAGAACACAAAAACCATAGAGGGTAGCAAAAGACACAAAAAGGGGAGGCCAAAAGTCTTTAAAAATCAATCATTACCTAGCACAATGTTTTCCAAGAAATGAAAATATGTAGTAAATACTTATTGTTGAAAGAATGAATGAACTTGACAGAAATCACAATTTTGTCACCACTGGTCCCAAGAAACCTGTATGCCATACCCCCCTCTCTTTCTCCCTTTATTCCCTCCTACTGTCCTACTCTGTCCTCATAGGGAGTAGAAAGAAGAGAGCATAAGGAGTTAGATGATATATGAGAAGAAAGTTTGTTGATTTCTAGCAGTTCCTATGTAATAGAATGAAAATAAACTTTCCAAGAAACCAGAATGAGATACTTCTTCTCTCTTAAACCCCTTACTTCTTGACTAAGTCAATGTTTTATAACCAGGAATGAGAATGTGTAGGCCATGCCCCAAGAGTCTTCAATATCACTGCAAAATGAGGTCACTGTCCTCATTTAGTCAAATGCATAGTAAGAATGTTCAGTAGTTTGTCTGCTCTTGCCTATAGCATAAAATATAAAATCCTCTGTCTGGCATTTAAAGCTTTCAGTTTTGTTTTTCGTAGTCCTATTTTTTAAGTCTTCTTCATGAACTCTATTCCTATGACCTATTAGATATTCCACTATAAGATCCCTTTTTTCCATGACCTTATACAAGTGTCTTCTCCTTTCTACAACTTTCTCCTTCCTCACTTTCAGCTTAGACAATAACTATCTTATTTCCAAGCCTGAATCAGGGATTTCTGTCTACATCACCCAGCCTTCCCTCTGTTGATTATTTCCATTTTATCCTGTATATGTCTCATCGGTACACTATTATTTGCATATTATTTCCCTATTAGGTTTTGAGCTTCTTGAGGTCAGGGACTAACTTTTACCTTTCTGTCTTCAGTACTTGGCACAGTGCCTGGCACATGGTAGTCAATGAAGAGGGAGGGATGAATAGAGAGTTGAGAATTATCTACCAAAAGGTAATGGGCAATGCCTAAGAGCAAAAACTGTTTGTTTTTTTTTTTAGGGTACTGGGAAGGTCTCCTTTTTCTTTCCAACACTAACCCTATCACCTATTTTTCTAGCATTACAAAGTTTTGCTGATTTTTTTTCCCTTCAGTCTTGAGTTCTTCATATGACCTTAGGATGGGTCCCTTACTTATATATTAACAACTTAAAGTAATAGTAACATAAGTAGAACACAGGATAGATCTCTGAAGGTGAAGTGTTGGGGGACAGAAAAGGGTGAAAAGGAAGGAGGTGAAAGGATACTAGAGACACTTTTCCACTCCTTCACTCTTTCAAGAACCAGGGCTACCTGAAATTAGATTGACCTGAAAATTTCTCCAGCCTGGTGAAAACTCATCACACCAGGTTGACTGGGGACCCTGCCAAATATGAGAATAAAGAACCATTAATCAGAATAAAGAAGTATCTATCTTAGAGACTAAGTCAAGTAATCCAATCATCCCAAAGTCTAAGAATCTCCCTAGAACTCCTCAGTTGTTAAGGGGCAAATAAATGACATCAAGAGAGACTATATTCTGTGTCTCTTTCAGTCAGAGGAATGGAAACATTGGGTGCAATGATGGAGACATTCAAACCTGGCTTCAATATGGAGATCTGAAGTATATACTTAAAACTACAGTCACCTGAATAACACCAGTATCATCCTCTCCACAACTGCCAAAATGTTTTCATTGCTCATTAACTTTTAGCATTGTTAGTCCTAATGAGCTGCCATTCTCATTACAGCTTGAAGCCCTGCCGGCAGCAGCTCCTCCTTTGAGTTCTCCTCCCCAACAGATAGATAACCCTTGAAAGCAGTTCTCATTTTCTCTCTAATGTGCCCTGTAGGGGGCCATGTGTTTAGAACAACACCCGCACCTTTTCTCCAGGAACTGCCAAATCACTGTGGCCATCCTCCTGCAGCAGAAACATTCAAATCACCTTTCTATGCTTTGTATATGTGTGTGCGTGTGTTTATAATGCTTTTGGCTAAGATGTTTTTCTCCTATCTCTTTGGCACTAATTTACTTTCCTCTGTACTCCCTAAGTATGAATAAAGATCTGTCTGAAATAAACAGATGTTAAGCTGTTTGAGTGGGGAGCTCACACCCCTGTGATTGGCATCTGGTAATACAAGCTGTGAGGCGTCAGCCTTGCATTTTAATAGCTTTCCCAGCAGTTTCTCCTCACAGGTTCTGAAGCTTATGATTCTAAACTTTTAGCTGGGGGATGGAGGAGATGAAGGGAAGGAGGAGATGAGCTAGTTTCCCACCCCACCTGGTATGTAAATTGTTGCAGGAATACTCCCATATTGCAGAGAGAAATGAGGCTTGGCCACACGTAGTTTTAGACTGTTGAGTAGGGGAAGGAGGGAAGAACGAAGTAAAGCCAAGTTCCAATAGACAACTTTGTTCAAAATCTTGGAACTTTAATGACAATGATGTTGTTTGTCAGGTACAATGGATTGCAAGGGTTGCTTAAAATTTAGATCAGAAAGTCAACTAAGCAGTAGTCATGAGATTCTTGGCACCACAAACAAAAGGATGCCAAAGGGAAGGATGCATTTATCTTTTGACTCTGGTCTGGGAGGAGGGATCTGTTTGGTAAATACACTTAGAAAAGCCCTGTGGAACAACCTTGAAATTTTTCTCTCTGTTAGATTTGACTTACCAGGGCAGTGTCATAAGGGAAGAAACAATGGATTTAGAATCAGAAAACGTTTATTCGATTCCTGGCTATGCCACTTACTACTAGATTTGACACCAGTTTACTTTATTTCTATGGGTCACTCTCCTGTCTTTTAAATGAATGATTAACTAGGGGTGGCCAGGTGGTGAAATGGATGAAACACTGGGCCTGAATGAGGAAAGCCTGAATTCAAATCTGGCTTCAGATACTTACTAGCTTTGTGACTCTGTTTAAGCCACTTATCTTTTGTCGGCTTCAGTTTCTTCAGCTGTGAAATGGAAATAATAATAGCACCTAGTTCCCAGTGTTGTTGAATGAATCAAATAAGGTATCTGGAAAGTATGGAGGGATGGAGGAGATTGCAATGCCACCCTGGTACAGAGCATGTGCTTAATAAATTCTAGTTGACAGATAAAGTGATCCTTTTCTTCTCCTAGTCCCTTTTATTTTCTTTCCCATTTCATACCTACTCCCTGGCTCTCGTTCACGTGTGTGTGTGTGTGTGTGTGTGTGTGTGTGTGTAAACAACCTGAGGTCCATGGAAGTAAAATAACATATTTATGTTTAAAACAGACAAAAATTTCAAATGAGGAAAAATGATGCATTTGCTTTGTTAGCCCTTGTCCTTGAAAAAAGCAAAGTAATACATCCAGCAGCCAGTTGGCAAAGACTAGTCACTTCTTCCCAAGGAAGCTAAGAATGCTTCTGGCCTAAGAAGATGCTGAGTAATTCATCAACCTTCAAGAAAGTCAGAGCCCTGGGAATTTAGCACATTCATGAGGCCAAATGGAGGGTTTCATCTAAAGAGGACCTACAGATTCCATATGGTGTTTTGGAAAGAACACAGGACTGGCACTCAAGAGATCTGGGTTCTGTTCCTGGCTCTTTTACTAATTAACTGTGTGATTGTGGGCAAGTCACATCACCCCTTTGAGCCAGAGTTTCTGCCTGTATAAGAGGAGGGACTATATTATATGCCTTCTAAGAGTTTTTCCAACTATAAAATGATGTAATCTACTCTAATGACTAAAAACAGTCAGCACTTTTGTCAAAACTTTGGCAGACATAGAGCTGAGGGAAGAGGAGAAGAGGAACAATATTACCTTCTTCGTCCCCCACTTTAATCCCACGTAATTGCTTCTCTCTCACTATAATTCTCTCTTTCACTCATTTAAATGTGAATCTGAATGAATGGTCATGTTAGTAGTGTCTAGGGCTCAATGATAAGAAGCAAATCATGGTAGAGAAGATTTAGTGGTAAATGCATGTATGTTAGTGATCAAGAACCAGGTTTTAAAGTGAACCAGAGCATGTTCTGGAACTCTGGGGAGAATACTCAACCTTTTCTATTATTGTAATCTTTCCAAATTTATGTTTAATTGAAAACAAGTGACTTTCTCTCTTCCCCTCATATAGAAGGGGGAAAGACTTGCCATTTTATCTCTAGTAAGGCCATGAAGTCATCTTGGAATATCCTCTTTCCTTTTTTTCTGTCTTTCATGACTCTCTCAGTCATAGGCACACCTTAAATAGAGATCTTCCTAACACTGAGACCATTTCTCTATCTGCTATACCATTCTCTAAATGGTACATTCATTTTTCTTCTTTTATTTTTGCATTCTTTTAATTTTAATATTTTATGTTATCTTATGGAACCATTTTCTATTTGGTCCATTCTAGTTTTCAGTGATTTTAATTCTTAAATAATATTTACAGCATTTATATGTTCTAAGGTATTAATTCTCTTTTTTCCTCAGATATTTCATTTTATATTTCATTTTATTTATTCCAAGTACCTTTTTAATACTTAAAGTTAGGACATACTTGATAACAAATACCTTATATTTTCTTCTGGAATTTCATTTTTTTGTTTTTATTTTATTATTATTGTCTCAGGGAGTCTTTTTATTAATGATCCATTGTAATTTTCAGGGAATTCAGTTATTAAACAAGGTTCATCACTGCATTTTCTATAATATCGATTGTTCTTGTCTTTCCCCTGCCCCTCAGGTATTCCATTTTATAGCTCATTTAATTTATTCCAGATACTCTCATAGTCACCAGGATATCTTTTTCTCTGAGGATCTGCTTAGTGTAGTTATCACCTTTCTCTGGGTTTATTTGCCTCTTGGATTCCTATCAGTTGAAGGTATCTCTTCATCATGCTTGGTGTTTTCTTCTTTTTATTCACATATCTAGCCACAGTTTCTAAACTGAGGGCTTGTGCTTGAGTCAAAACTTCATTAACATACTCCTGAATAGTGAGGGCAGATCTTGTTTGATACTGAGCTGGGGAGCTAAAACATTGGCTTCCCCTTCTACAGAAATTGTCTGGCATCATCTCCTGTTGTAGTTAAGGACCAGGTTCCTGGATGCTTTATTTCCTGCTGTGGATGGAACCACTGGGTCACCCTATGCTGGGCATATCTGCTGCTCTTCCCCTGTCTCCTTCTGTAGGTCAGACTTATTTTGTGCTTTTTTCCTTCCCTAACTTGTCTTCATTCTGTAATTCTGCAGGATTCTAGAAGTATTTTTTTAATTTTTGCTTTTTGTGCATGTGTGCATGCATGTGCATGTGTGTGTGTATATGTGTGTGTGTGTGTGTGTAGTAGTAGCAGTAGTAGTAGTAGTAGTAGTAGTAGTAGTAGTAGTAGTAGTAGTAGTAGTAGTAGTAGTAGTAGTCAAGGCCTGGATGTTGAAGTTTAGAGCTTTGGCATTCATTTTTAGAGATTTGCTAAGAAATTTGTAAGTGATTTGTGCTCCTCTAGGTCCTAACATAACCCAAATTCTTTGGCTCTCTATAAATTTTGCACATTGTAGATACTTAGTGCTTTTTGATTTGATTTCATATGCCCATCATGTATCATTGTATATTGTATGTGTCTTATATTTCTACTAGACTATAAACTCCATCAGAGTAAGGAGTGTTTCTTATATGCAATAACTTGATGATGTCTCCTTCGGTACCTAGAACCTAATGCAGAGTGCAAAGCTATACACTCTGTAAGAATTTAATAAATGTTTGTAGAATTGACCTGTGTGGTATAGAATGTAAAATTATATTAGGCCAGACAAGTCCAATTACATGCCAGTGTGACCTCTGGAGAACACTTCCATTAGGCTTTCATGATTTAGCATACCTGAAGTCATAGGCCTTTAAGTAGGCACAATGGATAGAACATTGGGCCTGGAGTCAAGAAGACCTGAGTTCAAACTGATCCTCATATGCTTACCATCTGTGTGACCCTGGGCAAATCACTTAACCTTTTCCTGCTGAAGTTTTCTCAACTGTAATATAGGGACAATATCATCACTCACCTCATAGGATTGTTTTGATATATCATTTGTAAAGCAAATGACAAATTTGCCTATAGTCGGAATTTCACAAATGCTTGTTTCCTTTCCTTTCTCCCTCCCTCCCTTTCCTAATAAGTATCCCTAGTCAACAAAAGGAAGAATGTGGATTCTTTTTGTTTTTGTTTGGGTCAAACTCAAACTTTGAGTAAAAGTCCTATTGGGATCATTATTATTAGCACCTTGCTGACTAAGGCAGAGCAAATTTGATACTTGCATGTGGGTAGTCAAGTAACATATGAGGGCTACATCCTATCAGAGGATCTGAGTTCTATGATAGCTATGTTACATGAAACAATATTTGGGTTTCAAAACATTATTTGTACCTAATATGCATAAGCTAAAAGTTGTTTCTATTCTTCTGTTTCTGCCTCAACCTTTTTTAGATCTAAGCAATGCTAAATTGGAATAAAATCTTGGAAAAGCTCCTATTCTTTACCTAATAGGGATAATCAGCTTAGAATGCAAGCCAAAGGCAGGACTTGCATTGGATTTTGATAAATATATTGAAGTTTTGGACTATTGATTCTCAGGTAATGAAGGATTTGTTTGAACTGTCAGGTGTAACGATGTTAGTTAGTTCTAGAATGTACTTGTGTATTACCTTTAGGGGTAATGAATACTTATGTTGTGTTGGAACCATGGCATTCTTCAAAGTCCTCTTAACCTGGAGAAATGAGACTTAGAAGAAATCAGGGAGAGGAAATCACTTCTAAAGATAATTTGGAACCTGTGAATATTAATTTTGTAGCTGATACATGGGTATACAGAGTAATCCATGAGAACATTAGTATGAGGAGAAGATTCCAAAAGGGGGAGCTTCTAGAAATGAAACTGAGGACTACAATAGTATTTTATAGCTATGATTGTTCGAATGTACTATTTGGAGAATCACATTTGGAAGGTAAGTAACACAAACCAAACACAACTCCCTCCATCTTGTGTTAAGCATTAGTGCACCAATTAAAGTCCCTCCTCGTCATGCTCCCTGCCCCAGTGAACCCCCCACAGGATTATCCTATGGTGTAACATCTGTTCAGGGAGATATCAAAGGTTCCCTGATTCGGGGATGTACTTGGTCATTCTGGTCAAGGTATTTTTTTCTATTCATCCACCTCTTGCAAGTCCCCTCCCAATCTCCTTTTGGCTGAATCCTTACCTCCTCCTTTGTGATTTAAGCATACATAAGTTCAAAGTAAACTCACTTTGGGGAGTCCTTGCCCTTGCAGGTGAACTCAATAAATCACAAGACAAGTTCCATATTCTGAGTTCTCATTATTTCTGCATTACCCACAAAGAATGTTGATATTTAGGGCTTTTGATAAGAACAGAGATTTTTTTTAAATGGATATGCCTTCAACTGAAGAAAGTTCATAGCTTGCTTTTCAAAAATATCAAGGACATGAAATTCTTTTTTCAAATGTTAGTTTTGAATTAGGCCCTATATAAAATTGGATGTTACTATGCAAAATTTAATAGCAGTTATGGATTTTTCTTGTATTAATCTTTTCACTAACACGTTATTCCCTTCCATATCTCTTCTGTAGACTCATATACAAGTAGACATACAAGTCTGAATTTATATTAGGTGGGAGTATTAGTTGGTCAACCCAACAAAGGAGGAAATATGCTAGGAACCTCCATGCTTGGCAAGTTACCAATTGATACCCAGTTATCTATGTAATTAGAATAAAACAAAGGGTGTGTCCCCAGTAGAGATACTTGAACAAAGGCAATAAAACACCAGGAAAGACTAACTGATTTTTTTGGTGTTCTAAGTTTATAGGATATTTATTCTAGAAATAGTTTTTGTACATACTGGCTCAGAACTGCATTATCAAAGGAAATGTGAAACTAGCTCTATGCCCACACTTCTAGAGGATTCTTAAAAGTTTATTTTGCCATGAAAACCAAGGATAGTACTTTTCAGACTTTTTTTAAAATTCCATTGATGTAGTAAAGGAAACATTGCAATCCTTCTAGAGAAAACCTGCGAGATAATTTATGGTATAAATGTTTGTTGATTTCAATTACTACCCCCCTCCTTTGTTAAGATAGAGAGCAGCTAAAGAAAATGAAAGAGAAATAGGTTATGGGGATTAAAATGAGAGGCTTGACTAGAAGGCTTATAAGAGCTTAGATGTGGGGTGTGGCAGTTACTCCTTTAGAGATTTGTAAAGGATTATTGTGCTAGATGCAAGACAAGGAGGCAGTTATATTATGGTAAACAAGGGCACTAACTTCTAAATTTTAATCTCAGTCTTGATACTTGCTCACAATATTGCCCTAGGTGGGTTCCTTGACTGTTCTTAGCTTGTAATCCTTAGCTGTTGAGTAATGTCTATAATGCCTACCTTATTTAGTTGTTATAAGGATTGAACAAGATGTTTTCTATAAAATATCTTGTAAACTTTGAAGTAGTAGATCGATGACAACTATTGTAATTATTGTTATAGTATTTTCCCTCTTGCTGGAAGGACTGTTTCTATAATTGTTATTTTGTTGGAAGCTATGCATTTGAACTGAAGGGAACCACCACATGCTGAACACAGGTAGCTCTTAGAGGGAGGGCAAAATGTATTTACAAGAGTTTGAGTAGGCCAATTTGAAAGGAGCAAAATTGAATTTCACAGGGCTTATCAATCAGTTATCAAGTATTTATTAAGTGCCTACTATGTGTCTGACACCATACTAAAGGTTGTGGACATAAAGGCAAATATTATATGACACCTGTCTCCAGAGTGCTTATATAACATAATATTCTTAATGTGAAATTAATCTTCCCCAAAAGTCCTTCAAATGCAGACAAGAAAATTCTCCTTAAGACAAATGAGGCCACAATAAAAGGAAATATTATTCTGATCCTATTTCTGCCCAATAAAAAAGAAAATATAAATAAAACAAAAAATAATGTTTTATTGAACTAAACTAACATTTTAAAAAGATATTTCATATTCTTGACATTCTTTGGGGAGAAATAAGACATGGACTTCATTCAGCTGAAGTCATTATACCCGTTTTCTAAATTTCTGTCATCAAAAATCTACAATATCTACTTTATCAGCCGAATACAGAGACAAATAAAAAATAGCTCCTGCCCTAAAGGAACTTGAATTCTATTGGGATGGAAGGAATGATAATGGATGACAAAGAAGGGAGCCAGTACAGATATACTAGGAGCTGTAGTCACAACCCTGCACACAGACAGCCCAGGGCATAGGGTCATCTTATCACTAGAAGCAGCAGTGAGATTTGGCAGTACCCTGAGTGTCTGAGAAGCCTTTCAAGGATCATACTGCTCACCTTCTGGTGCAATGAAGAGGCTAGAAAAGGTTTCCTAAAAATCTGTTTATCCAACCCTGGTCTGACTAGGGCTGCAGGTAGGGATCCTACCCTGTGGTAGAAATACACACCCAAAAATGTACAAACACTTCTGTAAAATGATTCCATTCACCAGCAATATATGAAATGTGTACATACTTATAGACAACACAAAATTCAGTACACTTCAAAGATGAACAGTTCTTGTAGTGAGAAAACTCAGCAGGTATCATATCCAAATAGGAGGCCAGAGTGAAACGAGGCTGCCAAATGAAGGCCAATTTACTGAAGTCAGAGCTGGATACATCCTGCTTGTCATTTTCTAAAGCACAATAATATTCCGTTACATTTATACACCACAGTTTGTTTAACTATTCCCCAATTGAAGGACATCCCTTTTGATTTCCAATTCTTAACCACAGCAAAAAGAGCTGCTATAAATATTTTCATTTAAATATGTCCTTTTCCCCTATTCTTGAATGTATTTGGGATATTGACCTAGCATGGGATAAAGTGGTATGCAGAGTTTTATAGCCCTTTGGGCATAGTTTCAAGTTGTTCTCCAGAATGGTTGGATCAGTTCACAATTCCAACAATGCATTAACATCCCAGTTGTATTACATCCCCTCTAACATCCAACATTTTCCTTTTTCTTATATTAGTCACTCTTATAAGTGTGACTTGGTACCTCAGAGTTGTTTTAATTTGTGTTTCTCTACTCAATAGTGATATAGAGAATTTTTTCATGATTATAGATAGCTTTGATTTCTTTGTCTAAAAACTCCCTGTTCATCTCCTTTAACCATTTATGAATTGGGGAATGACTTGGACTTTTAGAAATTTGACTCAGTTCTCTATATCTTTGAAAACCGAGGCCAGAGAATTGAGTCAAATCTATAAGATTACAAGTCATTCCCCAATTGATAAATGATCAAAGGATATGAGCAGGCAGTTTTCAGAGGAAGAAATTAAATATATCTATAAGCATATGAAAAAAATGCTCTAAATCACCATTGATTAGAGAAATGCAAATCAAAACAATTCTGAGATACCACATCTCACTGGTCAGATTGGCTAAGATGTTAAAATAGGAAAATGGCAAATGTTGGAGAGGATGTGTTAAAATTGGAACACTAACATGTTGTTGGTGGAGTTGTTAACTGATTCAACCATTCTAGAGAGCAATCTGGAACTATGCCCAAAGGGCTATAAATAATTTCATACCTTTTGACCCAGCAATACCACTTCTAGGGGTGTATCCCAAAGAGATCATAGAAGGGGTAGGAAGACCCATATGTACAAAAATGAAGCAGCTCTTTTTGTGGTGGCAAAGAATTGGAAAATAAGAAAAGATTAGAAATCACCATCAATTGGGGAATGGCTAAACAAGTTATGGTATATGAATGTAATGGAGTACTATTGTTCTATAAGAAATGAGGACCAGATGGACTTCATATTTACCTGCAGATGCTTATACAAACTGATGCTGAGTGAGAATAGCAGAACCAGGAGAAATTTGTACACAATCATAGACACAATATATGTGTGATGACCAACTCTGATAGACTGGAATCTTCTCAGCAATGCAAGGTTATGAGAAAACTCCAAAAGACTAATGATGGAGAGAGATGCCTACATTCAGAGAAAGAATGAGAAAAAAATTGACTTTGAATGCAGATTGAAGCAAACTACCTGTTCTTGTTCTTTTTCTTCTTTTGTTTTGTTTTCTCTTTCTCACTGTTTGCCACATTGGTTACAGTCCTTCTTTATAATCTGACTAAAGTCTAATGTGAAAGTATTTGCAGATCTTATATTGATTTCATGCCACCATGGGGGGGGGAGGAGAGGGAGAAATTTGAAATTCAAGGGATTGTGTAACTGAATCCTGTAAATTTAAAGTAAACAAAAAAATCAATAAAGCCAAAAAAATTTACTATAAAAATGCCATCAAGAAACTATATCAGTGAATTTGAAAAAAAAGAAATGTGACCTTTATCAGAGAAATTTGTTGTACCCCGCCCCAGTTTTCTTCTTTTCCTATTATTTTGGTTGCATTGGTTTTGTTTGTACAAATGCTTTTTAAATTTCATAATCACAATTATCTATTTTACAAAATCATCTTTTCTAATATGTTTGTAGCCAGAGTGGTGAGTTGTGGGATAGAGGATAGTGTAGTTAGATGTATTAAAATTGGTTGAATAATAAAACTCAAAGATCAAGTGATTAATGAGAATATAATATGGAATACATAAACTATTCCACTAATTAGTCATGTGAAAACTTGGCAAGTCATATAACCATGATAAAACCTTAGGTTTCTTTAATGTTTTAAAATTTTCAGGATGATTTTTGCTCATTACCTCATTTGAATCTTACAACAATCCTGGGAGATTAACTATTGCAGTTATTAATATTCTCATCTTTCATATGAGTAAACTGAGACTCAAAAAGACTAAGTGACTTTCTCAGAGTCTCATAGATAGATGTTAGAAGCAGAGTTTGAACCCAGGTTTTCCTAACTCCATGTCTAGCACTTCATATCTTAGGGCACCTTGCCTCCCAATTTATAACTGAGCTAAGGCTCAATTTCCTTATCCATAAATAAGAACCGTAATACTTGCACAAGGATGCTGTGATGTCTAAATGAAATTATGTTTGCAAAGAACTTTAAGGCTTATTAAGTGCCACATAAAGTAAACTGTTACTGTTAACAACCTAGAAGTAGGTAGAATGTTTTACCTATGGCCATGTTTACAAATTTGACTGGCAGGTTTATCAAATTTGCAGATGACATGAAGTTAGGAGGCATGGCTCACAAAACAGATGCCACCAAATAAGGATGCCAAAAGACCTTGACAAGCTAAAATAACGGGTTGAATATAACAAATTAGAAATGAAATAACTGTAAATGCCAAAAGCTTGGGAGTTTTACTGGACTGCAAACTCAGTGAGTCAACAATGTAACAAGCAGGTTGCATTAGTGAACGCATTTCCAAAATGAGAGTTTATTGTTGCATTGTGATCTACTCTCAAAAGATTGCACTTAGATTATTGTGTTCAATTTTGACACCCCAATTTAGGAACTGTGTAGACAAACTGAAATGTAGTCAGATCATAGAAACCACTATAAGGAGGAAATATTAAACCATAAAAATAAATCTCAATTATGTAGCATTTAAAGGTTTCAAAGCTCCTTCCTCACAGCCTTTGAAGTAGATCACACAAATGTTTTTGCTAAAGTTTTATAGAAAACAGAATCAAAGTCCAGAGATAAAATGGCATAGTCTCAGAGGTGAGACTTCAACCAAGGGGTCTTTGTTCCAAGGCCAATGACCTTTCCATTGTAACATTTGGGTTTTTTTTGAGGGGGGGAAGGCAATTGGGGTTAAGTGACTTGCCCAGAATCATACAGTCACTGTCAAGTGTCTGAGGCAGGATTTGAACTCAGACCCTCCTGACTCCAGGGCTAGTGCTCTAGTCACTGGATCACGTAGCACCTGCCCCACTCCCTCACTGTAACATTTTGCTAACAAACACAAACTTACTTGTTTTGAGTATAGAATTGTGGCTGATACTAAAGGACTGAGTACCTTCTTATATGGGGTTTATACCTCATTAGGGGATAAGGCACTAAAATGTATAATCATATTATACACTAATATGCAAAATACAATAATAGAATATTATATAATAGAGTATTAGACAGATGGGAAGCAAAATGCTGTGTAAGATACTGGTGGGTACCCTTACCAAAAGGAGACATCAAGAAGAAGAAATCTGTTGAAGAAACTGAGAATGTTTATTCTGGAGAAGAATTAGAAATGATCCAGCATAGTATTTGAAGGGTCGTCATATGGAAGGAATATTAGACTTTATTTTATTTGGACCTAGGACATAGGACAAAGACCAATGGATGGAATTTTTTGAGAAGTAGATTTTGACAAATTTAAGTGATTTTTTTTTCTTATTAAAGCTGTCCAAAAAGAATGAGCTAGAACAGAGGGCATTTGGTTCCTCATCACTTGAGATCCTTTAAGAAAAAGATGAATGACTACTTTTCTGTCAGTCATCAACAGCAAGCATTTACCTAATCTGATCTAGGTTCTGTGCTAAACAATAAGGATACAAGGTGCGAACTTGTGAAAAGCAGTTTGACTCATATGGTCCTCACACCCAAGGATGCATGGATAATAAGCTAATCAACTCAGGGACCAAGAATTATCCCAAGCCCTTTTGCTGGACGGCACAATTAGAGTTAACTTCCCTACATTCCTCATTACTTAGTCCTTATTAGGCAATTTAGAAAATGTTCTCAATTCATCTGTCCTGAGTATCTTTCCTAGGAATATCTTTCCTATGAATGACAGGTAAGTCTCCCATTGGTGTCAGTTAGCTCTTTATCTAAAACACTCTATAATTCTGAGCCCTAATGCGTTCTGTGTCTTTGACAAAAGGGTCAAAGTCATAGCATGGTTCTGAAGTCACTGTACTGTTTTTGTGATGCTATTGCCAGGAATACTGGGGGCAAGAGCGGAGGGTATATCAGTATACTGAGATTATTGGAATCTTGTTCTAATATGGCTCCGCTGCTCTTCATTCTCCATCACTCCACAAAAAAGGCAAAGAAACAGGCTCTGCAGTCAAAGACCATGTGATCTAATGGCAAAGAAAAAGCTTAACTTCTATTATATACAAGATATATTCAGAGGTCACAGATCCAGAATGGACTGAGAAGGACACATATGCCCAAGAGTAGCATTCTATGGTAATAAGTGGGTAAATATTCTGGCCTATTCCAGCCCAATTTTAAGCCTATAGAGATAAAGAAGGAATCCTAGTCCAAAGGGAAACCTATATTTCTGTCCCTCTGAATCAGTAGTTTTTTAGCTGCCTGATAGTGGCTGAGCCTATCAGTACTCTACCATTGTTCTGACCCAAATCCAGGTCAAGAACTTGTAGAACTCTGACCAGAGGACACCATCAGAATTTTCCTTGAATCTGACCACTTTGTGAGCACTGAAAACTTATAGATCCCTAGACTGAGATGTCCCTGAGATCTTTGAATAAAATAACACCAAGTGCTCTAAGAAAAAACAGAATCTAAGGAGATTTCCCTCCAGAAGCACCTAGATCTTGGTCCTTATATCAGTTTCAAAGTTAGGAAATAGGCTGGAAAAATGAGAAAAAAAAACCCCATAATAAAAGATGTTATAGTGACAGGGACCCTCAAGACACAAATTCAAAAGACAAAATGACTCAAAAAATCTACAATCAAAGCCTCAAAGAAAAACATAACCTTAGGCATGAATTCAACTAAAAATCATGGAATAAATGAAATAGTTTTTAAGAGTTTAAAATTTGTTCGTAAATGTACTGAGAATAGGAAGCAAAATGGAAAAGAAATGAGAAATATAAAATATATACTTGGAAAGGAAATTAATGGGATGGCACAAAAAGTACCCAGCCTTGCCCAAACAACAAACTTTCTGAATATTAGAATGACCCAAATAAAGGTCATTGACTCCATGAGACAACAATAAATAGTGAAATAAAATCAAAAGACTAAAAATAAAGTATCCTGGGGAAGAATCATTGATCTGTAAAGCAGACTGAAGATTGGTCACTTTCACCTCACTCTCATTTGAATTGGTCAAAGGAAGGATCAATAATCACATGTTTGCATATACACATGCAACTAGGGAAATAAATTTCACTCAACAAGGAAAGAAGAGGAAAAAAAAAGATAGAAGGAGGATTAGGGAGGAGATATGTTAAGGAAAAGATAAGTCCTAAGCAAGACACAGTTTAAATTAGGATGCACAAAAACTATTTTTTTGTGGTAGAAAAGGGGGTGACTATAAAATGGGAAATGCCTGAACAAATCACAGTATTTGAATGTGATGGAATACTCTTGTGCCATAAGAAATAATGAAGGGGATGGTTTCAGGAAACTTGGCAAGACATGTTATTCATTTATACAGATTAAAATGGGCACAATCACAATAATTTTATAATGACAACACTATTAGAAAAGAGAAGCAAATCTGAAGGGCTTATGAACTCTAATCATAATAATATTCAACTACGGTTCCAGAGGAATAATGGTGAAACATGCTACCCATCATTTGATAGAAAGGTGAGAGACTTGGAGTGCAGAATGAGAAATATTTTTTTGATCTTGGTCAAGGTAGGATTATTTGTTTTCTTCACTACACATATTAAACAGGAATTTTGTTTTTATTTTTCTTAGTTTGGTGGAGTGGAATATTGGGAAAGGAGGGATAGTATTTGGATTTTTAATTTATTGACAAATATATAATTAATGTAAAAAGAAAGAAAAAAGAAGGTAATTGCCATAGTCCTGGTGAGAAGACTTGAACTGTTACGTTGACTATGTAAATGGAGGGAAGGTGAGGTATATGAGAAATCTTGTGTTGGTAGAAACAAGATTTGGCAACAGACTGAATATATAGGGTGAGTGAGAGTGAGGAGTCAAGGAAGGCACTGAAGGTTTGAGTCTGTGTGAACCAGGAAGGTGATAATAATTTTGGAAAATAATAGAGAAGTTCAGAAGAGAGGGAGGTTTTGGGAGGAAGATAATGAATAGTCAAGGTCATAGTTGGCCTTGATACCCTCTTAAGTCCTATCCAAATACTCCATGATCCTCCTGTTTTCTTAATTAAACCAATAGCCACTCTAGGAATGCTAGGAAATTTTTTTTCACTGTAAACCATCTGAACAACGTTTAGCTTATGTATTTACCATCGTATCTTTGGATACAGAAAGAGAGAATTTATTTCTTTTCTAAATCTAGATTGTAGGGAAAATGAATTAATCTTTCTTTTTTTTTTCATTTCAACAAGAAAGTATTAAAGTTTCTCTCTACAACAGCATTTCCTAATGCTTATTTTAATGAGTTTCATAGTAGGCTGCTCATTAATAAGTGAGTGGAAGTGGACCCCAGGTTTGCAAAGGTGATACAGCAAGGCTATTTTGTGAAACTCTGACTGAGTTTCCATAATAACCGTATATGAATAGTATCAGTGAATATATCAAATAATATATCAATAAATATGTCAAGCAATGTATGAATAATATCAATGACTATATTGTCTTAGGAAGGTTTTTTTGCAAGGTTCAGATTCAATCTGAATGACTGACTCTAGTGTATATAAAGGATCAAAATAAGGAGAATTGAGAGTCAGGAAAGCATAGGGTCAATACTGGATTTGAAACTGGAAATACCTTAATTGAAAGCAAGAGATGGTGAGTGACTTGCTCAAGATTACAAAGGGAGTAAGGAGCAGGAGCAGGATTCAAACCAAGATTCTCTAACCATCAGAGGTAGGGAACCTGCAGCCTCAAGGCTACATGTGGCCCTCTAGGTCCTCAAGTATGGCCCTTTGACTGAATCCAGACTTCACTAAACAAATCCCCTTATTAAAAGGATTTGTTTTATGAAGTTTTGATTCTCTTAAGGGGGCTCATTTGAGGACTTAGAGAGTTGAAGAAATTTATTAGTGGCAATGTAAGCCATGTTGAACTGATTTTTGATCATCTACCTACCTGCTCAGAACTCAGGGGCTAAAACTAAAATAAGGTTGCTATATTGCAGTGGAATAGAAAGAGTCCTGGATTTAGTCTCAATGGAATTGGTCTTAATCCTTCATAACTTGGTCCCTTCCTGCCTTTCCAGCCTTGTCATACTTTCCTCACTCCCAAGATTCAGTAACAATGGCTTACCCGCTATTCCTCCTCACACAGGACACTTCATCTTTTGATTCCAGTTTTTCTGGTCTGTGCCATGTTTGTACATAGTTGCTTACATGTTGTCTCCCCCAGCTTTCCGCTTGAGAGCAAGGGCTATCTTTTGCTTTTCTTTGTATTTTCCAGTCCTTAGCACAGTGCCTGCCATATAGTAGGAGCAGGATCATAATCAAAGTTTATTGACTAATGTACTGATTTAATAGCAACATGATCTTGAGGTAGTGCCTTCATTTCTCTAGGACTTAGCCAACTCATCTGCAAAATGTGGGGCCTGGATAAGATGATCTTCTAATATTCAGATTTTATTATTATGAAAGCTATGAGTACCTCATCAACCTTCTTATGGGGAGAAAAAAATCCTCTATGTTCTGCTGTAGGAGTAAAAGGGAAAAATCCACACATATCCACATATATACATATGTGTGTGTATGAACCCAAGTCTCCATCTCACTGGAACTCAACTGATTATAGGCTTGAATAGCCCCTATAATAACAGCAAATTATATGGCAAATCTATGACAGATAGCCAGCAAGCACCTTGACCTCCACTAACTGGAATCCAATAGACAATTATCCAGCCTTTTCCCCACATCTGTGGCAGTCATTCAGTTAAGCGGCGAGGATGTCTCTCCTCACTAAGCCCTATGAAATATTGGAAAAGAAATCTCAGGAACCATATCTCACAAGGAAGAGGATGGGGACATAGAAGAAAAGCCAATGTTTAGTGCTGAAAAGATGCAGTCAAAATGATGTCAGAGTAGGAAATCTGATTCTTAAGTCATCTGCAACCTGAATAAAAAGTGAAGTATTTGATGGAGAAATGGAAGCTGGAAGGATAGCTTGATCTTTGTAGGTTTTCAGGGTCAAATTGAAACCACTGTTTAATAGACTTTAGATCCTGTGCACTCTATAGGTTCCCAGTGAAATGCTGCTATCACATTCATCACCTCTTACTCCTTAACCTCATCATGTCTGGCTATTATGCTACAAAAGTTTTACTGTTTCTTTCTCCCTCTCTTCCTTCTCTCTCTCTCTCTCTCTCTCTCTCTCTCTCTCTCTCTCTCTCTCTCTCTCT
>CM053596.1:226014965-226033858 GCA_028646575.1 Pseudocheirus occidentalis | reverse complement strand
ATTGCTTCATTCTTGATGGTGCCTTTTAGCAGGATGTAGTTTCCTTCCTTATCTCTTTTAATTATATGTATTTTAGCTTTTGACTTATCTGAGATAAGAATTGCTAGCCCTGCTTTTTTTTTATTTTTGCTGAGGCATAATATATTCTACTCCATCCTTTTACCATTGCACTGTGCGTGTCCCCTTGTTTCAGATGTGTTTCTTGTTGACAGTATATTGTAGGATTGTGGTTTTTAATCCTTTCTGCTATCTGCCTCTGTTTTATGTGAGAGTTCATCCCTTTCACATTCACAGTTATGATTACTATCTGTGACTTTGCCTCCATCTTATTCCCTCCCCTGTTTATGTCTTTATGTCTTCCTTTTCACTTTTCCTCCTTAAGGATTTTCCTTTTGAACATGACCTCCCTCAGTATTCCCTCCCTGTATTCCCCCTTCTTTACTACCCTTCCCCCTTGCTAGTCTTCCCCTCCCTCCTGAGTATGCTCCCCTTCTTAGACCCCTCCCCACTTATCCCTCCTACTGCCTGTAGGGTACAATAGATTTTATTCTTAACAGAATATGTTATTCCTTCGTTGAACCCAAACCAATGCTAATGTGCTCTACAAGCAGTAGGAAGGGGAAAAGAAAAGAAAATGGGGGAGGTTAGAAGGGAGGGAAGAAATAGTAAGGGGAAAGGGTAGGAAAATGGAGGGGATTCAATAGGGTGGGAATATTGAATTTGTGGTCAAAAGGACAACTCTTAAGGAGGGGACGGGAGAAGAGAGACATAAAAATATAAACAGGGGGAAGGAATAGCATGGAGAGAAAGACACAGGTAGTAATCATAACTGTGAATGTGAATGGGATGAACTCTCACAAAATGGAGGCAGATAGTAGAATGGGTTAAAAATCATAATCCTAATAAATACATCTGAAACAGGGTGACACACACAAGGTAAAGGTAAAAAGCTGGAGTAGAATATATTATGCTTCAGCTACATAAAAAAAACCTAACAAACAAACACAACAGAGGTAGCAATCCTAATCTCAGACAGAGCAAAAGCTAATATGTCTCTATCTCTATCTCTATCTCTCTCTATCTCTATCTCTATCTCTATCTCTATATCTATCTATCTATCTAGCTATCTAGCTAGCTATCTCTATATATAATTAAAAGAGAAAAGGAGAGAAAACTAGATCCTGCTAAAAGGCATCATTGACAATGAAGCAATATCATTGCTGAACATTTATGCATCAAGTTCTTAGAGGAGAAGTTAAAGGAGTCAGAGAAAGAAATAGATAGTGAAATGTACAAGTGGGGGACATCAACCTCCCCTCTCTCTAAACTTGTTAAATCTTACCTCAAAATAAATAAGAAAGAAGTTAATGTGGTGAGGAGAATTTTAGAGAAGGTAGGTATTATAGACATCTAGAAAAAACTCAATGGGGATAAAAAGGGATATACCTTCTTCTCAGTGGTACATGGCACATACACAAAAATAAACAATGTACTAGGGCATAAAACCTCACAATGCAGTGCAGAAAGGCACAAGTATTAAATGCATCCTTATCAGAACATGATGTAATATAAGGTATATGTGATAAAGGGCTATGGAAAGACACTAAAAATTAATCCTGATGAATGAATGGGTCAAACAGCAAATTAGAAAAAAAACAATTATTAATCAGTAACTTCATTCAAGAGAATGACAACAATGAGACATCATGCCAAAACGTATAGAGTACAGCGAAAGTGTTTTTAGGGGAAAATTTTCTCTCTGAATGCTTACATGAATGCTGAAAAAGCTGGAAAAAGAACAAATTGAAAATTCCCAATTGAATACTCAATTAGAAATATTGAAAACCAAAGGAAAGATTAATAAAATTGAAATTAAGAAAACTATTGAATTACTAACTAAAACTAAGAGCTGGTTTATAAAAAAGCAACATAATTGAAAGACCTTTATTCAATATGATAAACAAAGAAGAAAACCAAATTACGAGTATCAAAAATGAGAAAGGTGAATGTACCTCCAATGAGGAGGAAATCAAAACAATAATTAGGAATTGTTTTGCCCAATTGTATGCCCATAAATTTGACAATCAGTGAAATGGATGCATATTCATAAAAATATAAATTGTCCAGATTAACTAACGAGGAAGTAAAATATGTAAATTACTCCATCTCAGAAAAAAGAAATTGAGCAAGCCATCAATGAACTCCATAGGAAAAAATCTATAGGACTAGATGAATTTACAAGTGAATTCTATCAAACATTTAAAGATCAATTGATTCTAATACCTTTTTAGACTATTTTGGACAATTAGAGGAGTCCTAGCAAATTCTTTTATCTTACAAATATGGTACTTATACCTTAATCAGGAAGAGACAAAATGGAGAAAGAATATTATTAATCAATTTTCCTTGTGAATATAGTTGCAACAATTTTAAGTAAAATATTAGCAAAAATATTACAGCAACTTATCCCAAGAATAAAACACTTTGATTAGGTAGGATTTATTCCAGGAATGTAAGGATGGTTCAATATTAGGAAACCTATCAGTATAATTGATCATATCAACAGCAAAACTAGTAGAAATCATATGATTATCTCAATAGATGCAGAAAAAGTTTTTGACAAAATGCTACACTCACTCCTATTCAAACATTAGAACGTGTAGGGAATAAATGGAGTCTCCCTTAAAATAATAAGTAGGATCAATCTTAAACCATGAGCAAGTATTGTATGTAATGGGGATAAGCTAGAAGCTTTCCAATAAGATTAGGGGTGAAACAATGATGCCCACTGTCACCTTCTGTTATTCAATTTGGAACTAGAAAAGTTAGATGGAGCAATAAAAAAAGAAAAAAGAAATCCAAGGAATCAGATTAGGCCAAGAGACTAAGCAATCACTCTTTGCAGATTATATGATGATATACTTAGAGAATTCTAGAGACTCAAGTAAAAAACTACTTGAGATAATAAATTTAGCATAGTTGCAAGGCATAAAATAAACCCACAAAAGACTTGGCATTCCTGTATATTTCTAATGAAACCCAACAGCAAGAGATAGAAAGAGATATCCCATTTAGATCTACTGCAGACGTTATAAAATATTTGGGCATCTACCTGCCAAAATTAACTCAGGAACTATATGAACACAATTACAAAACACTTTTCACACAAATAAATTCAGATCTGAATAACTGGGAAAACATCAGTTGATCATGGTTAGGTTGAGCTAATATAATAAAAATTACAATTTTACCAAAATTAATTGACCTATTTATTGTCATGCCAATCAGTCTTCCAAGGGGTTATTTTGTAGATCTTGAAAGAATGGTAGTGGAAGTTATCTGGAAGAGCTAAGGGAATTAATGAAGAGAAATGCTCAGGAAGGTGGCCTAGAAGCAGCAGATTTCAAACCTACTTGGTACTGGCTGAGGAATGGAGTGGTGGATCAGTGGAATAGAGTGCATACACAAGAAACAATGGTCAGTGACTGTAGTGATCTACTCTTTGATAAACCTAAGGATTCCACCTTCCAGGATAAGAATGGCCTATTTGACATGGACTGCTGGAAAAACTGGAAAATTATATGGTAGAAACTGAGTATAGACCATTTTCTTACGTTATATACCAAAATAAAGCCTAAATGGGTTTATGATCTAGATATAAAGGTCAATGCTGTAATAAATCTAGGAGAACAAGGAATAGTTTACCTGTGAGATTTATGGAGAAGGAAAGAATTTATGACCAAACAAGAGATAGAGAACATTGCAAAATGCAAAACAGATCATTTCAATTACATTTGATTGAAAAGTTTTTATACAAATAATGCCAATGTAAAAAAGATTAGGAGGGAAGGAGAAAACTGGGAAAGAATTTTTGCAACCAATGACTCTGATAAAGGCCTTGTTTCTAAAATATACAAAGAAATGAGTCAAATCTATAAGAATACAACTCATTCTCCAATTGATAAATGGTCAAAGGATATGAACAGGCAGTTTTCAGAGGAAGAAATTAAAGATATCTATAATCATATGAAAAAAATGCTCTAAATCACTGTTGATTAGAGAAATGCAAATCAAAACAACTCTGAGGTACCACATCTCACTGGTCAGATTGTCTAACATGTCAAAATAGGAAAATGATAAATGTTGGATATATGGGAAAATTGGAAAACACTAATGCTTTGTTGGTGGAGCTGTGAAGTGTTCCAACCATTCTGGTAAGCAATTTGGAATTGTGCCCAAAGGTCTATTAAAGGTACATATCCTTTGACCCAACAATATCACTTCAAAGGATGTATCTGAAAGAGATCATTGAAGTGGGGAAATTAACCGCATGTATAAAAACATTTATGGCAGCTCTCTTTGTGGTGGCATAGAATTGGAAATCAAGGGGATGCCGATCAATTGGTAAATGGCTAATCAAGTTGTGGTATATGAACATAATGGAATACGATTGTGCTATACGAAATGAGGAGATGAACTTCATAATAACCAGGAGAGACTTAAATAAACTGAGCCTGAGCGAGATGAGCAGAACCAGGAGAACATTGTGCAGAAATACACACACATCATATCTTTGATGACTGACTTTGATAGACCTAAGGCATATATGATGAGGGTTTCAGGGTGTATATAATGAGCTAGGGAGTTACTCATAGATAATCTAGTAATGGGTTCATAGGTACAGCTTGTTATTGTACCAAGGGGAGATAAATATTTGGCTGGGGCTTGATCATGAATTGATTGCTAGGCAGAGTACTCGCACAGGGAGAAGCCGACAGGGATGATGCTCTAAGGCTAGGGAGAATTGAGTCTAGGAAGGAATGTGATTTTACAAACTGGAGTTGAAGCACAGGAACCCAAGCAGCCCATCAAAAACACCTCCTCTCCCATCCTACTTTCAGTTTCCTTTTGTATTGTAATAGCCAAATGAATAGTAAGTATTAACAAAGTGACCACAGAGTTCAATCAAAAATTTTAGGGAGCTTTAATTGTAGTTAATTTAGCCAGCTGGCAGCTGTCCCACACCAATCTGAAGGGAGCAGCCGGGAAACATAAAGGTACAGGGTCTTTAATACCATTTTGGGTTTCTAACAATATAATCAATATCCAAGTTGGTATCCAAGTATAATCTGTTACTACAACTAAATTGGTATCCAGAAACAATCTGTAACCAAAACTAATTGGTATCCAGCTATAAGCAGTTATTTTTCTATAATTTATTGCTAGTTGACATCCAGGTATGGGGATCTATTTTTTTTAGGGAACCGTGAAGTAGGGACCAGAAGAATTGATGCCAGGAGAGTGAATACGTGGTTGGGCATGGGGGTGTAGGCTTAGTCACATAGCCTCTTCTAGTGATTGATTTTACTCTGAGTTTACTGAGTTCTGTTTTGGATACGGTTTCAGTTTGGGTACGCTCGCTGATTTCTTATTTCACAAAGTATTACTTAACTGTTTCCTGGCTAATCTCTTGAGTCCATAGCTTATCTATTTCCTGGCCCCTTCAGTATATTGTCTTTTCTCATTTGATTATAAGCTCCTTTAGGGCACAGTTTATCTTAGTTTTTATTTGTATCCACAGAGCACAGCACATTCCCTGGCACATAATGGGTGCTTAATAAATATTTATGGGGAATACCTGTGTATCCAGGAGTCAGAATGAGAAGGAAGAATGTTCTAGGCATTGGGAGACAACCAGTGAAAATGCTTGTTGTCTGTTATTTTCCTTCCTTGTCAGTCAGGTAAGAATGTAGGAAGGCCTTTTTCCTCTTCTGCACCTTCCCTCAAGCTATATGCATTGTGGCTACTTTCCTCATATTGTAGTGCTCACAATTTTCCATGTAAACTGTTTATACTAATTTAACTTGGGGCAGGAGTCATTGAAAAAAAGCAAGGGTAATTTACACAGGATCCTGCAACCCCCACCCCCACCACCACCACCAGCCCCAGGATTGCTGTACCTCCATGTAAAGGGGAACGATGGGGATGGGCAGTGAGAAGGGGGAGTAAGGAGAGGTGATCAGTGGGCAGATGGTATGGAATAGAGGGATACTGCTTTGCTAAACTGCCTCCTGAAATGAAACGGATATTGCATATTTACCTAGATCACCTGGCCAAGAAGTGAATGAGGCAAACATCTCCCTTTGCTGGAACTTGACTTCTTTTCTGCCAGCCTGTTGGATTTGTTCTTCATTTTCTAAGCTCTCTCTGACCCCTGTGGGAGCCCCCAGCATGCTTTCTGCACTGCTTTTTGTGGCTTTTACCATTTCTCCGCTCTGTCAGCTGGCAACCACTATGTTGGCTATGATACTAATGGCCCCGAGACTGGGGAAAGATTGCAGTCACCAGCTGTTCCACCTGACTGGCAATTAGAAACAGAGCTCTTCCCTATCATCCATCATTAGAGAAGGCCACCCTGGTCTTTGGAGGGACACCAAGGCATATATATGCTATTTAGCCTATCCCCAATTTCTTTAAACCCTGTCCTGTTTTCCCTTCCTCCAAGGAGAATAGGTTAAAAAACACTTTGGAGAATCAGCATGTAAACCTCCTTCCACCCCTCACATAATGAATTTTTCTTCAGTGAGACTCCATGGCCATTTCAACACTGGCTTTATGTAAAATTGCAAAATCAGGAATTGAGAGGCAGTTAAGTAGCTCAGTGCATAGATCAATGGGCCTAGAGTCAGAGAGACCTGCTTTCAAATTTGGAAATTTAATAGCTATGAAACCCTGGGAAAGTAACTTAACCTCTATGGGCCTCAGTTTTCTCTTCCATAGAATGGAAATAATAATAGAAACTACTTCCTAAATACTTCCTAAAGTTTTTTGTGAGAATTATACAAGATTATATTAGCCTTGACTTTAGTAGGCACTTAAATACTTATTTCCTTCTTTTATCTTTGACTCTACCTGTCCTGTCTTAGCCTCCTAGACCAGTACCCTTTTCATACCTCTGCACGGTTCTTTTACTGTCTAACATCCAATTATCTCCCTCCATTTAAGCTTATTCTCATAAAACAGTGCAAAAGAAGGGATACATGGAGCTGTTACATGAGGCAGTGAATAGAACACTGGCCCTGGAGTCAGAAGGAACTAAGTTCAAATGTGGCTTCAGACATTTAATACTTACTAGCTGTGTGACCTCAGGCAAGTCCCTTTACCCCAATTAACCTTCCCTCCCCTCTCCAAAAAAGCAAACATACATAAATACATACATACATACATACATACATATATACATACATACATGAAAATGAAAAAAGGAAAAAGGAAGGGATACCTAGTACCATAATTTTGGTTTGGGTTTGACTGCTGAGTCATTAGGTGATTCGGGGGAAACCCCTTCATTTGCTTAGATGTCAGTTTCATCATATTTAATATGAAAATGCTTGTTTTGTTTTCATTTGGTTCCTTCCATGTCTAGTACTCTTAACTCTGTTATATTTGTGAATTACTTCTGAATGTATCATGAGTTTTCGATGTATTTTATAAGTTTTCGAGCTCTCTTTTCTTATGCTTGAGCATGTTTTTAAGAATATTATGTTGCGGGGCGGCTAGGTGGCGCAGTGAATAGAGCACCGGCCCTGGAGTCAGGAGTACCTGAGTTCAAATCCGGCCTCAGACACTTAGCACAAAAAACTAGCCGTGTGACCTTGGGCAAGTTACTTAACCCCAACTGCCCTCCAAAAAGCAAAAAAAAAAAAAAAAAAGAATATTATGTTGCATTGTGTCTCCTCTCACAACAAAGTGATCCAATGTAAACAGACAAAACAGAAACCCTGAACTAGCATACTATGTAGAAAAAAATTTTGTCCAGAACAAATCTATCATATACATTCATACATTCTGTTGTTGCCATTCTGGTAGCATTCACTTATTCTTTATAGTCAATGGTGGCAATTTATCCTCCAGATTTTGCTTTAATTGACTAATCTATTGCCTACCACCCCAGTTTACTCAATTGATTGGCTAGGGTTGACCTAATAATGATTTTCATCAAGTATGGCATGAACTGTCCATTAATAGCTAAAGTATAGTATTTAAAAGGAGTATATAAGTTTGGCTACAGCTTCCAAGAAGACTGAATAAGGACTTGGCTCCAGTAACAGTTTGCAAAATTACCAAAAAGGAGGCCACTAAAGTATGTTACACTTGAACATTTCTTTGTTAACCTAAAAGCTGTTACTGCCTATGTATTCAAACACATTGTGGAGTCAAGGGAAAGTTATATGGGAGTGTCAACTGAGGGTCATAAAAATATGGTTAACCCAGATGAAAGAGCACACTCCTCACCTTAAAACATCAATGAGTGATATCTTGGTTATTTTTCTATAGCTTTTCTAGTCTATTAGTAATATTTTTGGAGTTTGAGGACTAATCTACTGTAATGTTAAATATCAAAAAATTGCATAAGAGTCAATGCCCAGAGATAGCTAAATGACCAATAAGATTCATTTAGTGGTCACATTCTGTGAAACTCATTCATATTAAGTTATTAATGACTAATACAACAAAAATCCTTTGACATTGGTATTTGTTCTTTGTTCCAAATCAAACATTCCCCGGTGATAGAAGTTCCAGAATCCCTGATCAGAAAAAGGAGGTATTTGAGGGAGGTAGTTAAAGTTTTTCTGATACCCCTGAATTCATATCACATAAGGCAGTTCCATCAATCAGGGACCTTGTGTTTGATATGCCTGAAGAACACAGGTTGCTTAATATTTTAGTATGTATTACACATGCTAGCCTGGAAAGTGTGCTGGTTCATTCCAAGAAATTTTAAAAGACTCACAATGAACACATTTCTTTTTTCCCACTTAATAGTAGTTTTCCTAATTACATGCAAATCTAATTTTCAGCATTCACTTTTATAAGGCATTGAGTTCAGATTTTTTTTCTCTCTCTCTTTGTAATGGCAGCAAAGAAGTACTTAGTGCCTTGTTTCAGCTATTTAGTTATTTAGCACCTTGTTTCAATTCAAGTGTCTTTGAGCCTTGCTCATGACTATATCAAGTCTTTGTTAAGAAACAGAACCTGTGAATCCCATGGTGGGAGGAACTTGATGATGCAACAGGAAGGCAAGTAACAGGGAGGAGCTAATGACCATATGTAAGAGAAGTTGGAAAGGGCAAAATCGAGAACACTTGTGGTGGCAGAACTGAGATGGGGAATGGTTGTGGAGGCCTGCACTCTATTTTTCTGTTCTGTCTGTGTTGATTTTTGTTTATGTTATTTTGTACAGAAGCCCTCGGACCTTACTGATGATATGTGTTGTGTTCTTAGACATTGTTGGTGGGTCTGTGTTGATTTCACAGGCAGTGATTTGTTGATGGTGCCAGCAATGTGCATGAATATTACTGTGGCTCTGCTAAGCTTTGTCTTCCCTTCTTGTGAAGGACTTGAGGTGGACTGGACACTGTAAGCTTCTATATAGAAATGGACAAGGAACTAGATGAGGAACTGAAAAAGGAGCTGGACAAGGAGCTGGGAGTGCCTACCTTTGAATCCAGGTGACAGCTGGGTAGATTCAAGCAGGAGTGGGAACCATGGAAGAGGAACCGTGAAATCTGAGAACCAGCCTCAAGTCAAGATGAAAAGACCTCTTCCTGGGTACTTAATGCTGACTGAGAGGATCATGATTTACTGTGGCCTAGGGTGGGAGAACTCTGTATTCTGTACTTTGTACCTCTTAAGCATGATCGAGGTAACTTTGCTTAGAAACTAATCTCAAATTGAGAAGAAAGGAGACTTTTTGACTGAGAGATTAAGACAATGTGACCTAGGGGTGGAGAACATTGACATTTGTGCTTTGTGTCCCTTATGGAGGTTTGTTCCTTAGGGATGATTGAGTTAAGAACTCATTGAATGATATCTTTTGTTTAAAACTATTTGGCCACTTTGGTGATAAATTGCTATGATATAACATTGTGAATGCTGTGCATTGGTTTCTGTGAATGTCTTGCTTTAATTTAATGCTGAATAAATAGAGAGTTCACTATACTATGTGATCAGAACATAAAGCTGTTGACAGCAGCAGTCCTCTGGAAAGCTGCTCATGCTTGGCTTTACACCCTCCATTCACTCTCCCCAAGACAGTACAAAATCTGATATAAGTCATTCATGTATGATTATATTAAACATATTTCCACATTAGTCATATTGTGAAAGAAAAACCAGAACAAGAGAAAAACCACAAAAAAGAAAAAAGAAAGGTAAAATGGTATTCTTAGACTTTATTCAGACTCCATAATTCTTTCTTTGGATGTGGACAGCATTTTCTACTATGAAACCCTTGGAATTGTCTTAGATCAGTGGTTCTCAACCCTCCTAATGCCCAGACCCTTTAATACACATATCTGGGTGCATCTGCATGTGGGCAGACCCGCCTGGAGACAGATAGAAGAGCAGGGTCTAGGTTCCTAATACCATTGGAAATATGTGTTTTCTTATGGTCTTAGATGACCCCTGTGAAAGGGTCATTCTACTCCCAAAAGGGGGTGTGACCCACAAGTTGAGAACTGCTGTCTTAGATCATTGCATTGCTGAGAAGAGCTAAGTCTATCAAAGTTGCTCTTAGCACAGTGTTGCTGTTACTGTGTACAATGTTCTCCTGCTTCTGTTCACTTCACTCAGCATCAGTTCATGTACATCTTTTCAGGTTTTTCTAAAATCTGTCTGCTCATCATTTTTTATAGAACAATAGTCTTCCATTATCTTGTTCCACATCTTGTTCAGCCACTCTACAACTGATGGGCATCCCCTTGATTTCTGAATTTTTGCCACAACAAAAAGAGCTGCTCTAAATATTTTGTACATGTAGGTCCTTTTCCCTTTAATGAGCATACTTCAAGGACATAATCTTACCAGTATAAAGTTATGAGATATTAGAATAAGAAGGACCTTGAAGATGAATTAATCCAAATTTCCATTTCAGATGAAGTAAGAGAAACCCAGAGTATATGAAGTCACACGGGTAATAATAAATCCTAGATAGTGATCTATAAATGGCAGCTGGGTAAAGGAATAGATAAAGTGCTGAGCCTGGAGTCAGGAAGACCTAAGCTGAAATCTGAACTCAGACATGCATTAAGCTCTGTGACACTGGGCAAATCACTTAACCTGCTTTGCCTCAGTTTTCTCATCTGTAAAATTAGATGAACAAGGAAATGGAAGATCACTCAAGTATCTTTACCAAGAAAACCCTCAAATGCATCACAAAGAGTCAGACATGACAGAAAAGCAACTAAATTAAAAACAACAAAAAGAACAACAAAAAGCACCAGAGCCAGTATCTAAGCAGAATCCCCATCTAGATGCCTGCCTGACTCCTCCCTACTGCCTGTTCTTTGGTACTTTTTAAAAGTCCCACTCAAGTTAAGGGAGTTGCCAAAGGCAAGGGGTGGTGGTGAGAGGTGGGGTTGCATCACTCAGTGTTTCACACTAGAAATGACTTGATGAATAACCAGATGATATGTGATTTTCTTGCTTTTTCTGTATCATTAAATTCACATGCGGCTGCTATTTTTCTGAGCCAGCTGTGAGATGAGTCCAGCAACCTACCTTAATGTGATCTGGCTTGCCTAAAGACAGGTATTTCAAATTCATCATTTTTCTTTGGCCTAAAGCATCCTGTGAGCTTTCTAACTGCTTTAGTGGGGTTTGCTGTCTTGCCTGGATCTCTGCAGTGCCTGAGAAAAGAATTCAAATGGGGGTTAGCTATTCTCTGATTGGGTACTCCCCCTGCCCCTTCCCTGTGCTATTATCAGTAACGCTGAAAGAGTATGCAGACTTCTCTCTGAATTCCATATGCTTGCTGCAGCATTTGTACAGCATCCCTCATGCATAAGGAAAATAAGTATGGTGAAGTGTGGCCAATCTGTTCTGCAGTCAGACCAGAACTTCCTAGTGACACTGTGTGCTTCGTGCTGGGTATAATGACAACCATACCATGAAAAATCCTTTGATAATGCACAGTGCGCTACCTACAGGATGAGCTCTTCTTTCTGTAGGAGAACAGATTGATGCTTTTTCAGTATACTTTGGACAGACTGAAGAGGCTTGGGATGTGGGGCAGGGACTTCTGCACACCTCCTTCTGCTTTTTTTCCTGAAAGAGTACTAACAAGACCCAGATGCCACAGTCCAAAAGAGTATTTCCAGATGTGAACATCTGTCTTTGGAGGGCTCTGTATATTGGTGATTTTATTTTGGTTTAAGGAGGGTCTGCCACTAATTGCAGCTGCTAAAGGGCTCTGACATGCTGGCATTTGGTTCATATTTTATCCATCACTCATTCTAGGTCAACTCCTTTAAGGAGTGCTGATTTTCCAGTGAGAGTATGTGTTCAAATCCTGGTTCTGTCATTTGCCTTGTGTAACCTTGGGCAAGTAACTTCGCCTTTCAGAAAGTTGGTTCCCTTATCTGTAAAAAACAAAAAAAGATGGAGTTGCATTAAAATCAGATTATTTTAAGGACCCTTACAGAAAGAAATATATGCTCTTAAGACCATTTCAGCAGCATCAGTGTGTAGAATTGAATTGATAAACCTTTGGTTGCATGGTGTGTGTGCGTGTGTGTGTGTGTGTGTGTGTGTGTGCGTGTGTGTGTGTAAGACACTAGGTGGCTTAATATGCTATGAAGAAAATATTTGAAAAAGAAATCTGCCAGGCATTACCTTTAAGGAATATGCAATGTTATACATATACAGCACACACTGAACAGGAACAAAATTAGTGAGTAAGTTGGCCCCAAAACAAGGGCAATAGAAGCATATTTGTACATAGAATCAGTAAAGCATTTTCCTCTGACTCTCTAAATCCCACCACAGATGGCATGCTAGTCTAATGCATTCTTTATAGGCATGATTTTCCACAAAGGCTTCTACTGTACTATGTATTCCTTTTGGCAGATTCTTTTTAGGGATTAGATTTCTGAGAGAGTGTGAGAATGAGAGAGAGAGAGAAAGAAAAAGAGAGAAAGAGAAAGAGAGAGAGAGAGAGAGAATTTCTCAAGTATTCCATCAAATGTCTAAGATAGTACAAAAGTATTTTTGCATGAGTAAGTATTCCCAAAAGAGCAGAGATCACTTTGCTAAGGAGAAGAGGCCTGAGCTAAATTTAAACCCTGTATAGATTATTTGTGGTCTTTTTAAAAATCCCAATTTTCTTTGCAGCTCAAGTACCTAATTGAATCTGATGTTGTACCATGCATCACTAGTGTAGGTCTTCAAAGGTTGGGGGGAATAAAACAAAACAGGCAAAACACATAAGGGACATTGCAATATGGAAGGAAGAACAGACTGATCCATAAGTCACATTTTATGTATCTCTGTTTCAATTAGGAAAATGTGTCTATTTCTTCTTTTCCCCAGAGTTAATATCCCACTAATAAACAATCTTGTTGAATCAGACAATGAGGGAAATAAATCTTTTTGATTCACCAATTTGCATGAACTGTCATCGTGAAACATGAATTACAGAATAAATAACAGAGATGGAAACTGCTCAAATGCTGGAGGACTGTTGCTTGACTCAGTTAATAGTATGTGTGTGTGTGTGTATACGTGCACACACATATGTATGTGCATTTTTTAAGTATTATGTTAATGAGACATTAACATGGTTAATATTGCTGTCAACAGTCATAAACCATGTAATGATATGCTATTTGTCTTCGCTAAAAGCACAACAATAATGCCCGTATTATGTAGAAAGGGGCCTATGTTAGTGACTGTCCCTTGAGTGGCAAGCTAAACATTAATGCAATTGACTGTGTGGGTTGGACTAAATTGCTACTAAGAATTCCTGTGTTTTATTTTATTTTCCTGTGATTGGCAACTGAAATATTTTACTGAGGATGCGTAAAATATCCTTTGCATGATAGTGTTAGCTTTCAAAAAAAAAAAAGGAAGTTTAACCACCATCATAGTGATGTTTAAACTGAAAGTCTGACAAATCTGAAAACCTTAATGGCCATCTAGTGCTACTGAGAAGCGACCCTGCCAGATTTTAAATGGCCCATATAGAGGGTTACCTAATAAATAGGTCAAATGTTTGGTGAAGAAATAAGTCATCAGAATTCTAAAAGAACACTCAGGTCAGCCTTTGAGATGAGGAAAAAGAAGGGGAATCTGGGAGGGAGGAAACAAATTGAGGGTTTAAAGTGGTAATGAAGAAGTTTAATCACTGGGTTCATTGTATAATGGTAATGCTTTTTTGATACTGGCACTTGGTGATGGTGATCTGATCTGGCTGGTTGTTTCCACTCACACTAGATAAGCTATCAATGAAAAAGATGATAGGAACTTCAAGAACACTGCTATGCTCAGGACTGTGTCAGTCAGGAACACCTGAAATGTTAATGGGACTTAAATATCTTCCCTGCCAATTAATAGACCTCCCATTGAGCCCAATATGAAAAGCTTGATTAGGGGATGCTTGGTTTTCCAAGAAGGGCCAAATAGGTAGTGGGTCCCAAGGGATGTGATAACTGCTGGCTCTGAAAACGGGTACAGATACTCTGGTTTTGCTTTGGGGCTCACTCATTGGAAGAGTGTTTATGTGATTGGGACAGATGAGAATCTGGGTAGGCATTAAGGAGACCCCCAGCTTTGAAAAACACAGATGTTGGTGTTTCTCTCTCCGTATAGCTTTTGTCAGACAGCTAGAAGCCGGGTATATTGATTTGTGGTATTTTCTCTGTATTTTTCCTGTTTGTAATTTCTGTTTGTATTTTATCAGAAGTTCAGGGTGCTGACTTTTAATGTGTGTATATGTATATGCATATATATATATATATACACATCTCTCTCTCTATATATATATATACATATAAGTGTGTGTGATTGAAGTAAGATTTTTGACCCCTTTAAACTTGCCTTCTTTTAGAAAAAGAGATCAAAGAACCTGTGTGAAGGTGCTTATTGTTACAGCATCTCATCTGGTAATACTGGAAGTTATCTTCCATCCAAGAAGCACTGAAGGAAGAAATTGGTACACTGAAGACCTGAATTTTAATCAGAACTCTCGTACTCAATGAGTGTGGCACCTGGCTAGGGGTCAAGGGATGGTCACCAACTTTTCATTAACAACCATGCTTAACTACACTATGTAATGGCATGTCAGAAACACTGTAACCCAGAAAAGCTGGGTCCAATCCCAGTTCTGAAGGGAGGAACAAGGCAGGAAATTTGAATGGAAGCAGCATAAAAGGGCTTGCCTTTGTCTGATTCTTTGTAGTCTCTTCAGGAGGCTACCCATTTATTCAGGAGATAATAGATGTAAAATAAAGATAATGAAAACTTTCCGGGCTCTAAAACAAGTATTGGTTATTCCTAGACTGAGCATGTTTATAACAGGACAAAGGAGGATGGGGAGAAGTTTTGAAAAAGCATAATCATGGTTTAAAAAATGAGAGAATTTGAGGGGACAGAGCTAAGATGGTGGAAAGGAAGCAGGAGCTTTTCCAAGGTCCTCCAACCGTTCTGTTGCTAAAGGTTAAAAAGTGAATTTGAACTGATTTAAGAGTGACAGAACTCATTGAGAGATGAAGTATGGCAGATTTCTAGCCCAGGAAAGTGCCTACTCAGATCTGGGCAAGGAGAATGTAGAGCACACAGGAGCCTAGCCAGTGTGGAGCTGAGAGCAGAGTACAGCAGACTGAGAAGAAGCCCCAGCCACCCAGAAGACTCACCCAGCCAGAGGGGTTTGCAGCCATCTTTCCACAAGACAGAGGATCATACATCTGAGTAGGAAAAACTCAGGGCCTATAGCATGGTGAACAGCTTTCCCTGGGGGAACACGGATGTTTAAAATTATACACCCAAACTTCCATAAGCCAAGATGGAGGAATAAAGTTTAGTTGCTCTGATCCCTCCTCCCTAACTCAGAAAAAGTCAGGAGTTAAATGCCCCACCCAGAGTAAAATCTTGAATTAGTGGAAAGAGCCTCAGGCTTGGGCTTTGCTGAGGAAATGGGAAGGAAGGCTGTATGGAGTCTAAGCCTAGGAGGGTGGAGCAAGCAGGCATTAACAACAAGAGCCCAGGCGTGCTTTAGCACTGAGATGAGCTACTGAGCATGCCTGAGCCATAGCCCAGAGACACAGAGGTAGAAACTTAAAGAAACCAGACCAACCCACCCCATAGGTTACTCTGTAAGCCTTGGGTAACAGGGGAATCATTGAGAGTCCTGGTCTTGGCCTCAGTCTACACACTGGGAGCCTACAGCTACCAAACCCCTACCTCCCAGCCTGAGAAGCTCAAACTCAATACCCAAGAAGCAGATATCAACTCTAAAAATCCAGGACATAGGTGCTCACAATGGGGTAGAAGGAAATTGCAAAGGCTAGGATGATCAAATCTTTTTATAATGAGCGAGAACAAATACAGAAGGCAACACAAACTCTATACTCACGTTGGAGACCACAGAAGGAAATGTGAATTGGTCTCATGCCCAAAGAGCCTTCTTAGAGGATCTAAAAAGAGATTTTAAAAATGAAATTATAGAGGTAGGAGATAAATTTAAATCTACAGTGACAAAATTAGAAAAAAAAAGTCTGATTGAAGAAAACAAACCTTTAAAAAGTAAAATTGGAGAACTAGGACAGGAGGTCCAAAATCTAACCAGAGAAAATACCTCATTAAAAATGAAAAATGAACATGTGGAAAAGGAACTCCAAAAACTAAGTAAGGAAAATAATTCACTAAAAATTAGAATCAGACCAACTGAAGCTAAGGACTCTATAATGCAACAAGAGTCAGTCAAACAAAATATGAAGATTGAAAAATTAGAAGAAAGTGCAAAATACATTACTTGAAAAACAACTGACCTAGAAAACAGATGCAGGAGACACAACCTATGAATTATTGGCTTACCAGAAAGCCAGGATGAAAAACATTAGTCTGGACAGCATCCTCCAAGAGACTGTCAAAGAAAAATGTCCTGAGATCCTAGAATCAGAAGGAGAAATGGTTATTGAAAGAATTCACCAATATCCTCCTGAAAGAGATCCTAAATTGAAAACTCCAAGAAATATAGTAGCCAAATTCCAGAGCTACAAGGTCAAAGAGAAAATACTGTATGTAGTCAGAAAAAACAATTCAAATATCATGGAACTAAAGTCAGTATTACACAGAATTTAGCAGCTGCTACATTAAAAGATCAGAGGGAATGGAATGTGATATTTTGTAAAGCAAAAGAGCTAGGACTACAACCAAGGATCAACTATCCAGCAAGACTGAAGATATTCTTTCAGGCAAGGAGATGGGCATTTAAGGAAATAAAGGATGTCCAGACTTTCCTTATGAAAAGGTCTGACCTCAATGGGAAATTCAATCTCCACTAACAAGACCCGAGAAAGACATAAAAAGGTGAAAAAGAAAATATACACTCACACATACAAATGCACACACAGATGCTCACACATGCACATGACTTGGGACTAAATAAGTGCGGACTGTTTACATTCCTTTATGAGAAGAAGATACCTGTCAATACTGAAATTTGTATAAGTATTGTGACACTTAAAAGGGATGTACACAGAAAGACGGTGTGGGTATAACTGGACTAACCTGAAGATTAAAAAAAACTATTAAGAGGAAGAAAGAGATTGTAATTGGAGAAAAGGAAAGGTAGCATGATATGAACATGACTCTTATTGGTTCTGATTTAAAAAGGGATCAATACAAATGACTAAGTTTAGATTCTAACAGGAAAAGGCACAAAAATTCATAACAATAGAGGAAAAAGAGGGAGGGAGAGGAGCAATGTATGAAATTTACTAGCATTGGTTTGGGTTCAAGGAGGGAAAAACATACTCTGTTAAGAACAAAAATCTATTGTGCCCTACAGGCAGCAGAAGGGATAAGGGGGGAGGGGTGTAAGAAGAGGAAGATAGTCAGTAGGGAGGGAAGAAGTAGCAAGTAGAAACGGTAGCTAAAGAGAGGGGAACACAGGGAGGGAATACTGAGGGAAGTGGTGGTCAAAAGGAAAATTCTTACGGAGGGGAAGGGAAAAGGAAGACATAAAGATATAAAAAGGGAAGTGAATAAGATGGAGGGAAAGTCACAGATAGTAATCATAACTGTGAATGTGAAAGGGATGAACTCTCCCATAAAACAGAGGTGGATAGCAGAATGGATTAAAAGCCCAATGCTAAAATATGGTGTCAGCAGGAAACACATTTGAAACAAGGAGATACAAACAGGGTAAAGGTAAATGGGTTGTGTAGAATATGTTATGCCTCAGCTAAAGTAAAAAAAAAATAGCAGGAGTAGCAATCCTTATCTCAGATAAAGCAAAAGTTAAATAGATCTAATTAAAAGAGATAAGAAACTACATCCTGCTAAAAGGCACCATTGAGAATAAACAATATCATTACTTAACATATATGCACCAAGTGGTATAGCATACAAATTCCTAGAGGAAAAGTCAAGAGAATTAGAGGAGAAAATATATGGCAAAATAATACTAATGAGGTACCTCACTCTCCCCCTTTCTGAACTTGATAAATCTAACCTCAAAATAAACAAGAAAGACGTTAAGGAGGCATATTGATTTTTAGAGAGGCTAGACATGATAGATATCTGGAGAAAACTGAATGGGGATAAAAAGGAATATACCTTCTTCTCAGCAGTACATGGCGCATACACAAAACAAGACCATGTACTAGGGCATAAAAAACTCACAATTCAGTGCAGAAAGGCAGAAATATTTAATGCATCATTCTCAGATCATGATGCAATAAAAATATATATGCAATAAAGGACCATGGAAAGGTAGGCAAAAAACTAATTGGAAACTAAAAAATTTAATCCTAAAGAATGAGTGGGTCAAACAGCAAATTATAGAAACAATCAGTAACTTCATTCAGGAAAATGACAATAATAAAACATCA
>CM053596.1:225969435-226014465 GCA_028646575.1 Pseudocheirus occidentalis | reverse complement strand
AAGAGATAACTATTACAGTTTTACTTTCAATTACTCTCATTGAATTTGGCTTAAGGAAGAAATGGCACAAACTCTAAACTGAGCATCATGCCACACAGGAGAGTAGGGGGCATGAGGATGAGAGGGGGGAAGACGGAGGAAAGGGCAGCGTCGGGGGAGGGATACTGGAAGCACACACTTCAGTAAAAGGACAGGAACAGGATAGAGAACAGAACAAGGGAGGGGGAGCGATAGGAAGGAGAGACAGAGGATCACTGTCACAATATGTCCACTATGAAGATGTCCTGTATAATCACACATCCACAGCCTGTATTGAATTGAGTGTACTTCCAGTTGGGTTTGGTGACAAGGGAGGAATCGAAAGAACCTAGAATTTAAACTTCTGTAATACCTACAACTAGGAATTAAGATATACACGGGCTGGGATAGGGAGACCCTCCATGCCCTACCAGAAAATAAAAGAGCAGAGCTGGGGAGGGGCTTTTCAGTGGGACTGCTGTTTTAGGGGTGGGGCAAGGGCAAGATGGGGAGACAATTTGTAATTCAAAAATGTAATGAAAATGAATAATGTAAACAAGAAAACAAATAAAAATAAAGTTAAAAAAAGATTGAGTTAATCTAGGGGCATGGATTTCTGGGCATGAGTTGCAACAGGAACAGCTGTTGGGTTTAAAAGAGATAAGAGATTGAACTAGAACTTGGCCAGATAACCTTGTCCAAGAGTTCATATGTAACAGCTCTGGGGATTTTTGTGGACTTCAATCTCAATATGGCCAATGGTGTGAAATGCTAGCTAAAAGTTCTAATGAGACCTCAGCCTACAATGATGAAATGATGATGATGATGGTGGTGGTGGTGTTAATACTGGTGATGATGATAATTGACCTTTACCTAGTGCTTTGTAGCTTGCAAAGGGCTTTATATATGTCATCTCATTTGTGCCTCACAACAACTTTATGACAAATGCTAAAGGTGGTAGTTCTATTATTATGTAGATAAGGAAATGGAACCTAAGAGAAGTAAATAATTTCCCCTTTGCCCCATTGTTAAGAAGTGCCAGAAGTTGGATTACTACTTATCTTTTCCTGCCTCCAACCACATACAGCATTCTAACTACTATAACATTCTACCTTTTAGGGAAATTATTATACATTCAGAACAAGAGACTTAGTGTTACTCTTATAGTCTTCACTGATAAGACTCTACCAAGTGTCCTGGCTTCAGTCCTGGGAAGATATTATCAAACAGAAACACACCCAAAGAAAGATGCTTAGGATGATGGGGGTGGGGGGGTCTGGAAAAGATACTAGGAATGATTTAACTTGAGAGAAGATTTAGAGATGACATAGGTGAAGGAAAGAGTTACAAATGTGAAATCAGAAAACTCATGTTAGAACCCAGGCTCTATTACATAGTCTCTGTGAGACCTTAGGCAAAGTACTTAATTGTGCTCTTAGGGTCTCATTTTTCTGTTTTATGAAATGGAGTTAGACTAGATAACTTTTAGGTCACTTCTATATCTAAATCCTATGATTTTGTGACATGATTATGTTTTTCAAGTATTTGGATAGTAATCATGTGAAAAGGGGATTATAAATATTTTGTTTGGTTTCTTGGGGAGGACTAGACCTGAATTGTGGAAATTACTGAGAAGCACATAAAATTTCAACAAAAGGGAAGAAAGTCACAATTAAGGTTGTTCTTTAAGTGGAATTGTCTGTCTCCAGTAATTTCCTTATCACTAGAAGACCAGCTCTTGCTGAAGATAATGTCAAGGATATGAATTGTTTTGGGTATTGTTTTGACAAAATGATCCCTAAGACTCTTTCATACCTAAGATTGTATGATTCTACCATTCTTTTTTACCTGCATCTCACTCAGAAGGGTCTTATTTTAAAAGATTAGTACTGATGAGGATAAAATAGTAATAGGTTCTGTAGTAAGGTGATGGGAAAGAGAGATTCCAATCAGTTATGTTAAATTGGATGAAGCTAGGTTGTATAACTAGCTTGGATAGCTATCATATGTTGAACTAGATACAGTTTAAAGAGGTTGTGTAGAATAATGGTTAGGTTACTGGACTCAATAATGTCTGCATTCAAATTTTGCCCCTTACTCTTTCTAGCAATCTAATCATGAATTAGTTGTTTTACTACTCTCACTAATTATACAAGCTATAGAGAGGTTGGATTATGAATTGATGATAAAGTTGCTACATCAGTGGAATTGCAAGTCTTTGACATCTATAAATAGTATTGGTATCAATGGATATCTCATTGGGTCATAGAATTAAGAATGAAAGAGACCTTAGAAATCAGAGTCCAAAGCCTTCATAGTATGATCACTAAATAAGACTCATAAAGTCTTTTTCCAGTGCCTCATCATTGCATGGAAGTGATCCTAGGCTTCTAAATCTCATACCAGAAAAATATAAGCTCTTGCAGATTGAAGAATCAAAAGGATTTTACTAAGTGCCCATCATGTGCCAGGCACTGTGTTAGGTCCCAGGGATAAAAATACAAAAAATGAAATAATTCCTTTCCTCAAAGAACTTTGATACCATTATGTTGGAAAAGCTTCATGTATTATGATGGCAATGATCTGTTTTTTTGAGAGCCAGACTAACCATATGGACTCTGCATTGGACATCTTTTGTGTTAATGGCAAAAGCCTTTGGTGAGCATATGGTTCCATCTTTATGGATCATTGTTACTAATAACCAAAAGAACATTGAAATATTCTGATTATCATAGCTTTCCAGGGATTTCATATGTTTTGTACATAGGAGAAGGTGTGTGGTAAGATAATCACTTTAGTCTTTTGCCATGGTAACCAATGAAATAAAGGAAAGCACAAAATGATCCTCAGTCTTGTATAGACTTTTTTGCAATGATGGTGATAGAAAGAGGAACAGAGAGTGCTAGGATTCACAGATTTTAGACCAACTTAACTTGTCAACCATCAGGGGCCCCATTTCCTCCTACTCTGCCAGAAGATCATCCTAGACTCCACCTATAAGCATGAAGAGGATCTCTATCTGGTACTGGCACACATTGGGATGCCAATTTCCCCTCTATCAGTCCACCTCAACTTTCCTGCTGATGTCCCTTTTTCTTTTCTCCCATTATAACTCTCACTCTCAAAGGGAATGCAGAATTCAATCTCCACTCCGACCCTTAGACTCAGTCCTCCCTTTTCAATAGTTGTGGGCTCTTCCTGCATGGCAAGATCCTTTCTATTGGTCCTATAGCTGTACTTGCAGGACCTCCAATAGTCTGCCTGATAGCCAGGGGTGTGCTGAATCCAGTTCAAACCAGGTCTGGGGACAAAATTGTTAAATTTTCATTGTAAGCATTTACAACTCAGAAATTGGCAAATACTGCACATTATGACTTGCTTTATTATTATTTTTGATTGCTTAAACTTTTTTTAAAGTAATGGATAAAATAATAATAATAATAATAATAATAATAATAAAGATTAAACCTAAAAATATGTCATGGGTACATTTTTGTTGTCTGGAGAACTGATTTTTAAATACTTAGCAGCATTTTATTTTCTCCATTTGAACTCTAACATGTGTTGTCATTCTCAATTAGAATGTAAACCCTTTGAAAGTAGGCATTATCTTCTGTTCATATCCATAGTACTTAGCACAGTGTTTGGCACATAGTAAGCACCTAATCAATGTTTTTTTCATTCATTCATTCATTCATTCATTCTTTCATTTATTCATTCATTCATTTGTTCATTCATTCATAGTTTGTTAGTCAATGTAGAATCTTTCAGTGATTACTTAATGGGCATTCTACTGGCAGACAAAGAAATGAGGATATTGTCTATGTACTTGTTATCTCTTTTTCCCACTTACTTATCATGCTTCCCTTTTCTTCTCTCATATACCTGTTTCATAATATCCTTAATGCTACTTCTCCTGGTCAATTCTTGTTTTGACAATATATATTATAATCTACATACCCTCCAGTATATGTCTCTATATAGGTCCTTGAATGATACATAATTTTAATTCTTTGGGCATTGGGTATTCCAATACTTTTACCCATACTCCTCCACCAGAAGAATATTGTTTTCTATAAAAGATCAGCTTTTGTTTCTGGGGAGAAATTTGGGGCTATTAAAGCTATGACACAATTTATCAGTGGGAATTCATCCTGCACTCAGTAACCTATTCAATTTCAAGTCCAGACCATTGTTGATTGGAAGTATCTGTCTAAGATGGAGGTACTGATGGACCAACTCCATGGGTTTTCCATCTAACTGTATATCACTTTCTTCATCCATTTGGTTTTCATATGTGAGGAAGTCAGAGAAAACTCTTTTTGGCTAATAATGGAATTTATTTTTGTTGTTACTATTTAGTAATTTTTCAGTTTTCTGACTCTTTTCCATCCTTTTTTTGGGTTTTCTTGACAAAGAGACTATTTTATCATTTCTTTCTTCAGCTCATTTTATGGGTAATGAAACTGAGGCAAACAAGGTTAAGTGACTTGTCCAGGGTGATTGAGCTGGTAAATGTTGGAGACCATGTTTGAACTCAGGGCTTCTAGAGTCCAAGCCTAGTGCTCTTTCCTCTGTACCACCTAGTTCCCCCTAATGAATTTCATACAATTAGCACAATATCAATCCCCAGTAGAAACATTTGGATATCACATATATAGAGAATCTCTTTTCTAGTAAGACTTTCTGCTAAACATCCTCCATGATGAAAAATACTTTTAGTAAGCAGATAGTTCCCTATTTTATGCCACACTTTTATATTTAATGGCAAGAGGGCTATTAAACAAGATTATCTTTCTCCCGAGGGAGCAAAAGTAGATACTATCAAGTTTACAGACCTAAAAGTACTTTGTCAGGTGAATTGAATATCCTGAAAAGCAAAATTTGGGGGACACATAAGACAAAGTTCACTGGCTTTACCATTCTGCCTCAAGCCAGCCCAAGGGCTCAACACTATTATTTTCATAGATGAGAGATTCATTTTTATTTGGGCTAATTTTAAATGGGCTTTGTTCCTGGTTAGAGCTGAGATGAAAGTAAAAGGTGGCCTGAGAACAAGTTCTATAGCTACCCTTGTCACGATAAATGATTAGTTTAATATACAGCTGAACCAGAAAGGCACAGTCTGGGAGGTAGACTATAATTTTCATCTTGACTCACCAGTCAGACCTTTTAGGATGTAGGCTATGGACCTATTTCTTTCTGAAAGAATCACTTCCCCATAGTGTAGGCAATTAGCAAAAAAAAATTCAGTGTCAGCCTCAGAAGCTACCCCCATGTTGAATCTCTCAGAATATTTGGGAAAAGTTCAATTCTATCTACATAATACACTTGGAGAAGAGGGACAGAGTAGCCCCCCATTCTAACATATTTCCCCCATCTGATTACCCTTCCCTCCTCCTTGAAGCTCTCACCATTAGAATCAATCTTTGAGCTTAGGCAACAAAATCTCAGGCAAATTTCCTTTAGAAGGTCCCTCTTAAAATCAAGATATATAATCTGGAATAGGAGGGAGGACTCTGGAGCTCTCCCTACATTTCCTGTACTTTTCAATGAACACAGCAAAGGAAATTTTACTTCAACAGGCATCTGTTCAATAAACATTAACTAAGATTTATTTAATTTTAGCATAGGGAATATCAAGGTGATTAAACTATATTTTCTGCCCTCAAAATGCTTATCATATAAAAACAAGATTTGGATGGGATAGAAAGCCTGGTCTGCATGCATGAGATTGAGGACAAAAGTTTCATTATTTTTGGCGTCTACATACTCACTGCGCATGCACATTGTTGTAGGTCATATAAAAACACACCTATCTCCTTTTGTACTGCCAACATGGACAGGATTGTTTTCATACAGGTAAAGGAAGATGGGAACACATAGGAATACATTTTATGTGACTGGGAGGCCAGGGGGATACAAAGGCACTAACTAGATTGGGCAATATAAACCTCCAAAATGAATCATCTTAGAGATAAAGGTGAATTAGAAGAGAAGGCTAGTGGTAGCAGTGTACTGTGAGAGGGGATACAAAGAAAAGAAACCTACAACTCTGCAATTCTGGCTAATATCAGCACTGTCTAGGTTTTCCAGAAGAACAAAGCACTGGTATTAGTTTTGGTACTTTGGTAATTGCTGTAATTCAGAGGATGTTGTTAACACTTGTTCTTCCTCAGTAGATTAAAAAAATCCAATAACTGAGTGTGTCACTGAAGTAGGTGGAATTATTAATTAAATAGGAAACTAAAAGTTCATCAACAATGACTTTAAGGAGTCCAAAAGTATCAACTTTCATGAATTCTGGTACTCTGGATTACAGGTACTCCATTCCAGGTACTCTCTCCTTACCACGAGTTATTGTCTTGAGGTCCAAAGTCTTTTCACCCATCTTGCAATATATAGTAAATGTAAGCCTTTGTGCTGTTTGCCCTGGGCATCAGAATTGCTAGTTATATCATTGCAGAAAATGAAAGCGCATCGGGATGCCAACTTAAACCTGGTCCTCTACGTCAGGAGTTCTTAACCTGGGGACCAAGTTTTAGATTTTTTTCAATGATCACTGTCTTTCCATATAATTAGAGTCTTTCTAATCTTATGTATTTAAATTTATGCACTCAAAACCTAAAATCACAAATGGTGAGATTTCCCCAGGCTTCCAAATAGGCCCAAGAAATGAAAGTAGTTAAGAGACTCTGTTCTAAATGTTTAAGAATACCAAATAGGGTAGAGGGGCAAAGTTAAACAGGGAAGGCTTCCTGGACATAACTGTTAAAGGAGCTATAGAAAGGTCAGTGTGGGAGGCAGGAGGAATATGAGAATCATTATGCCACATATCTGCCTATTTTTTTTCCCTTAGACTAGATTCTGAGCTTATCAAGGGCAAGTACCAAAGCTTATATTCTTTATAATCCTAGATAAGCATATCCTCAATTCAACAATTACCTATGGAAGGACTGGATATGGACATCAGTTGTTCAATAAATACTTCATAAGTGATTATAACATTATAAAACTTTAATATTTGTTATGGATATCCCCATGACAGAGATTTCTCCAGGACATGGAGGAGATTGCTTTGTTAGGACTTTATCAAGCACATGAATCATTCTGATTGTTAATCTTATCTCTGCCATTCAATTTCAACAGGTACTTACTAAGTTCATGCTATGTACCAAATAGATGGAAAAGCAATGTGACAAAGAGGATGGAATGCATGGAGGAGAGAAAATGTGTCTTAGAGTCAGGAAGACCTTGGTAAAATTTCACTTTGATCTGGACAGGATGTGTAGTTGCCCCAGTTTACTTTTTCAATACAAATTGCAGAATAATTACTGACCTCCAGTTTCCTCAACAGCTATCATGCATGTCAAATGAAGTTATAGGTCAGGTAATGACCAAAATATGTATGGGGGGGGAAGGAAGAACACACACACACAGACAGAGAGAGACAGAGAAAGAGACAGAGAGAGAGACAGAAGAGAAAGACAGAGACACAGAGATACAGAGAGAAATGGAGACAGACATAGAGACAGAGAGATGGAGACAGGAACAGATACATAGAGAGATGGAGACAGAGAGAGAGACACAAGAGAGACAGAGAGATAGAGATAGGGAGAGACCCAGAGAAAAACACTCACAGAGACATGACATATAGCAGAATCTGGTAACTATAGTAAGTTAGAGCTGGAAAGGGACCCTAGAGATAATTAAGACACTATACTAGCTGCTGAGGATGCAAAACAACAATTAAACCATCCGTCTTACACGCTGTAGTGGGAAATAACATACACTCATGTAAGTAAATCTAAAACATATGGAAAATCAATTTAGGGTAATTTGATTAGGGCTGTGAAGGCACTAATAGATCAGGAAATGTCTCATTTAACACGTAAATCTTGAGCTAGACTGAAGAAAGCTAAGGGTTCTAAGAGATGGTAGTAAAAAGGAAGTGCATTCCAGGAATGAGGAATAGCCTGTACAAAGGCATGTAGAAGAAAGATGAAATATCAAGTGAGAGGAAATGGTTGTGTCAAAGAGTATTCCAAGGAGAGTAACATATAATGGTCGGGAATACTGCAGTTAGATTGTGAAGGACAATGCTCATATTTCATAGAAGGTCCAAAGAGGACTTCCCTAGAGTCATGACTGAATGACTGACTCCTTTGGCAGCCACAGCTGCTGAAGAATGGTGGTAGTGGAGGGGGGAGTTTTTGCACCAAAGTTCTTTGTCACATTTCACATTATAAAAATGTTCCACATGTGAAACATTTTTTTTAAGAAATAGCATTAAAACTGCTTTGCCACTAAGCCTTTTCATCTGAAAGTGGAGATTTTTCTTCCCCTAGGAAAGCAGGATCTATTTGGTTTTCTATTTGTATCTACATCCTTTTCATATTGAAAATGCTTAATAAATATGCTTTTTATTTATTCCATTATTTTTTAATGAAATCACATAGAGATTTCATTGAACATCTGTTAGTGTTCAGACATATTCCAAGCACTCATGGGGAAAACAAAAATACAGAAACACACACAACATAAAGAAGTCTGTAGAACAACTAAAGTGACATAGACACATGAAACAATGAAATAGTACCACAAAGCAAGATATAAACAAATAATAAGAATTGTAGACGAGGTCATAGAACTATCGGAATTTTGAGAATGGGGAAAAAGCCTGTGTTGACTGGATTGTGTTAGGGAAATCTCTATGGAGGAAATCTTGGAGCTAGTCTAGCAGGGTTTGATGAACGGGAAGAAATGGGGAGGGTGTTTCCAGTCATTAGGAGTTTGCAAAATAGTATAAAAGTGTTATCTTTCAACTGTACTCCAAAAGTAATGATTTTCTCACTTGCTAGTTCTGTGATCTTTGGAAAAGTCATTTGTATTTATCTTTTCTTTGTATCACCAGCCTTTAGTACAGGCTTGCACATAGAAAGCATTTAAATATTCATTACTATTACTATTATTATTACTAGTACTAGTACTATTAATTTAACATCTCTGGGTCTCAGTTTCATTTTTCCGCAAAATGAAAAAGTTAGAAGTTCAGGTGGCACGTTGAAGGATCTATGATTTTAGAATTCTTTTTAACCATGGAGTGTCAAGGGAAATTTTCTTCCCTCTTCTCACTCATATTTGCTTTTGGACTGTACATTTAAACATATGGTATACTTGCCAGTAGATAAAATTTTAAAGACCTTGGAAATGTAACCCTAAAAGTCTATTAACACCAGCAAACATGGTAAGAATATTCTTAGTCCTTGGAAAAGCTAATTCACTCTAATCAAAGAATTAAAAACATTGTGTGACTACTGTATGGAGGACCTCCTACTGAAGAAATGGGAAATAATGAAGTTTAGATAGGACTAGTGTCTTCTCCAAAAGCATTATTTCACTTTACCAAATACTCTGTCCTCTTTTTTACCAGTCTTTTTTTTTTCTTTCCTTATTGCTCTGGCTTATGGCATTCCACCAGGTATCCTGGTCTCAGGAATATAATTGCTTCTTCCCAGTGTTGAACTCTCTATGGCCTCAGAAATACCTCAGTGATGATAAAAATAAACAACTTTTTTTTAATCTTTTCAGATTTTAGCACCAATAAGGAAGTCATCTTCCTTTATTCAAAATCCTGTAAACATTTACCACTGTTAGGGGAATAGTAATTTCAAAAGAGACTTTATTGTACCTTATAGTATTTCAATTCCTATGTACATGATGGGGTAGAGTAGAGGGTGAAGACTATTTTTAAAGACACCAAACACTTCTTTCCTCCCTTCCACCATTTGTTTTTTTTTTCTTTTTTTCTTTTGTTATTTTCTTTCTTCTTGGTTTTATATGTCCATCTTATTCACTATAAAACAACAACAACACAATTCTATACTTCTAGAGTTGAGAGACACTCAAGAAGGCCTTTGCTCTGACTCTTGCCTTTAGTCAAATGACACGTTTAAACAATATACCTTGTTTAGTTATATATTCACACTAATGATTGAGGACAATTATTTACTGTTTGTGGATAGTCTAGTAGAGAGGAAAGGAGTTTGGAAAAAGAAAACCTGGCTTTTCAATGGACTATCTGTGTGACCTTGGGTAAATAGTTTAAATTTTGGCTTCAGTTTCTTCATTTGTAAAATGAAGGAGTTGGATTATATGACCCTGAGATCCCTTCCAGCTTCACATACAAGAAATTACGGATGTTTGGGAGGTGCTTTACATGGATCTTCTTATTTCATGCTTTACAACTAACTTCTTACTTCTCCCAGTAATTTTTCATTTCCTTCTGTAGCTAATTTTGTAGATGAGGAAACTGAGGCAAACAGGGTTAAGTGACTTGTTCAGAATCACACAGTTAGTAAGTATATAAGGTCACCTAGACACTCTCCTCCCCCCCCTTTTTTTTTTTTACCATGGTGGCTATAGTCAAATATATCCAATCCATTCAAGACTGAAAACCTAGAGTTAAGAAAACCTAAGTGAAACTCCTACTTGTGTTTCCAGGGGTAAGTTGTTTTGCTTTGCATAGTCTCAATTTTCTCCTATTGGATTTAGCAATTCAGAAATTGTTACTAGTTTTGTAGAGACAAATTTCTGTTGAGGTGTAGGGTTGGAGGCCAAATTAGATGTTGAAGAGTGAGTATTACATGACTTATAGGTAATGACTAAGGACAGATTTTTCCCCCCTTAGGAGTTTGGCTATGAAAAGTAGGAGAAATATAAAATAAAAGCTTTAAGGCATAAATTGATCACAGGAGGGTAGTTTTAAAATTGTGAGATCAATTGAGATTAAATAATATAAATTTGTAACATACCTACCCAACAGGCACAGTTGTGTGGTTTCCTGTATCATAGTTCAGCATCATGAGAGCAGGTCTGGAGGATTATGATGAGGGCAGCCAATCATAATGATGTTTGTCAAAGTTTGAGTTATAACAGAAAAAAAGGTCAAGTAATTTAAGGCTACAGATTTGCTATATGGTCAAAATTGTGAAGGTATAAAAATAAGCTAGGATGATGAATTTGGAAAGCAAGAGAGGTATGTGTGTTGATTAGGTAATAGTAAACATTAAAAAAATAGGAGGTATAAGACAAAGAGAGAGATGGAAGGATTGGGGATTGTTTTAAGAGTCAGAACTCAGAGTTCCAGATTATGGAGGTAGGATAATGAAGGGTGATGGTAAGATCAAGGGCATGTTTGCTCCTACAATGGCTGACGTGGAGTGAAAGTGCAGGTCGTAGGGGTTGAGGAAGTCAGAGAACTAGGAGGACAGAGTCTTTGATGGGATATTAACATGAAGTCCCTAAGTCTAAGGTCAGTGGTGGGGTTAAGACAAAGACTGTATCCAGGCACTAAACTTATAGAGAAAGGAAGGGAAAAAAACCAACCAAGATAGAACAATGTAGATAAATGGAGTGAATCTTTTTTTTTTTTTTTTGCTTTTTGGAGGGCAGTTGGGGTTAAGTGATTTGCCCAAGGTCACATGGCTAGTTTTTTGTGTTAAGTATCTGAGGCTGGATTTGAACTCAGGTGCTTTGTTTTGCTTTGCAGTGCTCTTTTCAGAGCAAGCTTGGGGATTTGGAAGTTTTTGATGCTTCCAAGGGAAGAAATGTGGCCACTGCTCTCCTTGTCTCCTTTTCTATGCTGTGGTCCAAATCCTGGAAGGTTCCCTGATTCCTCATTGCCTCAAGCAATATTATTCCTCAGGGTCCTCGACCCATTATGACTGAAAACAATACTGCTCCTCAGGGTCTCTGCTTGCTTGGGATAGCAAATTATATTGTGCCTCAAGTTCCCTCCTCCTTTTTTTGCCAACAGCACTCTTCTCTTGAATTGTGACCTACAAGTGAGTATAGGCAATGAATTTGACAATGTCTAGTCCTATAAACAGTGCAAGCATGAGGGTCCCCTGTAATCTTTTCTCTCCAGTTTCCCTTACCATTTTTCTCTAGAGACCTTCAAAATCTGCTGCTGCTACTTACCACCATCTAGTCCCACCACTGATGTTGTATCCACATGTGCACCAAGCCTCTATCCATCCCCATGTCACATATCTCTCCTTCCAACCTCCTAAGATGCTGGGACAGAAAAAAAACAGGCTATATCCTTTCTCCTCACTGACACTTCTGCACCCTCCTTCTGCTTTCAGATTTCAACAATGTTTATTTTACAAGATTCACTCCATTTGGGGCGGCTAGGTGGTGCAGTGAATAGAGCACTGGCTTTGGAGTCAGGAGTACCTGAGTTCAAATCCAGCCTCAGACACTTAACACAAAAAACTAGCCATGTGACCTTGGGCAAGTCACTTAATCCCAACTGCCCTCCAAAAAAAAAGCAAAAAAAAAAAAGGTACTATGTTTACAGGAGAGATCAAGACCCAAACTCAGAAGAAGACAATGATATCAAAATAGCCACAAGCAAAGCTTCAAAGAGAAAAAAAAGTTATTAGGACGCAACACCAAGAGGAATCTCTGAGAGAGCTAAAAATAAGTTTCAAAATCAAGGAAGAGTAATAGAGGATGAATTGCATAAAGAAATGAGAGTAAGGGGAAAAATATGAAAAGGTACTGAAGAGCTTGGTAAAAGTGGCTCACTTTAAAAATAGAATTGAGGAAATGGAAAAAAAAGAGGCATGAAAGTTCACTAAAGAAAATTCTTTAAAAATTAGAATTGCGCAGATGGAAACCAATGACTCCATGGAAGATCAAGAAACAATAAAACAAAGTCCAAAGAATAAAAAAAAATGGAAGAAAAACAACTCATTGGAAAGCAACTAATCTAGAGAATAGATCAAGGAGAGGTAATTTAATAATCTTTGTACTACCTGAAAGCCACAATTAAAAATGAATCTAGACATCATATTTCAAGTAATTGTTAAGGAAATTTCATCAATATCCTAGAAACGAGGATAAATTGATATTGAAAGAATCTACTGATCACCACATGAAAGAGATCCAAAAATGAAAAATCTCAAAATCACAGGAATGCTATAGCCAAATGCCAGAACTTCCAGGTCAAAAAGAAAATACATCAAGCAGCCAGGGGAAAATTTTTTTGAAATATTGTGTAGCCACATTAAGGATCACACTGCATTTAGCAGCTACCATGTTAAAGGAACAACAGACTTGGAATATGATATCATGGAATTCTAAAGAGCTAGATACTAACCAAGAATATCATATTCAGCAAATATCAGTATCTTTCAGGAGAGGGGGAAAAAGTTATTTAATGAAATAGAGGACTTTCAAACATTCATGATGAAAAGACCAAAATTGAATAGAAAATTTGAGTTTCAAATACAAGAGTCAAGAAAAGAATAAAAAAAAATAAATAAAAAGATAAATCAAAAGGCAATGACAAGTCAATAAGGTTAAATCATTTTCATTGCTATATGGAAAGATGATACATGTAACTACGAACTTTAGTATTATTAGGGCAATTAGAAGGACTCCACATAGAGGACATGAGAGAGTTGATTATGTTGAGATGATTTAAAAAAATTGATGGTCAAGAAAGAGGAATGCTCTAGGAGAAGGGAGAGTAAGAATTGGAAAAATTATCTGTAGTGCCAACACAATATTCACAGCACTGACAATGACCATGAATTTTCCCGTACAGTTCAGAATCACAAAATACAACAAATTCTTCATATACAAGACATGATCAAAATATTTATTCAAACACCAGAAATCCTAATTCCAACACTAGAATGCCCAGTCCCATCACCAGAAAACCAAATCCATCAAAGCAACAAAGAAGTTATTATACCTTATCACTGCAGAAAGCAATACCATCACAAACACTCACAATACTAGCTATCTGTTTTCCTGCATCCTCTTACTCCCTCAGCTCTAACTGCTCTGATGCCAAGCTTCCTCCCAGCTCTGCTCCTCCCTTCCTGCTCCCCCTGGTCAGGCAAACACCTCCCACCACAGGCTCCCTGTGATTACATTAGCTCTATTAAGGGACAGGGAGGATCTTCAAATTCCCTTAGGCTTATTAAGGGGAAGGAGGAAGATTTTCAAATTCCTGTTATTATTACATTATCTCACATAAAAGAAGAACATAAGGATGAATTTTTATTTACTTTTTAATTTTAGTTTACAAGATTCAGTTCCACAATGACTTGAGTTTCAGATTTTCTCCCCTTCCTTCCCCTGACCCCCCATGGTGGCATACAATCATGTATAGGATCTGCAAACTCTTTCACGTTGTACAATAGTCTGGTTGTATAGAAGTGTTGTAACCAATGGAGTGAACAGTGGGAAAAAACAAAGAAAACCAAACATAGAAAAGAATGATAGTATTTATTGCTTCAGTCTCCATTTAAACTCTGTTTTTCTAGAACTTTCTCTGAATGTAGACATCTCCTTCCATACTAAGACTTGTAGAATTGTCTTTTAACTGTGTGTTGCTGAGAAGAGTCCACTTTATTAAGGTTGGGCATCACACATATGATGTATCTGTGACTGAGTACAAAATTTTCCTGCTTCTGCTCTTCTCACTTAGCATCAATTTATATAAGCCTCTCCAGGTAATTATGAAATCCATCTCCTTCCCTTTCTTATAGCATAATACTATTCCATTACATTCATATACCATAACTTGTTCAGTCATTCAACAAATGATGGGCATCCCCTAAATTTCAAGTTTTTTCCACCACAAAGAGAGCTGCACTAAATATTTTTGTATATATGGGTCCTTTTCACACTTCTATGATCTCTTTGGGATACAACCCCCAAAATGGTATTACTGGGTCAAAGGGTATGCAATTATTTATAGCCCTTTGGGGATAGTTCCAGATTGCCCTCCAGAATGGTCGTATCAGTTCACAGCTCCACCAACAATGCATTAGAGTTCCAATTTTTCCACATCCTCTCCAGCACTTGTCATTTTCCTGTTTTGTCATCTTAGCCACTCTGGTGAGATGTGGTACCTCAAAGTTGTTTTGATTTGTATTTCTCTAATCAATAGTGATTTAGAGCATTTTTCCATATGCTTAGAGATATCTTTAATTTCTGCCTCTGAAAATTGCCTGTTCATATCTTTTGACCATTTATCAATTGGGGAATGACTTGCATTCTTGTCAATTTTACTTAATTCCATGTATATTTTAGAAATGAGGCCTTTATCAGAGACACTGGTTGTTAATATTCTTCCCCAATTTCTCACTTCCCTCTTAATCTTGGTTATGTTGGTTTTGTTTGTACAGAAACTTTTCAATTTAATGTAATCAATATTATCCATTTTGCATTTTATAATGCTCTCCAACTCTTCTTTTGTCATAAAGTCTCCCCTACTCCATAAATCTGACAGGTAAACTATTCCTTGCTTCCCCAGATTATTTATGGTATCAGCCTTTATACCTAGAGCATACACCCAATTAGACTTGACTTTGGTGTATGGCGTTAGATGATGATGATCTATGCCCAGTTTCTGCCATACTGTATTCCAATATTCCTAGCATTTTTTGTCAAATAGTGAATTCTTAACCCAGAAATCAGGGTCTTTTGTACCCAATCTATTCCCTTGGTCCACTACTCTATTCCTTAGCCAGTACCACACAGTTATGAGAACTGCTGCTTTATAATAGAGATTAAAATCTGGTATGGCTAGGCCACCTTCTCTAACATTTATTTTCGTTAATTGCCTTGATATTCTGGACTTTTTGTTCCTCCAAATGAATTTTGTCACTATTTTTCCTAGTTCTATAAAGTTATCCACTTCTGGGGTGCCAAAGTATTGAGCTTCTCAGGCTGGAATGTAGGGGTTTGGTAGCTATAGGCTCTGAGTGTGTAGACTGAGGCCAAGACCAGGACTCTCAGTGATTCCCATGAGTTACCCTGAGGCTTACAGAGTAACCCATGGGGGTAGGTTGGTTTGGCTCCTTCAGGTTTCCTCCTCTGTGTCTCTGGGCTACAGCTCAGGCAAGTTCAGTAGCTGGAAGCCAAAGGGCTAGGCTGCAGTGTGCTGATATCTCTGGTGGTAATGAAACACACCTAGGCTCTTGTTGCTAGGGCCTGCTGGCTCCACCCTCCTGGGCTTAGACTCTGTACTTTCTTTCTCCCCCTTTCCTCAGCCACACCTAAGCCTGAGGTTTTTTCCACTAATTTAAGATTTTACTCTGGGTGGGACATTTAACTCCCGACTTTTCTGGGTCAGGGACGGGGTGGGGACCAGAGCAACTAAATTTCATTCCTCCATCTTGGCATCTGGAAGTTTGGGTGTATTGTTTTAAACATCCAGGTTGCCTCAGGCAAAGCTGCTGACCCTTCTGTGGGCTCTGAGGTTTTTCCTACCTGATTGGATGATCCTCTGTCCTCTGGTGAGATGGCTGCAAACCCCTCCAGCTGGGTGAGTCTGCTGGCTGGTTGGGGCTTTTTCTCAGTCTGTCTTACTCTGCTCTCAGATCCACGCTGGTGTGGCTCCTGTGTGCTCTGAGGTCTCCTTGCCCAGACCTGAGTGGGCACTTTCCTGGGCTGGGAATCTGCCATGCTCTGTCTTCTACTGGGTTATGTCACTTTCAAATCCATTTGAATTTACTTTTTAGCCTTTAGTGACAGAATTGTTGGAGGACATTGGAAAAGCTACTGATTCCTTTCCACCATATTAGCTCCACAAGGATGAATTTTTATAATGGAGAGAAAATGCTGTGGGCAGCTTTGGCCACGTTTGAACATAACTCTCATCTAAATGGGTTCAAAGAGGCAATATATGTGTGAGTATAATATAACACACATACACACATGTATTTGTAGAAATCCATCTTATCAAGCAGGGAAGCAGTAGGGAAAAGGAGAAAGCAATTTAGGGTGATAAAAAGAAAGTGATATTAAAGGAGGTAGGGATTAGAAGCAAATAGACTTTAGAGGAGAGATAAGACGAAAAGAGAGAGAATGAGGGGAAAGGTGAGGGAGAGAAAGAGAGAGAGAAGTGGGGAATAATCAAGAAAATATGATAGATGTAAGTGCTCATTTACTAATCATCACTATAAATATGAATGGATTGAATTCACCCATAAAATAGAAACAGGAAGTAGATTATATCAGAAACCAAAATACAAAATTGTGTTGTTTAGAAATTACAGTAGAAACAATCACACACAGAATTAGAATCAAACTGAAACAAAATTAATTATGCTTTAACTGAAGTGCAAAAGGTAGGGGTAGGGATTATAATCTCAGGAAAGCAAAAAGGAAAAATAGATCTAACGAAAAGAGATAATCAGAAAAACTACATCTTGCTTAAAGCCACCATAGACAATGAAATAAAATGAATGCAAGCATACATGCACCAAAGAGTAGAGAACCATATTCTTTATTTTTTGTGTGTGAGTGGGATTTCCAATTGAGAAATTTATTTAAACAGATCAAATAAAACAGGTTCTTCCTTGTCTCTAAACTTAAAAGAAGATGTTGGGCCTCTTGATAGTAAAGCATGGCTTATGCTGACAATGCAGAACTCTGTGGGGCAGAGGGAACTTGATTTTGGAGTTGTGAAACTGCTTGACTATGGGCTGGTGGCCTTTGCTGGCAGGAATTTCTTCCACTTTCATGATCTGAATGGCGTGGGCCTGGGCATGGTGATGGCCTCCCATATCTTGGTAGCACTGAGTGACAGCACCAGCAGTGCTCAGGTCCCTGTACTCCCTGTACATGTTGTGGGTCTCACTCCTGGAATCTTAGTGCAGTCAAATACCAAAGTTTTTCACTTTGAGAGGGGACTTTTCAAAGACCTGTCCACAGTATATTATTTCTCCAGAAGACTTCTTCAGCTTTTTCAGCTGGGAAATGAAGTACCAGAATCAGGACTTTGCTATGACATGATTAGGAGCAAAGATCCACATGTGATAAAGAAGTAGCACTGGGCTCTTGGGAGTGGGTAGGCAGTGCCCAACTACCTTATACTCTTTCAGAGTGCCTGAGGCCTTCATGGTGCTGCCACCTCACTCCCCACCAACCCACAAAAGGCAAAAACCATATTCTTAAAGAAGATAAATAAATTATAGGAGAAAATAAATAATGAAACTATGCTAGTAGGGGACATCAACTTTCCCCTCTCAGAGATCTATAAATCAAAACATAAAATAAATAAGAAAGAAATTAAGGAGATGTATAGAATTGAAGAAACTTATAAATAATAGATATCTGGAGAAAACTGAATGGGAATAGTAAAGAGCATTTTTTTTCCCTCTGCTGTTCATGATACCTTCACAAAAACTGACCAAGTTTTAGAGCATAAAAACCTCAACACAAGTGCAAAAAACCAGGAAGTTTTAAATGCATCCTTTTCAGACAATAATACAATTAAATTACATTCTATAAGGGGCTGCAGGAACTTAAATTAAAAATTAATTGGGTTTAAGTAAGTAATCTAATCTTAAGGATTGACTGAGTCAAAGAACACATTAGAGAAACAAACAATAGTTTCATTAAAGAGAATGAAAATTATAATACAAGATGCCAAAACTTATGGAATGCAATCAAAGCCACACTTATGGGAAAATTTATATCTTTAATAGCATATAGCAATAAAAGAGAGAATGAAAAGATCAATGAATTGGATATTCAGCTAAAAAAGTTAGAAAACTAGCAAGTTAAAAATCCATGAATAAACACCCAAATTGGAAATTCTGAAAACAATAAAGTATATTCTATAATAAACTGAAAGTTAAAAATGAAGTAATAAATAAAACTAGGAAACTACTTTATTAAGAAAGTAAAATAGGTAAACCATTGGCTAGCTTTATTTTTTAAAAAGAAGGAATAAAAACACATTATCTTTATTAAAAATGAGAAATGTAAATACACCACTAATGAAATTAAAGCAATTATTAAGAGATACTTTTCCAATTATATGCCAGCAATCTAAGTGAAACGAGTGAATATTTGCAAAAATATAAATTGCTTAATTAACAGAAGGGGAATTTGAATACTTAAAGAACCCTATTTTAGAAAAAGAAATCATTGAGCTGCCTAAGAAAAAATTTCCAGGACCATATGGATTTATAAGTGATTTCTACCTAATATTTAAAGAGAAATTAATATTACTATTATATCAACTATTTGAAAAAAATAAGTAAAGGATTATTAACAAATTCAGTTTATGATACAAATACAGCTTTGATACCTAAATTAGAAAGAACAAAAGCAGAGAAAGAAAACTATATACAAATTTCCATAATGATCATCGATGCCAATATTTTAAATATATCAAAAAATCATACACTATGTCCAGATGGGGTTAATAACATGAATGTAGTACTGGTTCAGTATTAGGAAACTATCAGTATAATTGATCAAATCAATAATAAAAACAACAAAAATCATAGGATTATATCAGTAAATGCAGAAAGTTTTTGACAAAATATTTTCTGAAGAAACATTTTAATTGTATTATTTACTTTTAATTTACAACATTCAGTTCCACAGTCCCTTGAGTTACAGATTTTTTCACCTCCCTTTCCCCCCTCATCATGGCAGCATGCCCTTGGATACAGAATCTACAAACATCTTCCCATTAATCATTAGTCAGGTTGTAAAGAAGGATTGTAACTGAAGGATTGGTCAGTGGGAAAGAGGAAACAAAACAAAACTAGAAAATGAAGCAGATCAAGTAGTTTATTTCAATCTGCACTCAGACTCCCCATCTCCTTCTCTGGATGTGGATATCTCCTTCAATTATGAGCCTTTTGGAATTGTCCTATATAATCTTGTATTACTGAGAGAAGACCAATCTATTGAAGCTAGTTGTCACACATATGTTGTGTCTGTGATTGTGTATGAGTTTCTCCTGATTCTGCTCTTCTCACTAAGCACCAGTTTATATAAGTCTCTCCAGGTTATTCCAGGACTCCAGAAGTCCACCTACTCTTCGTTTCTTATAACAGAGTAGTATTACATTACATTCACATGCCACAACTTGTTCAGCCATTCCCTAATTGACAGGCATCCCCTTGACAAAATATTGAGAACATAGGAATGGTGTCACCTAAAACCAATAGAAAGAATTATCTGTAGTGAAGATAAACTATAACATTTCCTAATAAGATCCAGGGTGAAGCAATAATGTCTATTATTACAACCATAATTAAATATCATGTTATAAATCCTAGGTGTAGCAGGAAAAGAAGGGGACAATTGAAGAAATAAAAACAGGCTATGAGGAAATAAAGCAAATCACTTTTTGCAAATGACATAATAGTAAACTTAGAAAACCTTAGAGAATCAGCTAAAATGAGTTTAAAAAATTAGTAACTTTTACAAAGTTGGAGAATTTTAAACAAGCCCTCACAAATCATGAGCATTTCTCAGTATTATCAACAAAGTCTAGCAGGAAAAGATAGAAAGAAAAATTACATTTAAAATAGCTGCAGGCAATGTAAAATACTTGAGACTCTTACTGCCAAGATGAATCAGGGACTTTATGAACACAATTGTAAAACACTTTTTACTCAAGTAAAGACATATCTAAACAACTAGAGATGTAATAATTATGTATGGGTGGACCAGCCAATATAATGAAAATGCCAATTTTACCCAAGTTAATTTACTTTTTTAGAGCTATACCAATGAAACTACAGAATTATTATTTTATAGAATCAGAAAAAAATAATAAAACTCAGCTGGAAGAATAGAAGGTCAAAAATATTAAGGGAATAAAAAATTGTGAAGAAAATCAGTCTAGCAGTACCAGATTTTAAATTATATTACAAAGTGATAATTATGAAAACAATCTGGGATTTGCTAAGAAATAGTGTGATGGATCAGTAGGATAAATTAGGTAAAGGCTATACAGTAGTAAATGACCACAATAATCTAGTATTTGGTAACCCTAAAGGTCTAGGCTTTGGGCATAGGAACTTACCATTTGACAAAAAAAAAGTTGCTGGGAAAACTGGGTAGCAGTTTGACATAAGCTAGGCTTAGACAAACATCTTATGTGATATACCAAGGTGAGGCCAAAACTGGTAAATGGTTTAGACATAAAGGATCATTTCATAAGTTAATTAGGGAAGCATGAACCAATGTACCTATTATATCTATGAATAAAGGAAAACTTTACAAGCAAACAAGGGACAGATAGTACAATGGGCATTAAAATGGATAATTTTGATCATGTTGTATTAAAAAATTTGTACAAACAAAACTCATGCAGCCAAAATTAGAATAAAATCAGAAAACTGGTAAAAAAAATACAGCAAGTTTCTTTGATAAAGGCCTCATTTCTCAAACATATAGAGAACTGAACAAAATTTATAAAAATAAAACCAATACTCAAATGATAAATGGTCAAAGGACATCAAGAGGAAGCTTTCAGAAGAAGAAATAAAATCTATCAATAGTCACATAAAAATGCTTTAGTAAAAAATTATTAAGTAATCACTATGGATTAGGGAATTACAGATTAAAGCAATTCTGAAATACCATCCCATACCTATCATATTGGCTAACAGGACAGAAAGGAAAATGACAAATACTGGAGCGGATGTGGAGAAATTGGAACACTTATGCATTGTTGGTGGAGTTGTGAACTTGTTCAACCATTCTGAAAAATAATTTGGAACTAAGTCCAAAGAGATATAAAACTATATACACCATTTCATTCAGGAATACCATTATGAGATCCGTATTCAAAAAAGATCAAAGAAAGTAGAAAAGGACCTATTTGTACAAAAATACTTATAGCAACTCTTTTTATGACATGCCTATCAACTGTAGAATGACTGGACAAGTTGTAGCAAATGATTATGATAGAATATTTTGATGCTTTGGGAAATGACAAGCAGAATGGTTTAAGAAAAGCCTGGGGCATCTTATAAAAACTGATGCAAAGTAAAGTGAGCACAACGAGAACATTTTAGATCATAATAACAATTTTATAACAATGATCAACTGAGAAAAATTTAGCTGCTCTGCTCAAAACAGTGATCTAAGACAATTCCAAAGGCTCATGATGAAAAATGCCCTCCATCTCCAGAGAAAGAACTTAGTGTAGAATGAAGTACATTTTTTCACTACTTATTTTTCTTGTTTGTGTGTGTGTTTCTTTGGCAACATGACTAATTTCATAATGTTTTTCATGACTTCACATGTATAATTTATATGATATTTTTTGATGTGAGGGGAAAGATAATTTACAACTCAAATTAAAATGTTTTAATGTAATTTAGAAATATTTAATAAGTGATATATATATATATATATACATATATATATACACAGATATACACATATGTACATATATATGAAAGTATTTTAGCAAAGAAATGGAGACATAAAGGTATGATTGTCTCTGCCCTGGGCAAGCTGTGTTTCCTTAGGTCAGATGGGATTATCTTTCAGCTACAGTTTTTCTCTAGCTGTTCCCGCATGCCTGGTATGCTGTCCCTTCTCTGTTCTGACTGTTTACTTCACTGACTTCAAGTTCAAAGTACAATCAAGCCCTTTACTTCAAGCCTTCCCCAACTCTTCTTAATTTTAGTGGCTTCCCTATGTTAATTCTTATTGTTTCCATGTGTTTTTGCTTTGTATATATTTGTTGGCATGTTAACTCTCCTGTTAGGTTTTAAGCTCCTTGAGGATAGGGACTGTCTTTTGCATCTTTGTGTTTCCAGAATTTAGTACAGTGCCTGGCATATAGTAGCTGCTTAATAATATTTATTAATTTATTGGTTAATTACACTACAGACTCAAGCTTCATACTCAGTTCTCAGCCTGGAGTAAGCTAATATATTATGTCCTGCCTATTTTGATAGTATAGATCACCGGTTCTTGACTGTTTTACTGCATGTGATGGGATCCTTTGGCTTTCTGTTAAAGCCTAGAGATTCCTTTTCAGAATAATGTTTTTAAGTGCACAAAATAGAATCATAGCACTATACAGGAATCCAGTGAAATAGAATCATAGCATTACGCAGGAATCCATTTATATTGGAATATTGTTGAAACTGAGGCCTGGCATATGCATTGACTGCCCATGATGAAATCTCTGGAGAAAATGAAAGGCCTGCTTCCAGTAGCGTCAGTATGAGGAATAAAGGTGAGGTCTTGAAAAGGTTGTGGAACATGAATGTACATTCTTTAACTGTCTGCTTATGCTCAGCTAATAGCACAGTCAGTGGGGAAGCCCTCTTTGATTGGATGCAGTGGCATTCAAAAGGCCTTGTCTTTTTCCATCTCTTTTGCCTCAGTCTTTTCATCTACTCTGTCTCCCTTTGTATTCTTTTGCTCACATTGTCCAGTGAGAGAGAATACTTTAAGAGGACAAGTCTGGAAGCCTTATCTTTTTAAATTTACTTCCCTCCAATTACATGTCAAAATAATTTTTAATATTTTGAGTTCCAATTTCAATTTATTCTTCTTTTCTCTTTCCCCTCTTTTAGAAGGCAAGAAGTCAGATATAGGTTGTACATTTGCAATCACATAAAACATTTCCCTATTGGTAATTTTGTATAAGAAAATGCAGACAAAATGAAAATAATGAAAAAATGAAAAATAGAGTGCCTTTGTCTGTATTAAAACATTATCATTTATTTCTCTAGAGGTGGATAGTATGCTTCATCATTATTCCTTTGGGATTTTCTTGGGTCATTGTAGTGATGAGAATAAATAAATCATTCGCAGTTCTTTATCATACGATATTGATGTAACTGTGTTCAACATTCTCCTGGTTCTGCTCACTTCACTTTTATCAGTTAATGCATGTCTTTCTAGGATTTTCTGAACCTTTTTTTCAATCCAGACCATGTGACTCTCAATAAATACTTTTTGATCTTTAATTTCCACTTGTCCTTTTCTATTTTATTTTAAACTTTCTTTTAATTTTATTTTAATTTTTGAAATAAAACAAGTGTTTGCATAACATAGTAAGATAAAAAAGAGGTAATTGCACATGAAATTGCAAGTTGATTATGTACCATTTGAAATCTATTATTATGATGTAATATATAATTAGTATTATATATTAAATTATATAATTAGTATTATATAGTATTAGTATAATATATAAATTTTCTTTTTTTCTTCCTTCCCTTCCTGAATCTTAGAGATGGTTACAATGAAACACAAATTGTATACATTTTTAAAAAATTTTATATGAAGGAGGACAATCTAGAAGTTGAAAAAGGGAACTGTAGGGATCTGGGAAAAAGCAGACCAAATTTTGCATCCAGTGCAGCATTGATGTCCTGAGAAGTAAGAAGAGACTCTCGAGAACCAATCTCTGCAATAACTGCAGGAAACACTAATCGAGCAGTGATTCCCATTTGGGTATCAACTTGGTGGGACCAGTGCTATATAGAAACAGAACCATGAGTAAACCTTGGTTCCTCAGAGACCAAGGTGGCATGAGGTGAGCATGATCCCAAGCTATTAAGGATAATGTTTTACTTATTTTTATACTAAATTTCCAAAATAAACATAAGTTTATTGATTGATGCTAAATATTTCAATATAACTAGGGCTCTAATAACTGGCATGTAATAGTGGAAGGGATCATAGATGTGGAGCCAATGTCCAATGTCCACAGAGACCACAAATAGGAGCAGCTAGATGGTGTAGTGAATAGAGCACTGGCCCTGGAGCCAGAAAGACCTGAGTTCAAATCCAACCTCACACAGATAACACAAAAAAACTAGCCGTGTAACCTTGGGCAAGTCACTTAACACCAGTTGCCCTACCTTCCCCCCTCCAAAAAGAAAAAAAAAAAGAGAATACAAATACCTGCAACAACAAGAACAGATATAACTTACCTCGTTTTGGGAGAGTGAGTCAGAGCACACTTGTTATACCTATCTATCTATCTATCTATCTATCTATCTATCTATCTATCTATCTATCTATCTATCTATCTTTCTTTCTTTCTTTGTTTCTTTGTTTCTTTCCAACTATCCATCTATCTATCTATCCATACACATACACAGACACACTCACACACACATATACACACATACACACATATATACATATACATACACACATATATATTCATACATACACATTTAAGTATATATGTTATATGTATATATTATCTCAAGGTTAAGAAATTCTGAAAAGGTGAGTGGCCTCCAATGTAGATTGCAAAAGAAATTATTCCAAACTATAGACACAGAAAAACAGTATTGATATCCCAGACTTGAACTCTTTGAGGAGAGTTGGTGCAATCTATTGCTGTATGCCTTTTCTTTTTTTGCTATGTTTGTATATTTTTGGTCATAGAATCATAGAGTTTATAGCTGGAAAGGAATTTAGAAATAATTTGGAGATAATCCCTGAGAGACTGGACCAAATTTAGACTTAGAGTCAAGAGAATTAGCGTTCAATCCAAGATCCCAACATTTACTAGGCTGACGGATCCTGAGCAATTGAATTGGCTACTGTGACTCACTTTTTTCATCTTCAAAATGAGGATAATATCTCCACCAGTTGTTGTGAGCAAAGAAGTTTTTAAATTTTACATGCTTACACAAATGAAATCTGTTACCATTATTATTATCACTTCATTCATTTCATCTGTTTGAAAATGAGGTTTGGATAGGAATAGTTGTGGGATGAGTCACTATCCTGATATTGTTCTTTTATATTTAATGTTTTATGTATTACTGAATAGGTGGATAAAACATTTGTGGACTCTCTGAAAGCATCTTTGATTCAACTCCAATAGCAGATAGGACCATGGGGATGTTGTTCACCTTAACCTTTTGCTCTTTGATTTTGATCTCTTTTCTCTGGAATCCATATTTTAATAGTGCTTTGTTTCTTTCCACAGAGCTCAGAGGTTATTAGTATTTTGTATTAGTTATTTCTAGGAGATTCAGGGGATTGATTACTCAAAGCATCCTATATTATATCAAAGTATTAAGGTATTTCAGCCCTGAATCAACATGTTCAGAACTACAGTAGGAGGCTCTTTGCATCCTCTGTGCTACCCCACTTTATGTTCTTGTTATTATCACCAAAGGTGAAATTGAGAATGAAGGAGGTTAAATAGGAGCATTACAGTTCAGTGTTGAGGGATTAAGAATGAAGAACTGATCAAAATAAGCCAGAGAAAGGAAGAAATAGAAGAATAAAGAGGAAAGAATAAAAAGAAAAATGGAATCAGAACATTAGTGTCGGAAAAACCATTAGAAGTCATTCAGTTCTGGGGCGGCTAGGTGGCGCAGTGAATAGAGCACCGGCCCTGGAATCAGGAGTACCTGAGTTCAAATCTGGCCTCAGACACTTACACACACACACACACACACACACACACACACACACACAAAACTAGTCGTGTGACCTTGGGCAAGTCACTTAACCCCAACTACCCTCCAAAAAAGCAAAAAAAAATCATTCAGTTCAACTTTCTAACCAATGCATAAATTATTTTTATTATAGCCCTGACTTGCTGTGATCTATTCATTTTAACATGCTATTGAATGAAAAAAAAATCATTATTTTAAAAGGGAGCTCATTCTATTTTTAGACATTTAGACGAGTATATATCTATATGTATAAATGTGTATGTATGAATGAATACATATATCACAATATATGTATGCACTGTGATATTTTATTATTTTACTTTACTGTATTATATAATATTACATGTGTATATATGTATCATAAATATGTTATAGATGCATCTGTGTGATGCATATGTAGATATCTATACCTATATGTATATATGTAGATTTCTCCTATTTGATTGTAAAGTTCTTACAGGAAAAGACTTTAATTTTTATCTTTGTATTTCTCAGTCACTATCATAGTGTCTTGGAGGGAATAGTTGCATGTTTGGGAAGTTCATCTGAATTAGAAAGTCCTCCTTAGAAAGGCCAAACCAAATGAGTGTAATCCTTCCTTTATATGATAATCCTCCAGATACCGGAAAGCAGCTATTACATCTCTCCCAAATCTTTACTTCTCCAAGCTCAGCTTTCTAATTTTTTTTCAGAATGACCCTGTCCAATATCTTTGAAACCTTTCCTACACAATCTAAAAGGCAGGTCTTCTGCTAGATTGATGTTCCTTGTCCAAATGTTAAGGCCTTATTAAGCAACACTGTGAAGTTTCCTGAATTCTGAGAATTGGAGTTCTAGTGAATTTTACTGGAAGTTTCAAAGAAAATTAATTCAACCCAACAAAAGTACAAAGAGGAGGAATAGAAGGATACCTCTAGATCAAAGTTGGAAAAAGTAGGTCACTCAGGAATGTAATATTTAACTGAACACCTTTGAGTGTCTTTCCATAGGAATGAGGTGAGCCCTGAGATGTGATCTTGGTTTCAGTTTTTATGCTATATTATGGAGATTTCTTCTTAGTTTGTAGAATTTGTAAGGATGGAAAATTAAAATGGCAGGGATTTCTTGTCTTTGTCATCTTTTGTTGGGGTTAGTTATTAGTGTGCAACCAAGCTAGCCCCAATGTGTTAACTGTACCTCTAGCAAGTGTCCAATGTGACAAGATTAGTGAACAGCACAGTTATCCATCAGTGAGTTGTCCAGGCTTAATTACCCTCACATGCATCTTCAAATGACATCACAAGAAGCAGAATGGATGGGCTCCCTTCTTCTTACTGGGAATGAATGTTTGTAAGTGTTAATAAAATTGGAATCAGGCAAGATCCTAACCAACAAGTACATTTTGTTTAAATGGAAATTTGGATTTAGGAGTTCCATTCCCATCCCTATACTTTTGCTCACTGCTTTTCCATAGTCTAGCCATTTTTCAAGGCAAGGTTCAAGTGTCTCAGTTATTTCAGGAACCTTCCTTTCCCAACTTGTGCCAGCCCATTCTCATATCTTTTTTGTTGAGCTCCTATAGCACAAAGTCACTGCAAAATTTTTGAGCTTTTCACATACCATATTGTATTGGTAATGTAAGTCTTAGATATGTTTATATTTGTATGCCCTCAAGAATCCTCAGGAGAAAGGGCAATGTTCTTCTTGTTATTTTATCTCTTCTGTGCTTATTTTCTGGGCACATTGTAGGCTCTTAGTGATTTGTTGAGTGACTAGTTGATTTCAGCTCCATAGATACTAAAGATATTATGCCACATGTTCCACATTGTTATCTACTTTGATGATGTTGTAGTTTCCAGGATGTTGCTCCCTATCTTCTCTTTTACTCCCTTCCAGGAAAGAGTAAATCCTGTCTTTGTCATTTTACCAAACATAAAATCATACTCATCCTTCAACACTCATTTCAAATGTCATCAGCTGTGTAAAGCCTTTTCTGATCTCAGAATCAGCCATGATCTTTCCCTTTACTGAACTCCATTTGTTTTAATCTTATTACTATGTTGATCAACAATTCAATTTACGTATCCATTAAGAGACTACCAGGTACAAAGTACTATCCTGACACTGGGAATACAGAAAAAGGAATGACAAACAATCCCTTCTCCCAAAGCTTTTCTGGGTATCAAACCTGTGTGATATTTATTTCTCCTCCTTTCTTATCTCTCTACTAAAGTCAAAGTTCTTTGAGGGCAGAAACAATTTATTAAACAACTTCACACCAGAGCCCAGACCAGTACCTTGTAAATAATAGGCAATAAATGTTTGATGAGCAAATGAACACATGATGACACCAGAAATCTAGGCAAAATTAAGTTGGAGAAAAAGTATACCTGACTTGAAATGCCCTTTTGAGGAATTTTGTTTCTTTAATTTAAAAGCTCATAGAAAGCAGGATTGTCATACATTGGTAGTGTATATTTAGCTGTTCCTTTTCCACATCTTTCCATGAGAAAATCCTACTGTATTAACATATCAATCAGTGTTCTACTCCCTGCAGACATGAAGACTCCGTGGTTTTTCAAGCCTAGAGACACAGGACTATCATTTCATGCTTTATAAAATGGTAGTTAAGAAATTAAATTTTACACATGGTATAGAAATGTTAAGTTCTCCTTAGATCAGCTCAGAACGAATAAAAAAGCAGTTTTGCATATCAGAAAGGGGAAAAAAAGAAGGAACAAGACAGGTCACATTCTACTCATTTAAAGTAGATTATGAATAATGAGAAAGAGCTGGTGACTTGCACTTACCTGAAATCTCTTTAGAATTATCCTTTCAAGATCAAGCTGTGGAATCCTGGGTGAAACTGGAGTTTGTCATTGGACTTGAGAGTCCCAAATGCTGTGGTGTGTAGAGGGCAAAGAGACTTTCCATTAAAATGAATCACCTTCTTTTGACAGTGCCAGCTGTTGAACTGGAGGGAGATGACTGATTCGCTGAAGCAGAAAAGAGCAGCCCAAGGTATTAATAACAAAATCCTTGTCTTTCAGACTGGGTCACAACACCACCTTTTCTAACACTTAAAGGGGGAAAAAAACAAACTAGATGCCTTTCTATGGCAGAGAAGAGTTAACACCAAGATTAGAGACTAGGCACCTGGGTTTTAGTACTGTTTATTCTAATGGCTAGTCTTATGATCTTAAGCAACCTGTAGAAGGGAAGTAGAAAGAAACCCTGGTAGAGAAATGAATGGGAATTTTTTCATTTGGGACAAAACCAGTTGAGGGGAAAGGATAGTAGCAGTTACACTGAGGGCAAAGACTGTTTCATCTACCCCCTCCCCCAACCTCCTAGAACTTAGCATAGTTCATGGCAAATCATAAGTGCTTAAAAATTCTTATAATTTGATTGGCAAATCATAAGAGTTTAAAAATTCTTATTATTAGATTGATTAGCATAACAGTCAATTATATGCATGCCACATTTTGCCTATAACTTTATTCCGTTGCTCTCTCCTGGGGTCATCTTTCTCTTCAACTACTATGGAATAATGGAGGCTGGAAAATAATAAGTCTTGGGATGGAAGTTGCCTGATCATCACAGGAGTGCTGGCCTTGCTAGGTTGGCTTGAGTGGAGGAAACCCTTGACTATACTAGTTATGGAGTTTGTCTCAGGGCTAGGATTTGATAATCTTGGATTTTAGGTTCTAATAAAATGGGGAAATGTACTAGAAGATATTTAATGTCCCTTCCAGAGCTCATATTTTATAGTTCATATTTGAAAGAAATAAGGAAACAGATATAGCAGGAATGTGGTAGAAACTACCTATTTGTGCCTTTCTCCTATTGGCTTATTGATGTGTAATGAAGCTTTAACACAGTTATCTTAGCTAAGTTTTGACTGGCAGTTTGAGAAATAATTCTTTATAAGGCAGACATTAAAAACTGGTTGCGTATAGTATTTTTCATTATTTTATTGATGTCTTTTGTTTTCATATGACATTCATTTCCAAATACATCCCTTTTCATCTACCTCTAGAGAGCTTTCCTTTGTCATGAATATTGGGGAACAAACTCCTAATATCCCTCCTATCTTATCGAGCACTCATATTTTATTAAGGTACCATAGTTTGTTTAGTAATTCCGTCTTCATTGCTACCGCCATGTGCTAAAATAAGTATTTAGTATGTATATATATATATATATTTATATTTCCATATACATATTATAAATGTACATAAAAATATCAAAGATATAATAGTGTTCCCATCTTCCTGCCACCCTTCTAAAATTGGTTATTTTCAGCTTTTTTATCTTTAATAAATTACTGAATTTTAGGTAAAGCCTCCTAAGTTGCTTTGATTTGAAATTTATAATTATTCATGGTTTCTAATTACCTTTGATTTGTTAATACCTTGTATTATTCCTTTTGGGATTATTTGTCAATTTTATTATTTTAAAAAAATTCTCAACTTTTGATTTTTGTATAATTTATCTATTCTTATTTTTCCATCTTCTCTTTTTCTTCAATGATTAAGATATCTTCTTTCATGTTACTATATTAGCATCTCACAACATTTAAATTCTCATTTCATTAATCCTCTTATTTTTGAAAAAAATACTTTTATAGGGAGATAAAATTTGGAACTCAATGTCTTATGGAAATGAATGTCAAAAAATAAAAATTAATTAATTAATTAGAAAAATCTCCTTAGGAGCTGAGTTGGGGGTGGTGCGTGTGGAATGGATTGTCAAAAGACGTGTGGCAGAGAGACCAATTAGACAGCAACTGTAGTAGTCTAGACAAGAAGTGATGAGGTCTGTTCTAGGGTGATGGCTTTGGAAGTAGAGAAAAGGGGTCATATACAAGTGATGTTATGAATATATAAATGTCAGGTTTGACAACTATTTCGATACATGTGGAATGAGTGAGTGAGGAATTCAGAATGAAACTGAGCTTGCCAAATTGAGAGACTTGGAGGATGGTGGTGCCCTAAACAGTAATAGACAAGTTCTAAATAAGAGTGGTTTTTGTTTTTGTTTTTTGGCAGGGGATGGAGTAGGGGTTGGAATGAGTTTTATTAGCAATATCTGAGAAATAGTGATAATTAGAAGAGTGACTAAGGAACTAGAGACAGATAATTATCTTGATTTTCAAAAAAAGAGGGAAATTGTGGGCACTGCAGACTTTAGATGGATCATCTTGGTTCAATTTTCTGGCAAAAAAACCTATAAAGAACTATTAAAGGGATTACTTGTGATACTTCTGAAAGGAAACGGGAAATCAATATGGGCCCTCATGGGTCTTTTAACTACAAATCACTTATTTATTATATTCTTGTCATTTTATACAAATTCCTTATCTTCTTACTAAAATGAAGAGAAGACCTATAACTTGCTTCATCAGTATAGCTTCAGTGTTTAGGAACCTGCATTGTACCTAAAAAATGGTAGTTAGAATTAAAATCTTGCCAGATCTAGTTCATTTTATTTATCACAAAGATAACTAGATAGTAAATCAGTTAAATGTAGGGCAAGAGTATAGGTGAATTTCCATAATGCATTAAACAAAATTTGTCATATTTCTGTAGACAAGATAAAATAAATATGGTCCAAATTTTACAAAAGATAGGAGGATTAATACTTTTTGAGTGACTAGAGCATAGAATATCAATTAATGGATTGAAGTCAAGCAACAAGGAGGTCTCTTGTCAAATGCCACAACACCCTGTACTTGACCCTATTATTTTCAATTGAATTTATGAAGATACAGATGACATACACAACACATTTCTAAGTGACAAGAAGCTGGGACAGATAGGGCAGTACATGACAGAATAGGAATCTGAATTGAACCTGACAGATTGGAAGAGTAGGCTGAAGCTCCCCAAAAGAAAGTTAATAGGAATAAAAATAAAATTCTTCACTTGCCTTAAAAACAAAATGACTAAAAGATGGATAAGAAAAAAGCAATGGATGCCATAAAGACCTCAGGCATTTTGTAGGATATACACAGAATACACATACATACATATGTGTGTAGAAATATAAATGCATATATGTATGTATATACATATGATATATTGATAATTTGGTTGTGCCCAACTCTTCATGAATCCTCAGACCATAACATGCTAATAGTATTCATAGTGTTTCTTAATATAAATTCTAGAGTGATTTACCATTTGCCTTCTCCATAACATTGCTTTACCTGTACTAATATATGAAATCATGTCCAGAATGAGGTGGGCAACAAACTTATTGTTCTCTGACTGTGAGAAACCACACCTGAATCACTGGGTTCCATTTTGGATATCATATTTTAGAGAGGACATTAATATTCTAGAATGTGTTAAAAGGACAGTGACCAGGATGACCTGGTATCATGGAAATTAAAATGATGCCTTACAAAGATTGGTTAAAGAGACTAAGGATGTTTTTTGGAGAAGAGAACATTTAAAGGGTGATTCATGGCTCCTTTCAAATATTTGAAAGACCATCATATGAACAAAGGATTCTTATTTTATATTTTCTTGTTGTTGCTGTTGGTTATTTTTTGATTGTTTGTTTTTTGCTTGATTCTATAAGACAGACCAAAGAGAAGTCATAGAAGTTACAGGGATATGGATTTTGGTTCAACTTTTTCCAAAAACATAGAGGAAAAAATACCAGGTTATGTTATTTTGACCTTGTTTCTGACCAATGAGAAAGTGGTTAATAGAGTAATGATAGGTACTAAAAAGGAAATTTTGAAGTTCCTTATAGGATAGTAGCAGAAAGCTAATCATATTTGGATGCAGATATTACATTTAGAGAGAGCGTATTTCACAGAAGTAAAATAAAAGACAGGGTCCAAGGAAATAAAATTCTATTAAAGATATTGGTCCCAGGAGAGATAAGAAACTTCCCTGAATGACATTTCAATGACACAAACACAAATGATTCTGATATGGGGTGGGGGAAGTGAACGCTACTTGTAAAAAATTAGAATAGACACAGAGAATTCATTGACACAGCCACAGATTTAGAAATGTTTAGATAAAATAAGCAAGGAAAGGTAACTAAAGATATTTTTTTTCTTATTTAGAGGGGGAAAGTAGTCCACTTGGGGTAAAGTGATTTGCCCAAGGTCACACAGCTGGGGTTTTGCGTGTGTGTGTGTGTGTGTGTGTGTGTGTGTGTGTGTGTGTGTGTGTGTGAAGTATCTGAGGCCAGATTTGAATTCAGGTTCTCCTGACTCAGGGGATGATGCTCTACTCACTGTGCCACCTAGCCACCTAATTTTTTTTTAAAAGGAGCAGTCTTATTAGAATAGTGTCAGAAACAAAGTTCAGAATAAGCTGAAGCTAGCAATGTATTTTGGGAGCAAGAAGGCTTTAAATTGCTGTGAGGAATAGAAAAACCAAAGAAAGGACAAGACCACTGCTTGAGATAAAAATCACAATAATATTGAACCATGAAAAGAAGGGAAAAGTATTCCATACTTAATTTATTTCCATTTTTCCTAACAAGGAGAATGATATATAAATCAGGAAGGGTACAAGACAAAATTATCAGTACTAGATTAATTTAATCTCAAGATATGGAATAAACTATTAGATGTGATTTATGACCTATTCTCAATCATCTTTGGAAAATCATAGATAATGGGAAAGATGCCCAAGAGTCAGAGATGGCCAAATATTCTGAAAACACATATGCACATGTGTATATGTATATACATGTGTGTATATGTGTATATATCTATGTATATGTATATGTATGTGTGTATAGGTATAAAGGCTGCCAAGTCCTTTTCAGGGCTACTTTCTACCTTTGGTGTTCATCTGCCACCCATTTCTTGCCTGTGGCTCCAAGAAGCTATAGCATGCAGAGGGCCACACCCTGGTAAACCATTTCAGTTATGGAATGCTTAGAACTTGGCTGGACATGAAAGATTCTTATATCATCCACTGCATTCCTAACTCATCACCAGTCATATTGACTTTTGTCTTCCCAATGGACTCTGATGAGTTTTGTAAATGCTAGCTACTGTTGGGGTGGTGGTGGTGGTGGTTTAACTCTAACTTCTACTTTCCAGAATTGTAGTGAGGATCAGAAGAGATAACATGTAAAGTGTTTCACAAATCTTAAAAGTTCTATATGAATTCTAGATATTGTTATTATTATTGCTAGGATGCTGTCTTTAAATAACAATGAGAGGTGTAGAAAGGAGAAAAGTTTGGGGATTTTATATAATCTTTTTGATATCTTTTTGGTGGCATGATATAGAGTTTGACAGTGCTGTCCTGGTTTGTAGCAGGTTCTACCATGGTTATAGGTAACATTGCTTCCAATGCGCTTTCCACATAAAAACTTTGTGCCTACCCAGGAAACATGCTCTGAAGTGCCAAGTATTATACATACTCCTAGGAAGATGAGTGTGCATGGAATGTTAGTAAATTAAATTCCCTTTGAAATGTGCTAGGGGAACTGGTGACTTAAAGAAGTCCTATTGCCAATCCTTTTGAAAAGTGAAGATACTCCAAATATCCCACTTCAGTCAAGTACACTTAGACAAGCATTTTAAAAGCTGTAAAATAAAGGTGTTGGAAGACTAAAGGGTGATGCTATTTGTATAGAAGCCAAGAATCTGGGAAATACAGGAAGGGTCATAGTAGATGTTGGCAGTGCACTAAGGAAATAGTCTGATGAGTTAGAAAGAGCAATGGAGTCAGAAGAACTTAGTAACTCTCCTTTTTGTTTTCCTGTTACTAAATAACATGGTTCAAGTTGCTTCCATTTCTTCATTTGCCATATGACTACCTACTTTGCATGCTGGGAAGGAAAGTACGTCTGAAAATCAAATGAGATTCTAGATGTGAAATAGCTATGAAAAGTAGGAAGGTCCTTCTATACAATTTTTTTAGATGAATGTACCTGATTTCATTGGTTTAGGGAATTCCTAATGAACAACTATCTCTGTCAATAAAAAATTGAACCTACAGAACAGGACCTACAATGTTACCAGAAACCCTGGGTCTAGAGGTTGTAACTTGCTCAGAGTCACACTGATGGTATGTGTCACATATAGGACTTACTTGAAGGCCAACTTCCAACTATATCAAGATAATAAAGGTGCATCATTAATGATCTACTGGTAAGTTCCATGATCCAACAAACCCTATGCTTTGGCCAAGTCTACACCAGAGTAAGGAGAGTTTGAAGAATGTTAGATAGGCTATACTTTTATGATATTGACTTCAAAATGTAGAGAATGAACTTTCAAATTCTCAATGTAGCCCATACAAGTATGGGAGCAATAGAAATCCTCTTCTGACTCAGGTTATTGCCTTATCCATCTCATGAGGTAGCGATAAACTAACTTTGATCCTTCTCTAGTAAATATTTTTTAAAATCCCTTTTGTTTCTCTTTGGTGTATATCACAAGTCTCAGTTCATTCTGTGGTGCAAGAGGTGTGTTGACGTCACCTCAAAACTGTGTGCTAGAGACATTTGCTAAATTTTCAATGTGAGTGTTTATATTTTAGAAATTTTTAGAAATTGGGAATTACTACAAATTGACATTTGATTTATTGTTTTATTGATTGTCTGGCTTTAAGAAAATAATGGACAAGGGGCGGCTAGGTGGTGCAGTGAGTAGAGCACCGGCCCTGGAGTCAGGAGTACCTGAGTTCAAATTCGGCCTCAGACACTTAACACAAAAACTAGCCGTGTGACCTTGGGCAAGTCACTTAACCCCAACTGCCCTCCAAAAAGCAAAAAAAAAAATAATGGACAAAATGTTAATAATTAAAGTTAAACTTAAAGGTATATCACATGTACTTCTATTTTTAAAGCTACCCAGTTGATAAACATTTACAAGTATACCCTTGAATGCTACTGTCATCCCCTTTCCCCTCCCCTCAAGTAGCTTAATATTCCAGAGGCTACTAAGAGAATAGATAAATAACAACTGTGACTGTTAAAATGCCAGTATGTTGTCTGAGGGGAGAAGAAAGACAGTGTCAACTGAGTTTTTACCATTATCATTGCAAAACGGATTTGGCCTATAGTTTCACTACTTTTTATAGTGGAAGAAATAAGCTGAGAATGTGATATAGAGTGGGAGAGTTTCATTGGTAATGGAATCATAGCATGCTTGAGTAGAAAGTGACCCAAGAGATATTTTACTGTATCCCTTTTATTTTCTACTTTTAGGAAATGAGACCCTAGAAAGTTTAAATAACTCAACCAAAGACAGAACAGTTAGTGACAAAGCCAGAACGTGAACCTAGATATTCTGAGTAAAAGACCTCAACTTTTTCTGCACTAAAAGACTGTCTTTCTATCAGAGATCCCTTTGGAAATTTGGTGAAGCCTAGGAATGGACCTCTTCTCAGAATTATGTTTTTAAATACACAAAATAAAACACATAGGATTTCAATGAAAATAAATTTTGTTGAAATAGTTGTCAAAATATTAAAAGAATAAAATTCGTAGACATCAGGCTACTTATCCCTGCCCTACACAATATTCAAAGATGGAGGGACAAGCTTTATTACATTTGGGGCAAGATAGGGATATTAGTCAAATATAGGTGGGCCTGGAAGAATTATATCCCTGGATCCTCAAAGAATTGACAGATTTCATTGCTGAGCTACTATTGGTGATCTTTGAAAGACAATGGAGAATAGAAATTATACTATAGGATAAGAGAAAGGCAAATGTTTCAATTTTCAGAAAAAAACAGAATGGGGAAAATCTTCTAAATACAGCCCAGGAAGTATAATTTTGTTTTGTTTAACAATTGTATGACATATTGTCACACTCATTATCCACCTCACTCAGGGACATCCATAAGCCTACTCCAGGTTATGGATACTATGTGGGTCAAAATCCTCTTGAAACCACAAACTTTATTTTCCCAGTTCTCTAAGAAGACCCATTCAGTTAAAAGCAAAGTCATTTTATGAAATAACATACTACTAAAAGCAAATGCAGAATATTTCCCCTTAAGCTCAATTTCCCACAAATGCCAAATTACAGAAATAAAAAAGGGGAAATTCAAAATAAATAAAGAATAAGGAAAATGAGTGCAAACTACAATACATAATTATATACCAACAAAACTAGAAATGGAAATAAAATGGGTGAATATGAACAAAAAAGCCAAATTAATAAAATAGGATACAGAAAAACTAAATAATCTGCTCTCAGAAAAGGAAATTGTGCAATCCACTTACAAAGTCTAAGAAGAAAAAAGTAAGACCCATTAATCCCCATGTGGCACAAGCTGTTAGCAAAAATTGAAAGAGACCTTATAATTTTCTTCCATGACTCATAATATCCTGATACCAGGAGAAAAACAAAGCAAAAGAAAGCGAGTATAAACTACAAGCATTAATGATACTAATGTAGATGCGTGTATATGCTATCCAAAGAGGCTACAACAATGTGTTCAAAAATAATTATTGTGATTGTGGTCATAATGAGATTGTGAGAATAGGTCAACGTTCTGGGAGAAAATGAGCATAATTACCTTTATAGTAAAAATAAAATAATATCATTAGTTATATAAAGCTATCTGAATCTATTACTGGTTTAAAAGATAAAAATATGCTAATGGGACACCATTTCTTTAATCAAAAGCACTTACCTAAAATCAAGAATTTTCATTATTTATAAAAAAAATGACTGGAACCTTTAACAATAAGAACAGTGAACCAAGGATATCCCCTAACATTATTTTTTGATATATTTATTAAAATGGTAACTCCTAATAATATAAGAAAGGTATACTAAAGGAATATTCACAAAGAAAAGGCATGACAATCTCTGTTTGCAGAACACTTGGAGAACTCAAGCAACAACAAAAATGAAGCCAGATATTATAACTTCAGAAAAGTAGCAGGAAGAGTAAACTTCTAAAAATTATTGATATTTCTGTATTTTACTAAGAAAAAGCAAAAGATAAGCTACAAAGAAAAACCAAATTCAAAATAAGTGCAGTACATGTTTCCAGGAAGCTATGGGTTCAAACCCCACCTCTAACACATACTTGTGTGAACCTGGGCAAATAATTCAGTCTCTTAGGTTCCCTAGACAAACTTTCATCCCCACTGAATATAAAAAAGGTGCTGATCTTCATCTGTACTGTGGATTACTATGATGTTAATGTGATGTAACATCTTCCCTGCCCATTAATAGGTCTCACTTGGAACCCATTAAGTGAAGCTTGCTTAGGGGAGATTTACTTCTAAGAAGACTTTCACACATTTTGCTAATTTCTAATTAGGCACTGAATCAGGAGGGTTGTGACATCTTCTTGCTCTGAGAAGTGTATATATATATATATATATATATATATATATATATATATATATACTCTGAGTGGGTACTTTGCTTTGGGGGATTACTTATGAGAAGGATCTTGTGATTCCCTGGTCAAGGTTCTGAGTGGCCATTATGTTCAGAGCTCTGCTGCTCAGATGTAAAAGCTCTCTGGATCCAGGGATATATGTGAAGTATATAGTTGATTCAGGTAGTCACAGCCCTGTCTGTTGCTCTTTATTTCTCTGTTTATATTTTCTCTGAAGTTAAGGGTGCTGACTTTTCCCCAAACTAGCGAATGTAATTTTAAAAAGTTTGTTGACTCCTTAAATAGCTATGTTTCCTAGTAAAGCAGATTTAAGAAACTGCTAGCAGCCATCCTGTGTATAGCAGTGTGATTGCTGCTACAGTTACTTACAGAAAAACAGGTTTAAGAGGGGAAGAAGTAATCAACAATCTTCAAAATGGTTAATAATGTGAGAAATGAAAATAACTTTGAAATATCACCTCACACACATCAAATTAGGGAAGATGCAAAGGATGAGAAGATGTAATATAGAATGAGATCTGGGAAGTTAAGCATGCTAATTCACTTTTGGTTGTGAATGGGTTCACTTACTCTAGAAACCAATTCAGACTTATCAACGAATGCGTTTTAATTATTCACAACCTTTGACCCAGAGATTCAATTATTAAAATTCTACCCCAAGAGGTTAATGACAATGGGAAAAATCTATCTCCATAATAGCATTATTTATAATAACATCTGGAAACAGTATTTGTTGGGCAATGACTAACATTGATTTTTAGATGAAAAAATTGAAGCTATCTATAGTCATATGAAAAAATACTCTAAATGACAATTGATTAGAGAAATGAAAATTAAAACAACTCCGAGATACCACCTCATGCCTACAAGATTATGTGGCTAATATGACAAAAAAAAGAAACTGATAAATGTTGGAGAAATCTGGGAAAATTGGAACACTCTGATGCATTGTTGGTGGGATTATGAAGTGATCCAACTATCCTGGAGGACACTTTGGAACTATGCACAAAAGGCTGTAAAACTATGTATACCGTTTGATCCAGTAATACCACTATTAGGTCTGTATCACAAAAAGATCATTAAAAAGGGAAAAATATTCACAGGTACAAAATATTTATAAGAGCTCTTCTTGAGGTAGCAAAGAACTGGAAACAGTATATGGTCACCAATTGGGGAATGCCCTAATACACTGTGGTATATGAATGTAATGGAATACTACTGTTCCATAAGAAATTAGCAGGGGGATTTCAGAAAAAAAAACCTGGAAAGACTTATATGAATTGATGCTGAGTGAAGTAAGCAGAAGCAGGAGAACATTGTACACAGTAATAGCAACATTGTGTGATGACCAAATTTGATAGACTTAGTTCTTCTTAATCATGCAATAACTAAGACAGTTCCAAGGGACTCATGATGGAAAATGTTGTCCACAATCAGAAAGAACTATGGAATCTGAACACAGATTGAAGCATACTATTTTTTCTTTGTTGTTGTTTTAAATTTTTTTTTCCTGGTTTTTCTTTTTTGTTCTGAATCTTGTTTCACAGCATAACTAATGTAGTTAAAATGATGGTATGTGTATAATCTCTATCAGATTGCATTTCTCTTGGAGAGGAGTGAAGGGAGGGAGAAAAAAAACTAGAATTTAATGTCCTGTAAAAGTAAATGTTGAAAACTATTTCTGTGCTTAGTTAGAAAAAATAAAATCCAATAAGTGGAAAAAATGACTAGCAAACTAAGGTAAAAATGTAATGTAATATCATTTCACAAAAAGGAATGATTAAATAAAAAAAACTTCATGAAATGTGGGAAGATCTGTATCAAATGATACAGAATGTATAATGTATATCCCAAAGAACAAAGTGAAAATTATATACAATTACTATGAAAATATAAATAAATATAATGTTAAAAGACCAAATATGGGTCAAATAAATTGGACCTTTTTGGCATTATTACAAGTGTTAAAACATGAAAAATTACTTCCTGTTAATGATAGGTAAGTTACAAAAAGGGAAACATTAATTTATATGTATGTATATGTATGTATTTAAACCTATATAATCCATCCAAATCAGGCTATTAAGTGGTTTTATTGATCTATTTTCTGGTCTAGTAACTTCTTTTGTGAAAGGGAATTCTTTGTCTATCAGGGACTAGTCTCCTCTGTAAATGCATATGTATCATTAAAAAACAAACCAACTTTAAATACTTTAATCTGACCTTGCCAGATTTGTTTGAAAAAGGTAACTTACTACAGTAGTAAACTGGAGGGATGCCATAAATGTGCTAGATTTCACCAAATATTTTGAACTGTTCTTCATGATATCATTGTAGATAAGATGGAAAAATATGGGCTAAAGTATAGGTGGATTTGGGAAATGGCTTAATAATTAGATCTAAGAAATTGACATTAGTGAATCAATGTCAATTGTAGAATAGTAGAGTGCTATAAAGAATTCATCCTTGTAATTGAGTTTAATATTTTTATAAGCTATTTTGGTTGAAAGCATTTGGGTGAATTTATGTTCATCAGATTTCCAGATGACTTGAATAAGAAGTGAAAGCCAAAACATTTCTCAGATTATAGAATTCAGGAAAATCTTAATATGCTAGAATAAGCAGTCAAATATAATGCTGAAATTTCATAGGAGTAATTATAAAGTCCTACATTTTAGTTATTTAAAAAATTCAACTTCATGAGGATATAACATATCTGAACATATTTCACATGACCAAAGCTCATAACAAGACAAGTGTGAAATACTAGCTGTGATGGTAATGGGAATTTGAAGATCTTCCCTGCCCCTTAACAGACCTTGGGGGAAATTTGAAAACCTCTCCTGCTTTGAAAGCAAACTCTGCCTCTTGATTGACTGAATGCAGTCACATGGAGCATGTAGTAGGAGGAGTTTGTTGAAGAGAATCAGAGCCCACAGGAAGCTGGTTCAGAACTAGCCAGATGGTGGAGGACAGAGGAGCTCAGGCAAGGAAATAGAGTGTTTTGTGAGTAAATATTGATCTTGTATTGGTTTGTAGGAAGGCTAAAGGATTGCATGGCTCTCAGTATTATTATGGCTTCTGAATACGTTGGGTACAATGATGGAATTGGCTTACTCATTTGGGGATTTGGTTTTCTGGTGTCTAAATCAATCCTTCAGTTCTATCCTCTATCTGGAGAGTTTGGCATATTTTGCTATTGAACATCATGTGATACTTATTGTCACGGTCTTTATCATGATCATAGGTGCTGTAACTATTGCATTGGTGCTGCACTAGCCAAAAAAGGTAATTCTATCCTTGTCCATTAAAAAAAATTAGATACAGTGTCCAGATATGGAGGTAAAATAAAGAAGAAGATGAACTCATGCCCCAAAGTATACAGTGTTTAGTTACATGGGAAACCCATTGAGTTAGTATATCTGGGCACATATCTTGAACAGGGTACACCTATGGACACAAGGCTGGCCAAGAATTGAAAAGAAAAAAGAGAACAGGCTGGTCTGCATTTGAAAAATCATGCAATACTTTCAATTACTCCAAAATGCTCCCAGACTAAGAGTAACAGTTAGACCAGTCTCCAATCTCTAGAAAAGGGTCAATATGCAGATAGAGAGGGTTAGACTGATTGGTGAATCTAAAGGAATTTTGCAAAATCTTATATTTAACCATATTCATTTATCTTAAGATGGATCCACTTATAAAAGCTTCTAGCTCTCTTTGTCTACCTCAGGGTAAAAATCTACCACAACTAACATCAGAGGGACATCCAGAAATAGTTAACTGCCTGAACTAGGCTGGTTTCCAAGGAATCACCTACCTTTACGTGTGACTGTACTTGCTGTACAGTAAGTGTACTGTGACTGTAATAAGACCAAAATGAGGTTCCTGGAATGAGAGTGAAAAGGAGAGTGCATATATCTTACCCTTTTTCTGTACCAGGAAACAGGTCCACTAAATTTATTTGCAAATTCTGTAGCTATCTTATCTTTGTTTTGAATACCAATATGTTCCTGCTGATGCTATTTCTCAACAATTTGTGGAATACTGTATAACAATATCAGAAGAACAAAAGAATTTGTTTTCTCAAAGGACTCTGAAGACATACATAGTGAGTAAAATTCAACTTCATTATCTTACTCAATGATGACTTATATGAAGGAAGTACCATTATAGATACTGTGTTATGTTAGTGACTTTATCAGTGTGATGCAGACTACAACCCATTCAGTCTTGTCAATGCTGTAGCCTTCTTGTCCTTGTCTTCCTATAAATCCTCCTCAGGTTTTCTGACTAATATGATTGAAGTCTTTCTCTTGATATTGTATCAGTGAAGCATACAGTTCTCCACCCCATCATCTTCTCTCACACCACAGGTGGTCCATCTTCTTATTTACTCATATACCTCACTGACACCATCATTTACATGTAGTCTAAGAGGTATTATTGAAAAAATGTATTGTTAGAAAAGGAGTTAGACTGATCATACACAGACGTAGAGAGAAAACAAAGTCTGAGTGGTTTCATGCCCACCAGATATTAACACACCTAAAAGAAGATGTTCAATGTATTTGATATATCATCCTTGCAGGATTTTAGGTGAATACAATCCTATGGAAATAAGCAAAAATGTTTTGATTTCATTCTGTACTAAAGGAGAGTATACAGATCACTGAAATAATTGATCCATTATGTACTGAATTATCAAATGTCCTGTGTTACCCTGAATTCTTCCATATTTAGCAAGGTCATAACTTATGGTGTATTTTAGGGTTGAGGGTATTTTAGATGAGGATGTCCCCTCCCTTGCCTCATTCTATTTAGTATAGGAATGATCTCCAAAGGAGTCACAGATGGGAGAAGTGTCTTTCTGTTCTTAAACAGGACAGGAACCTCTAGATTCAAAACTATGGTTTCTCAATGACTCATGTTGACTGGATTCAGAGGTGGTTTTCTATGCAGTAATAGAGGCAAGATGTCTTCAATTCAAAACTGAATGCTTTGCTGGCAGGGCTGTTAATGTAGGAAATAAGATTTTACTCAAACATATTTATATTTTACTTTCTTTCGTGGGAAGGAGCAGCTTTAGATCCTATCAAGAAAGATGTGATAAGGAACTTGATCAGTGGTAGTAGATGGAGCTATTAAATACAGATCTTCTGAGATTTTTTCCTAACCTTACTCTTGTAATTTTTTTCTAGCTCTAAGTACAGTTGCTTCTTGAATCTACTCTCTCTATACTTTCCCAAATTCCTCTCCCTCCAGGACTTCTCTTTTATCCTTTGGTTAGACAGGGTAATTAAGATTTTTCTTTGTCTTTCCTTTCTCCTTGAAGGTAGAAATGAGATATGAGAGTGGCTCTTCAGTTTCTTTATAGTCAGAAATAATTTTTGTGGATAGAAGACTTTTCTTCTATAGATCAGGACAGAGACCAGTCATCTCTTTTTGTTGTTTCTTTTCCTCTTTCTCCTTCTCCATCTCTCTCTGCCAGGAGTTAGGAAGCACATATGATCTTAGGTCTAGGCAGGCCCTACTGGAGATGTGATCGATCATATTAGTCTTTTGTCATCTGCCCTTCGTTCCCCTTTGGAGGAATATTTCTGTCTAGCATTTTTAGCATTGTTGTTAAGAATTTTATTTTCATTATATAGAAGTTGGTAAAGATTACACCAATATAGGAAAATGAATCTTGTCCATTATGTGAGAACTTAGAAAGGCCATTAGATGTGGAATAAAAATACTTGGATCTTAATCCCAACATTAATATTTATTAACTATGATAAATTAGATAAGTTATTTCACCTGTCTGATCTTTAGTTTTCTCCTCTGTAATATGGGAATTATATTATTTGCACTATTTACCTCACTGGGTTGGGGGTAGCTAGGTGGTGCAGTGTCAAGTCCTTAAAGAGATGGGACTTCCAGATCATTTTATTTGTCTCCTGAGAAACCTTGTATGTAGGCCAAGAAGTAAATCTTAAACCAGTCAGATGTTCAGTGTTCAGTCCTAAAGCAGTTAGGACTGAACACTGAACATCTGACTGGTTTAAGATTAGAAAAGGAGTACAACAAACTTGTATATTGGTACTTTATTTATTTAACTTTTATGCTAAGTGTATCATACAAAATGCCAGACTAGTTGAATCAAAAGCTAGGATTAAGATTGCTGGGAGAGACACTGCCCCGCGTTTCTTCCTTCTTTCTCTCTCTCCTTTTGGCCTCTTCCAGTCGGTGGAGTGCCTCTTAGTGCAGGCTATGGGTGTAAAGATGGCTAAGTCTAAGAACCATACCACCCACAACCAATCACGAAAATGGCACAGAAATGGCATCAAGAAACCTAGGTCACAGAGATATGAGTCTCTGAAAAGGGTTGACCCCAAGTTTCTGAGAAACATGCGCTTTGCCAAGAAACACAACAAGAAGGGG
>CM053596.1:225956198-225968935 GCA_028646575.1 Pseudocheirus occidentalis | reverse complement strand
GAGAGAGAGAGAGAGAGAGAGAGAGAGAGAGAGAGAGAGAGAGAGAGAGAGAGAGAGAGTTTCTGTCAGCAGCATCTGGAAGCTAGGCTGTTACTACTGGACTGAGAACTGAGTTGGAGTTTTCTTGAGACCAGGATCTGGTGAAAGCTGAAGTTGCTGGGGGGAAGGCTGCTTGGAAGGCTGAACTGGCTGCTGCCAGATTTCTTCCAAGTGCTAGTGCCAGCTGAACTGCTGAAGGACTGAAGAAGCATGACTGGAATGCTAAGACTTTGTTTATGGCTTGGTTTGATCTTTGAGTTCCCGGGAACAGAAATTGTGATGGTTTCAAGATGTGCTGGACACTATGAACTTCAGTGTGTGGCAGGATATGCTCAGGGGACTGGACAAGGATTTGGGAGCTGTCTGCCTCTGAATCAAGGTGATTGGTAGATTCAGGAAGGAGCTGGGACCATGGAATGTGCTCCAGGGAATCTGACAGACCACCCTGAGTCAAGTGAAGAAAAGGCCTCTCCTTGGATATTGAATGCTGTGATGAAATTGAAGTTTATTAGAGACCAAGGGGTGGAGGGTTTGTGTAATTTTCTAATGAATGTATTTAGTGATTAACAATACTTAGTGACTGATTGCTAGATAAGTGACTGATTAAGTTAACCTATGATTGCTCCATGAGTGGAAGACCAACTATTGTAGTTTGAGACTGAATGACTGAGTAAGGAGGCAAATCTCCTTAGGGATACCAGATGATTGTTCTTTTGTTCTTTCTTATAAATACTGTGACCACTTTGGTGAAAACTATGTGACCACTTAAATGATAAGCTGTTGTGAAACACTATATTGTAATTTCCTATGATAAGATATAATGTTGTGAATATTATGTGATGATTTACTGTGAATATTTGCTTTGAATGTTTTCCTTTGATTTGCTGTGGAATATATAGAGTGTTCATTATACTGTGTAATCAGGACCTTAATCAGAACCTTGAAAGTTGTTGACAATAGCATTCTTTTGGGAAGCTGCTTGTGCATGGCATTACAATTAGTCAATTTAGAAAATTAGAGCCATTTCCTAGTTTACGTATGTTCAAGGGATATAAACAAAAAGTTTTCTGAAGAGATCAAAACTATCCACAGTCATTTGAAAAGAATGCTCTAAATCACTCCTGATCACAGAAAGGCAAAGTAAAACAACTCTGAGGTATCACCGCACACCTATCAGAAATGACAAATGCTTCAGGGATATGGAAAATAGCTACACTAATGAACTCTTGGTGGAAATGTGAACTGTTTCAACCATTCCGGAGAGTAATTTGGAACTATCCCCAAAGGGTTATAAAAATACACATGCCTTTGAACCAGCAATAACACTATTAGGTCCTTATTTCAAAGAGATCAAAGAAAAAGAAAAGGACCTATATCTACCACAATATTCATACCAGTTCTTTTATTTGTGGCAAAAAATTAGAAATTGAAGAGACACCCATGGATTTGGGAATGACTGAACAAGTTGTGGTACATGATTTTGATGGAATCCTATTGTGCTATAAGAAATGATAAGGGTGGCAGTTTCAGGGGAAAAAATGTCAAGACCTACATGGACTGTTGTAAAGTTAGTAAAGCCAGGAGTATATCATACACAGTAACATTAACATTGTAATGATGATCAACTGTGAAAGACTTACCTACTATGATCAATAAAATGATGCCTAACAATTTGGAGGGACCAATGTTGAAAGCTGCTATACACCTACAGACAGAGAACTGATAAATTCTGTTTGTCAACTGGAAAAAATGAACACAAATGAAGAAACACGCATGTAGGAAATATGTTATCAGGGAACTAGCATGGAGTTTTGGTCAAGGCACATTCATAACAATTGGAAATGCTTCTCATCCTTTTGACACCATAGTGATGATATTTTCAGGCCATTCCTACTGACACTGAGATCATAATCTTTCCTAGACATGCCAGTTCCACTGCCTGCTGCTGGTGTCCCTGAATTTTTATCTAGGGCACTGTTATTTTCATTTACTTGCATCTTTAAGAAATAAAACATCTATCACAGTAGGGACAATTAGGTAGAACATGGAGGGTAGGGGGGTTAAAGAAGTGTAGGAAGTTTAAACAGAGTATGTACTTGGGGTCTCTCACTTCCAAAGCAAGTGATTCTCATTCCTAGTCACTAAGAATTTATGAATGAAGAATGGAATCAACCCAGCTGTTTCTTGCCCTTAGGCCTCTGTTTGTGTGTGTGTGTGTGTGTGTGTGTGTGTGTGTGTGTGTTTATAATTTTTTGATAAAGGGCTTAGCCACTTAGCTTACAGTAACTCCATTATATTTCCCAAATTTATGTCATATCAACAGAGAATATAAACTAATTCTGGGGTTCAGTGTTATCCATTGGGTTTATTTATTTTTCAAGTTTCCTTCTATTTATTCAGGCAGATGAGTTGCTGGAGAAGTAGTGCAAAGTCAGGGTTAACCCTCTATCATTCTCTCTGTGTCATTGTTTTTGCCACCTATTTAGTGGCATTTGCAGCCACTTTATAAGCAGTTATCACAGATATAAATACCTTATAAGCTGGTATACTTTTTGACTAGCAGCTCTCCTCAGTTGCTGTTTTCTGTTAAATGTTCTTCCCCTCTGATGAAGCCCTTACCCATAGGTGCAATGATCCCCCTTACTGCTGTCCCTTAGCTCTACTTTGCTGTACCCTACAATTTATCTCTGCTTTAGCAGTGGGTTTTTAAGGGGATCAGCTCTAGTGCAGCTGGAGTGTGAAAAGATTATCCCAGTGTTTCAAGTGACATTCTTAGAGTTGTTTAATGCATCTGGACCAGAGTGCCTCTGGACTTATGAAAAAGTATTTTTAAAAGAAAAATTTGGTTCTATAGCCCTACCTTCAATACAAAGGGTCTTTTCAACTAGTTTTGTAAACACATTTATTAGGCATTATGAGGGATACATGAGACATATGAAACACAATTCTGGACCTTTAAGAACTTATAGTCTAGCTGGGAAGATGAGATACATATATAAAATTGGTATCAAGAATGAGCAAACACTATAAAAACTGCAAAATCCTATCCAGATTTAAGGAATCATGATAAAAAGGGCATTGTGACTGCCCTGTCTCACAAAAATGTCACAGTGTGGTTTATTCTCTAGGTTAGCTCCCTAAAAAATAAATGTCCCTCTACTTCCTCTACATCCCCCACAGGGCCCAGTCCAATGTTCTGCAGAAAGTGGATCCCTGCTTTAGCACTGGTAGCTGAGAACTGACTATGTTTTGGTGCTATTCATTCAAATATTTATTAAGCCTCAGCTTTCTCACTCATTGAGGGGAGCAGGGAATAAGAAATAGAGCTGAAGAACTAGAGCTCCCACTGAGTTTTCCTTCTCTGTACCTATTATGGTGCCAAACAACACAGACCAAACAAAAAAAATCTTAGGGGAACAGATGTCAGACAAGGAAGGTTAAGTTCAGCAAGTGCTTGTTTTGCAAGACTCCAGAAGTCTGAAGTCTTATTTCCTGAGGTCTGGTGTTATGCAGAGATAATCTAGAGATTCTTTGCTAGGCCATGAATTTATTCTTTGCAGTTACTCCAAATCCCTCTCTTATGACTTCTTCTCCCAAACATCCCTTCTAATTATGTAATTTCTTTCCTCTAAACAACCAAGCTGGGGGCAGAGCCAAGATGGTGGCTTGAAGCAACAAGGTTCCTCAGCTCCCACATAGCCACCTCAAATACCCATAAAATATGACTCTAAACAAATTTTTGGGATCCAAAACTCAAATCAGTGCATCCTGAAACTGCAGCTTGGCCCAAGGGGTGGCCAGAATGAGCCACAGCTGGAGCCTTCAGGAGAGTGGATTATCAGCAGCTGTGGCAGTTCCTGGAATTATCAAGCCATAAGAAACAAGGACAAAGTGAAAGGTCAGTGGAACCCAGCTAAATTTGAGGGAGAAAAGCAGTCAGGCCAAACTGCCTCCAGGGCAAGGAAGCAGCAGAAGCTGTGGCAATGCAGCAGCTTCCACATGGCTGCTTCAGAGTTCCCAGCTTGCAGAGTGCACGGGGACAAAGCTATTGTTCAGAGGCTAAGTACTCTTACGTTGAACAGCCTGGATCTGGATCATGGTTTTGGGTGGTGGTCCTGGAGTACATTTCCAGTCAGCCAAAGATAGTGGGGGCTGCAAAAATTGGCAGCCTCCCAATAACTCTGGCAGCTGTGATAACCCCAGCTATTTGGGACAGAGATTTCTCCTCTGCAAGCAGAGTTCCACAGAGCTGAAAAAATGATATAATTCAATGGCAACGTGAGCAGGCAAAGGAAGCAAAGTAAGAACAGCAACCAAACTTTAGATTCCTTCTTTGGGTACAAAAATAATTGAAGCATGGAATGAGAGGAAGACTACACAGTCAGAACTCCCACACCAAAAACTTCTTACAAGCCATAGATCACCTTAACAAGGATTTTGAACAACAAATAAGAGAAGTGGAGGAAAAACTGGGAAGAGAAATGGGAATGATATAAGAAAATCATGAAAAGAGTCAACAGCCTGATTAAAGCAAATAACACCTTAAAAATAGATTAACTAAAATGGCTGAAGAGGCCCAAAAAGCCAATGAAAAGAAGAATGCCTTAAAAAGTCTAATTTGCCAGATGGAAAAAGAATCTCAAAAGCTTTCTGAAGAGAATAATTCCTTCAGAATTAGAGTGGAGCAAATGGAAACAAATGACTTAATGAGAAATCAAGATACTATTAAACAGATCCAAACAAATGAAAAAATATAAGGCAATGTGAAATATCTTATCAAGTTAGAGGGGTCAGGGGGAGGACATAGGAAAGAACAGATTGGGGGATGGCTGTTTTGAGGTGTCGGGTAGGGAAAGATGGGAAGAAAATTTGTAACTAAAAATCCCATGGAAACGAATGATGTAAACAAGAAAATAAATAAATAAATTTATTTAAAAAAAGACTACAACAACCAGGCCCCTCATTCCTTTTATTCTTTTTCTTCTAGAGGAATTTATGTATTCATAGATGCTTGTCACTGATGCTACTCTCATGATCAGAGGCCTAACAAGGTAGTTTTGTGTCCTAGGCAAAGTCTGAAATCTCTAGCCTTTATGTGTGGCCAACCAGATGAAACTTTGAGCTTTTATCTGACATATACTACCTTGCTTATGAAAGAAATGTTGATGTGACATAGGGAACAGACTTTTCTATACTTTAAAACTGGCAATTCTCAGCACTTGAGAGCAAGAATCCAGGTTCTGGTCTTAAATATGACATTGAGGATGCAACAACACCTACCTGAAAGGCAGCAAGAGCAGAGCCCTTATAGCAATCCACTTAACCTCTCAGTCCCTCTAGATGATGGACAGCTTGGACAGACTGATCTCTGTCTTTTTTTATGTGGCCTTTTCCCACATAAAGCTCTTTATGTATGATAATTAATATTATAGAAGAAAAGTGAGGTATACTTATTAGAGAGAACTGCCTCAGAATTAGTCAGCTATGAGTTCAAATTTTGCTGCAGACACAGACTGATCCTAGATAAATCACTTAATCTTTCAGTACCATCAGACAACTCTTTTTTGAGAGGTTTTTCAAATTTATTTATTTATTTTTAGTTTGCAACATTCAGTTCCACAAATTTTTGAGTACCAAATATTCTCCCCCTTTTCCTCCTCCCCTTCCCCAATATAGCATGTAATTGATATGGGCTCTACATATACATTCATTTAACCTATTTTCACTTTAGTTAGGTTGTAAAGATAATGAGAACCACTGGAATGAAGCACAAGAAACAAGAAACAAAACAAAACAAAAGAGAGAGTTTTTTTTTAATCTGCATTCAGACTTTATAATTCTTTCCTTAAATGTGGATTGCATTTTCTATACTGAGTCTTTTGGAGTTCAGACAACTCTTTAAGATAGAAAAAATCACAGAACAAGTGACCATCTGCATTGGCAGAGGGAGTTTCTTCTTAGGAGACTATACCCATGAAATCATAAGGTTTTTTTTTAAAGTAGAATAAAAAAGAATAGATCAAGTATTCTTTAAAGTGACATTTACAAATTAACAAAGACCTTGAATGTCTTAACTAGAAGATAACCCAAAAGTGAAGATTTTAGGAAGTAATACATACACAACTTAATATTTCATCACTGATTAGGGCTACTTTTGGCCCAGAGGGGGAAAAAGAGAAAAATCAGGGGATGAAGTACAAATTAGCTCTGAGTTAACTCTTAAACAGAGTTTCTTAAACTGTGAGTCATGACCGCATGTGGGGTCAAGAATGATATGGCAACAGTAAAAGATTTCTGAATGCACAAGAAGCAAAAAAAATTAATTTCAAATAAAATGGGTAATGAATCCAAGGTGTTTCTGGCAGTGTTTGCCCATGTTGCATTGTACAGGTTCACTGTAGTCTTGGTTCTGAACACAAAGCATGCACACTTTGCACTGTGCATGCCCTCAGGTCATACAGTGCCAACTAACACTGGTGAACTGTTGCTGAAATGCAGAAAGGAGTTGTAAGAGGAGCGTGGAAAAACTTTAAGATGCCCTGACTTTGTTATAAGTAAATGTCCTGTTTTAGAAAAATTCTGCCAAGTTTTGTGCTAAGGAAGAAGCTTTTACTCAGATGACTGTATATTCTTCATTTAGAAGGGAAATCTATGCAGATTACACGCTCTAACCATCTGTGTCTCTCAGGCTTCTATCCTGGGTCCTCTTCTCCCTCTATTTCACTTACTGATCTCATCAACTCACATCAATTTAATTGCCATCTTTACGCTGATGATTCTCAAATTTAACTATCCTGCCCCAAACTCTCTGCTGACCTCCAGTTTTACATCTCCAACTTCCTTTCATACATCCTGAATTGTATGTGCAATAAACATCTTTTTAAAATTAAATTTTATGTTTATTTTTAGTTTACATCATTCATTTCCACAAGATTTTGAGTTACAAATTTTCTGTCTTTCCCCTACCCCCCACCCCCAAACAGTGATCCCACTGTATACTGCCTCCCCAAGCTGTTCTCTCCTTTACCCTCACCCATTCCTCCTCCCACTTTCTGGTAGAGCAGGATAGATCTTCATACACCAGTGCCTATAGATCTTATTTCCCAGTTGCATATAATAATAATAATAATAATATTTTTAAACATTTGATTTTACAACTTTGAATTCCAGATTCTTTTCCTTCATCCTTCATCACCCACCCTTACTGGGAAGACAAGAAATTCAATACAGACTGTGCATGTGTAGTTACACAAAACATTTCCATAATGATTATGTTGTAAAAGACGAACTATATTTCCCTTCATCCTATCCCACCCCCACTTGTTCTTTTCTCTTCTTTGACCCTGTCCATTTTCAAAAGTGTGTATTTCTAACTACCCTCTGCCCCAACCTGCCTTCCCCACCAGCCTCCTCCTTCTCATCCACTTCCCTCTAACTCTCCTGTAGGGCAAGATACCTAATTTAATGTGTATGTCATTCCCTCTCTAATGAAAGTAAGGTTGACCCATTCCCTTTTGTCTTCCTGTTCTTCCCCTCCATTGTAACAGTTATCCCTTGCTTCTTCCATATGAGATAATTTACCACATTCTGTCTCTGCCCTATCTCCTCTCATTATATTCCTTTCTGACATCTCAATTTCATCTTTTAAATATCATCCCTTCCTATTCAATTGATCCTGTGTCTTCTGTCTATGTATACCTGTACACATGTATACACACACTCGTATGTATTCATGGGCCCATATATCCTCCTATACAGAGATATACATGTATGCATGCATATATATATACATTTATATTCCCTTCAACTATCCTCATAATGAGAAAAGTTTCACAAATTACAATTATCGTGTTTCCATGTAGGCATGTAAATATTTCAACTTTAATGAGTTCCTTATGATTTCTTTTCACTGTTTACCTTCTCATGCTTTTCTTCAAACTTTCTATTCAACTCTGTTTTTTTTTTCATCAAGAATGCTTGAAAGTCTGCTATTTCATTGAATGACCATATTTTCCCCTGAAACATTATATTCAATTTTGCTGGGTAGGCGATTCTTGGTTTTAATCCTAGCCCCTTTGACTTCCAGAATATCATATTCCAAGCTCTTTGATCTCTTAATATAGAAGCTGCTAGGTCCTGTGTTATCCTCATTGTGTTTCCACAATATTAAAATTGTTTCTTCTAGGCAGCTTATAATATTTTCTCCTTGATCTGGGAACTCCAGAACCTGAGTATAATATTCCTAGGAGTTTTCTTTTTGGGATATTTTTAAGAGGTGATTGGTGAATTCTTTCAAGTCCTGTTTCACCCTCTGGTTCTAAAATATCAGGGCAATTTTCCCTGAGAATTTCTTGAAGGATGATTTGCAGGTTCTTTTTTTTATCATGGCTTTCAGGTTGTCCAATAATTTTTAAATTGTCTCTCCTGGATCTATTTTCCAGGTCAGTGGTTTTTTTCAATTAGATATTTCACATTGCCTTCTAGTTTTTCATTCATTTGAATCTGTTAATAGTATCTTGATTTCTCATAAGGTCATTAGTTTCCATTAGCTCCAATCTAATTCTGAAGCAATTACTCTCTTCAGAAAGCTTTTGAAATTCTATTTCCATCTGGCAAATTTGGCTTATTAAGATATTCTTCTCCTCATTACCTTTTTGGGCCTCTTTTGCCATTTGAGTTAATCTATTTTAAGGTATTATTTTCTTCAGTCAGGATTGTGACTCTCTTTTCATGATTTTATTGTGTCATTCTCATTTTTCTTTCCAATTTTTCCTCTACTTCTCTTACTTGATTTTCAAAATCCTTCTTCATCTCCTCCATGGCCTTTAACCAATTCATATTTTTCTTAGAAGCTTCTGATACAGGAGGTCTGACATCATTGTCTTACTGCTGTTTCATGCTTTGATCCTTTTGTCCACAAAAATGGAATCTAAAGTTGGATTGCTGTGGTTGTTTTTCTTCCTTTGTTTACTCATGTTGCCTGTCAATTACTTGACTTGTGAGCTCTTTACCAAAGTAGAACTCTGTTTCCAGAGGGGAGAGCCTTGTCCCAAATCTCTGGGGTTTTCACAGCTTCTGGTGCTATTAAGAGGGCACCATCTCTGCAGCTCCCACAAACTCTGGCTCACTGGTCACACACCTCAGGACCACCACCCAAGAACCATTAAGATCCAGGCAGGTTAGAGCAAGAACAATTACCTTGTGAATGTTCACATGCTCTTCCCCCCAGATCTGTAGGCCATGAGCTCTGAAGCAGCCATGTGGAGGTGGCTGCACAGCTGCAGCACCTCTGCCACTTCTTAGCTCTGGTGGCAGGGTCAAGTCCTGCTCCTATGTTCCTCTCAGTTTCAATAGAAGTCTACACTGACCTCTCAATTTGATTGGAATTTATGGGTTGATAATTCTGGAAACCACCACTGCTGGTGGTGATCCACTTTCCTGAAGTCTGCTGCAGTTGCTGGTCAGGGCTGCTATGGGGCTAAAACTGTGGGTTCACTCGAGGCTGGGCTCTGCTGAGCTTGGCTCCCAGTATGCTGTGATGAACCCTTCCTGTCTGCCTATAGCAGGATATTTGTTTCTCTCTGTCACTTTTTGGGTTCTGTAGCTCTAAAATTTATTTAGAGTCATATTTTATAGGAATTTGAAGTAGTTATGGGGGAAGCCACAGTTTTCCTGCTTCTATGCCGCCATCTTGGCTCCTCCCCTCAACAGACATTTTAAAGTCAATATATCCAGAACATAACTCATTTTATTTCACCCTAAACCAGACCCCAAATTATCTTCTTTATTACTGTAGAAGGCAACATTATCTTCCTAGTCAATTGGGTTCTCAATCAATGAGTCATTTATAATTATCTCTCACCTCCTTACTTTATATCCAAGATGTTACCAGAGCCTATTCATTTCTCCTTTGCAACTTCTCCCAAATATTCCTCTTTTTCCCTCTGACACAGTCACTTCTTTAGTACAGGCCCTGGCTACCTCATGCTTTGATCACTGCAGTGGTCTGCTGATACATCTTCCTACATTAAATACCTTCCCAGTATCTTCACTATTCATCTATTAAGGTAATTTTCCTAAAATGCAGGTCTTATCATGTTAACTCCCACCCTTCTCTATAAGCCCCAGTGATTTCCTATAATCTGTAGGAACAAATATAAAATGCTTTGTTTGGCATTCAAAGCCCTTTGTAACTTAGCACTCTCCCAGCTTTCCAGTCTTCTTACATTTTACTCTGCAGTACTTACTATTCATTCTGATGATACTGGTCTCCTAGCTGTTCCAGGAACAAGATATTCCATCTCTTAGATTTGGACATTTTCTCTGGCTGTCCCATATGCCTGGAATTCTTTTCCTCTGCCACTCTATTGACCTCAATGAATTCCTTTGAGTACCAACAAACATCATATCTCTTACCAGATGCCTTCCCCAATCCCTCTTAATTCCAGTGTCTTCCCTCTGGTGATTACTTCTATTTGTCTTATGTATAACTTTTTTGTATGTATTTGTTTTCATGTACCACCCCCCCCAAATTAGATTATGAGCTTCTTGAAATTAGGGACTGTCTTTTGCCTAGTTTTATATCCCCAGGACTTGGCAAAGACAAATGTTTACTGAATTGAATTGATTGTCAGAATATAATCATTAAATGCAGCAAACATTTTAAGCATACACTATGTGCAACTGGAAGAAGTATCAAAAGGAGTGCTACTGGAAGAAGATTAAAATATGATTAGGAAATGTTTAGCAAAGTAAATAGAAATTTGATGCAATACAGATAATGTTAATTTATATTTTTCTAAGTCAGTAAACAGCCTGTAGGGATTTGATTTGAGTTTGACACCACTGATATAAATGACACTGTGATTGGTCCAGGTGCTTGGTGTTTTATGGATGCAAATTTTAGAAATTAACCATTCTCTGCCCTCAAGGAGCTTCAGTTCTACTGGAAGGAAGAAATACATACAGAAAACACTCAATACAAACTAATTTGAGAGAGTATTAGTGACTGGGGGGACTAGAGAAGGCTTCACAGTGTAGATAGAAGCTAAACAGTGTCTTGAAAGAAGGATTCTGATAGTGAGATGAGAAGAGAGACGGCATTTACGAATGAGAAATAATGGGGAATGACTGTTTTTATGAATGTACTGATAGGAGATGGAATGTCAAGTTCAAGCAAGATTAAGTATGGTTTGATTGGAATACTGAATGCATAAAAATGAATAATGTGAAATAAGTTTGGAAAGATAGTTTGATGACAAATTGTCTGTAGTCTCAAATGACTAAGGACTTAGAAGCAATAGGGGGCCAATGAGAGTTTTGTACAGACAAGTGACATTGCCAGACTTGGCTTTCAGAAGTTTATTTTTCACAGTTTTATGGAAGATGGGTTGAAAAGAAAAGTGACAAAACCAAATTCTGAGTCTCAAAAATGAAAGGGGTGAATGTACCTTAAATGAAGAGGAAATTAAAACAATAATTAGGAATTATTTTGCCCAACTGTATGCACATAAATTTGATAAACTTAGTGAAATGTATGAATATTTACAAAAATATAAGTTGCCAGACTAAGTGAAGAGGAAGTAAATTACTTAAACAACCCCATCTCTGAAAAAGAAATTGAACAAGCTATCAAAGAACTCCCTAGGGAAAAATCACCAGGGCCAGATGGATTTACTAGCTAATTCTATCAAACATTTAAAGATCAACTGATCCCAATACTCTACAAACTACTTGGGAAAATTGGTGAGGAAGGAGTTCTACCAAATTCTTTTTATGACACAAATATGGTACTGATACCTAAATCAGGCAGAGACAAAACAGAGAAAGAAAATTATAGACCAATCTCCCTCATGAATATAAAGGCAAAAATCTTAAATAAAATACTAGCAAAAAGACTACAGGAACTTTTAACTAGAGTAATACATTTTGACCAGGTTGGATTTATTCCAGTAATGCAAGGATGGTTCAGTATTAGGAAACCCATCAGGATCAATGATCATATCAACAATAAAACTAGCAGAAACCATATGATTGTTTCAATAGATGCAGAAAAAACCTTTGACAAAAAACATCAATTCCTATTGAAAACACTAGAAAGTATAGCAATAAATGAAGTTTTCCTTAGAATAAGAGGCAGCATCTACTTAAAGCCATCAGCAAGTATTATATGCAATGGGGATAAAATAGAAGCATTTCCAATGAGATCAGGGGTGAAACAAGGATGTCCACTATCACCCCTCCTATTCAATCTGGTACTAGAAATGTTAGCAGTAGCAATTAGAGAAGAAAAAGAATTCAAAGGACTCAAATTAGGCAAAGAAGAGACTAAGCTATCACTGTTCACAGATGACATGAGGATATACTTGGATAATCCTAGAGAATCAAGTAAAAAACTTGTTGAGAGAGTAAATAAACTTAGAAAAGTTCCAGGATATAAAAAACCCCACATAAATCCTCAGCATTCCTGTATATTTCCAATGAAGTCCAACATCAAGAGATAGTAATAGGAACCCCATTTAAAGTTACTGTAGACATTATAAAACATTTGGAAATCTACCTGCCAAAACAAACCCAGTACCTTTATGAACAGAACTACAAAACACTTTACACACAAATAAAATCAGATCTCACTAATTGGAAAAACATCAATTGCTCATGGCTGGTTAGAGCTAATATAATAAAAATGACAATTTTAC
>CM053596.1:225907842-225956098 GCA_028646575.1 Pseudocheirus occidentalis | reverse complement strand
ATTAAATTATATATTTAGTGCCAATCAATTTACCAAAAATTTACTTTATAGAACTAGAAAAAATAGTGACAAAATTCATGTGGAAGAACAAAAAGTCCAGAATATCAATGTAATTGATGAAAAGAAATGTTAGGGAATATGGTCTAGCTGTACTAGATTTTAATCTCTATTATAAAGCAGCAGTCCTCAAAACTGCCGGTGCTGGGTAAATGAATAGAGTAGTGAATCAATGGAATAGACTGGGTAGAAAAGACTCAGTAGTCAACAAGTCTAGTAATATACTGTTGGATAAGCCCAAAACCCTGAGTTTCTGGGTTAAGAATTCACTATTTGGGGTGGTGGAACCAAGACAGCAGCATAGAAGCAGCAACGTTACGCAGTTACCACACAGCCACCTTAAAAACCCATAAAACACAACTCTAAAAAAATTTTAGGGCTCCAAAACCCACAAAAATACAGAAAACACATATCTGACTGAAGGCAGCTTGGCAGGTGCGGTTCATCACAGCTGGCTGGGAGCAAAGGCCAGTCCAGCCTGTAACCTGTGGCCTGGCCTCAGGGCAATTGGGAAAAGCCACAGCTGGAGTCTCCAGGAGAGTGGATCCAAAGCACCTGGGGCAATCTCCACATTTATCAAGCCAGGAAAAATAAGGCTAAGAGAAAGGTCAGTGGAATTCAAAATAAATTTTGGGGAAAAAAGCAGTCTGGCCAGACTGCCCCCAGGACAAGGAAGCAGCCCAACAAGGCTGTCTCAGAGCCCCTGGCCTTCAGATAGCAGGGGGGCAAAAGCAATTGATCAAAGGCCAAGGGCTCTTGCATTGAGCGACCTGGATCTGGATCCTGGTCTTGGGTGGTGGTCCTTGGGTGTGCTTTCAGTAAGCCAAAGCTGGTGGGGGTGCAGCACCCCTCTAATAGCTCCAGCAGCTGTGAAAACACCAGGAATTTGGGACAGAGCTTTCCCCCTGGGAAGCAGAGTTCCACAGAGCTAAAAAACCAAGCAATTAATTGACTGGCCAATATTAGGAGAAGGAAGCAAAGTAAGAACAGTAATCAAACTCTAGAATCTTTTTTTGGGGACATAAAGGATCCAGGTATGGAGCAGGAGGAAGACAACACAGTCAGAACTCCCACACCAAATGCTTCCAAGATACATGAAGATTTCCTACAAGCCATAAATTGACTTAAAAAGGACTTTGAAAACCAAATAAGTGAAGTGGAGGAAAAAATTGGGAAGAGAAATGAGAATGATGCAAGAAAGAGTCAACAACCTGACTGAAGAGAATAACATCTTATAAAACAGATGATCTCAGATGACAAAAGATGTCCAAAAAGACAATGAGGACAAGAATGACTTAAAAAGTCGACTTTGCCAGATGGAAAGAGTATTAAAATCATTCTGAAGAGAGTAATTCCTTCAAAATTAGAGTGGAGCAAATGGAAGCAAATGACTTTATGAGAAATCAAGATACTATTAAACAGATACAGACAAAGCGAAAATAGAAGGTAATGTGAAATATCTCCTTGAAAAAACCACTGACCTGGAAGATAGATCCAGGAGGGCCAACTTGAAAATTATTGGTCTACCTGAAAGCATGACCAAAAAAAAAAAAAAAACCTTCGAAAGCATCCTTCAAGAGATTCTCAAGGAAAATTGCCCTGATATTTTAAAATCAGAGGGCAAACCAGAACTTGAAAGAATTCACCAATCACCTCTTGAAAAAGATCCCAAAAAGAATACTCCTAGAAATGTTATAGTCAGGTTCCTGAACCCCCTCATCAAGGAGAAAATATTACAGACTGCCAAGAGGAAGCAATTTGAATACTGTGGTAACACAATTAGGATAACCCAGTATGTGGTAGCCTCTACATTGAGGGATTGAAGGGCATGGAATAAAATATTCCAGAGATTAAGGGAGCTGGAATTAAAACCAAGAATCACCTACCCAGCAAAATGAGTTTAATGTTCCAGGGGAAAATATGGTCATTCAGTGAGGTGGAGGACTTTCAAGCATTCTTGTTGAAAAACTCCAAACTGAACAGAAATTTGACAAGCACAAGAAGCATGAGAAGGTAAACATGGGAAAGAAATAATAAGGAACTTATCAAAGTCGAACTATTTACATACCAATATGGAAAAACGATCATACTAACTTATGAAGCTATTCTTAGTATTAGGATAGGATAAGGGAATACAAATGTATATATATATATGTGTGTGTGTGTGTGTGTGTGTGTGTGTGTGTATGTATGTATACCTACACACATGTCTATATAGGAGGGCATATATGCGTATGAATACATATCTAAGCATATGTGTATATGTGTGCATAGAGGGTACAGGATCAATTAAATATGAAAGGATGATACTTTAAAAGGTGAAATTCTGAGGTGAGAGAGGACTAGGATGAGAGGAGACAGGGAGAGACAAAATGGGGATAATCATCCCATATAGAAGAGGCAAGTGATAACTGTTACAACTTTACTTTCATTTACTCTTATTGAATTTGGCTTAGGGAAGGAATGATATAAACTCTAAACTGAGTATCATGTCACACAGTATGGTAGGGGGGATGGGGATGAGAGGCAGGATTGTGGAGGGGAGGGCAGGATCTGGGGGAGAGTTGCTGGGAGCACACCCTTCAGTAAAGACACAGGGGCAGTGTAGAGAATAGAATAAGGGGTTGGGTGTTCAGGATAGGAAGGAGGGGCATAGATTTGTAAATCCAATCAACAGTAGATTTCGAAAAGAATGGTAATGTGAACAACTTTTAAGATTCGGATTACACAGTAGTAGTGAACACTCTGTTTATTCCATTACAAATCAAGATTCAGTACAATATTCACAGTATCAGCAATTTACAATATTATATACAATATTTAGAACAAGGAACAAAAGAAGAATCACCAGGTTTCCCTAAGGAGGAAACCAGCTTAACACTTAAAGATTCAATCAATCAAGTTACAACAGAATCACCTGGTTTCTCTAAGAGGGAAACCAGCTTAACACTTAAAGATTCAATCAATCAATTAACAATATACTGATCTTCCATTCATGGGGCAACTATTAACTTTAGTCTCCTAATACAATCCTTAGAAAACCACACAAACTTTCTACCCCTTGATTTCCAACAAACCTCAGTTTAGTCTAAGGGGAGGCTTCTTCTTCATTTTGACTCTGGGTAGTCTCTCTGATTCCCTGGATGGTCTTCCTTGGTCCCAGCTCCCTCCTGAATCTGCCAAACAATCACCTAGATTCAGGAGCTGACAGCTGCCAGGCTCTCCTCCAGTCCTCAGAGATAAATGGCTCCCAGGTCCTTGTTCAGTCCTCAGGTCAATCCCAGGCCCACACTGAAGTTCACAGGGTTCAGCACACCTCAAACCCTTCACAACTTCTCTTGCCTGGAACTCAAGGATCATCCAGGCCACAAATAAATAAAGTCCCATCCTGTTCATGTTTTCAGTCAACTTCCAAATACTGGGAGAGGACTCTCTCTCTCTCCCTCTCTTTCTTAGCTGACTTCAGTATCCATGAATCTTCCTTCACCGAGGAGCCAGTTCCAAATTCTCTCTAAAATTCTTCTTTATATACAGCACTGGCCTCCTATCTCAGCCAATAACCTTCTTCCAAGTCAATAGGGGAGTTCACACCTTTTCAATAATGGACAGAGTTCATACCTTCTATACTTAGCCCTAAGTTACTAGGTGCTACTTAGCCCTAAGCTACTAAGTGCTAAGTACATGATAAACTGATTACTATTACAATAATCAGCCTCACACAATATGTCCACTAGACTGGATTGAATTGCCTGTCCTTCCAGTGGGGGTGGGTGACAAGGGAACAACCACGGGAGTCTAGAATTTAAAGCTATACACGTTTGGGGGTAGGGAGACCCTCCTTGCCCTACCAGAAAGTAAGAGAGATATTTGGGAAGGATGTAGAAAAGAGCAGATTGGGGGAGGGGTTCACAGAGGAATCACTGTTTGGGGGATGGGGGTGGGGGCAAGATGTGGAGAAAATTTTGTAACAAAATCTGGTGAAAATGAATGATGCAAACAAGAAAATAAATAAAATAATTAATTAAAAAAGAATTCACTATTTGACAAAAACTGCTGAGAAATTGGAATATAGTATGGCAGAAGCTGCGCATAGACCATTATCTAATGGCATACACCAAAGTCAATTCTAAATGGATGCATGATCTAGATATAAAGGCTGATACTGCAAGTAATCTGGGGAAGCAAAGAATAGGTTACCTGTCAGATTTATGGAGTAGGGAAGACTTCATGACCAAAGAACTGTTGGAGAGCATTATAAAATGCAAAATGGATAATTTTGATTACATCAAATTGAAAAGTTTCTGTACAAACAAAGCCAATGTTACGAAGATTAAGAGGAAAGTGAGAAATTGGGAAAGAATATTTACAACCAGTGTCTCTGATAAAGGCCTCATTTATAAAATATACAGGGAATTAAATAAAATTTACAAGAATTCCAGTCATTCCCCAATTGATAAGTGGTCAAAGGATATGAACAGTCAATTTACAGAGGTAGAAATTAAAGATATCTTTAAGCATATGGAAAAATGCTCTAAATCACTATTGATTCATGAAATGCAAATCAAAACAACTATGAGGTACCACATCTCATCAGTCAGATTGGCTAAGATGACAAAACAGGAAAATGACAAGTGCTGGAGAGGATGTGGAAAAATTGGAACTCTAATGCATTGTTGGTGGGACTGTGAACTGATGCAACCATTCTGGAGGGCAATCTAGAACTATGCCCAAAGGGTTATAAATAATTGCATACCCTTTGATCCAGTAATACCACTTTTGGGGTTGTATACCAAAGAGATCAAAGAAGTGGAAAAAGGTCCCATATGTACAAAAATATTTATTGCAGCTCTCTTTGTGGTGGCAAAAAACTGGAAATTTAAAGGATGCCCATCAATCTGGGAATGGCTGAACAAGTTATGGTATATGAATGTGATGGAATATTAATGTGTTATAAGAAATGGGAAGAAGATGGACTTCATAATTACCTGGAGAGACTTATGTGAATTGATGCTAAGTGAGATGAGCAGAACCAGGAAAAATTTGTACACAGTCTCAGATACATCATATATGCGACAACCAACCTTGAAAAACTGTACTCTTCTCAGCAACACACAATTAAAAGACAATTCTACAAGTCTCAGGATTGTAGGAAGTGTCTGCATTCAGGGAAAGAACTAAAAGACCAGAGTTTAAATGGAGACTGAAGCAATACATGCTATCATTTTTTTCTATGTTTGGTTTTGTTTCTCTTGTCCCATTGTTCACTCCGTTGGCTACAATGCCTATACAACCAGAGTATTGTACAATGTGGAAGAGTTTGCAGATCCTATACATGATTGTATGCCACCATGGTGGCTATATGGGGTGGGGAGGAATCTGAAACTCAAGTGATTCTGGAAGTGAATCTTGTAACCTAAAAGTATACAAATAAGTCAATAAAAAGAAAAAATAAGAAAAAAAGAAAAGTGGCAGAAAGTAGGATAATCAATTAGGTAGTTAATTCTAAACTCAAGGGTAGACATAATGATTACCTGAGTTAGGGGTGAGACAGATGAATATTTACTAAGTGTCTGGTAAAAAAAATGAAGGCAGTATATTTTTTCCATCTTTAACACTTTCTTGCCTAGCCAATCAACCAAACAATATTTCAGACCTTCCTTTGTAATATTTGCTGATACCCAAGGTGTAAATACTCTGAAAATTTTACAGTCTAAGTCATTCAATCTGGCTCAAGCACATCCTAATCAGTTGAGTAAAATGAAAGAGATAGATGCTAAATATGTATAGATAGAAGGTAAGAGAGCATTAACATCTTTGGAGAGAACAGTTTAAGGTAAGTGATGGAGTTGAAAGTCAAGTCAAGAACCATTCATTAATACAGATCCAAACCAAAGCAAAAAGAAAGTCTCTTCTCTCAAGTAGCTTACATTTTAAAAAGTTAAGAGCTAAAACAGAATGGAAAAGCAAGGAAGAAAGAAAGATAGCTTTGTGAGAACATTGTGAAGTTTGAAGAATGAAGGATGGCTAAGCTGGGCCCTTCAGCATAATAGAGATTCTGAGAACAACTCACTAAAGGGGAGACTGAGCCATGCACAGAGAGGGTAGCTGAGTCATAATTACACATATAGGAAATCAATGGATAGTAAATAATTGCACAAAATGCACATTGAGAACACTTTCTAGGAAAACGTAATGGTAATTAATTTAAATTTGAAGACCTCTTTTTGTTATGTCAAGTAAGCAGGTACTTAGCTGTTAGTAACTAATCAAACCTTTGTGGCTAGGAGGCAGAGGGTGTGAACTCTGTCTCTTGTTGCTGAAATAACCAGAAGGGTTTGACTGAAACAGGAAGCCAATGCCTTGTGTGTATATAAGGACAGCCCCAGAGGGAGACAGTCAGATTAGAATTTTTCTCCTGGCGAGATCGTCATGGAGGAGAGAGAAAATTTCTCTCAGTGAGCTTCTGGAAGCTTACTGAAAACTGAGAGAGGATTTCCTTGGGACCAGAATCTGGAGAAGGCTGACGCTGCTGCCAAGAAGACTGCCTGGAAGGTCAAAGTGGCTGGTGCCAGATTTCTTCTGAGTACTAGGGCCAGCTGAACTGCTGGAGGACTGAAGAAACATGACTGGGATGCTGACACTTTGTTTGTGGCTTGGCTAATCCTTTCCTTGGGTACAGAAGTTGTGAAGGTTTTGAAATGTACTGGACCCTGTGAACTTCAGTGTGTAGCAGGAACTGCCTAGAGGGCTGGACAATGACCAGGGAACTATCTGCCTCTGAATCAAGGTGACTGTTTGATGGATTCAGGTAGGACCTGGGACCATGGAAGGGGCTCCAGGGAATCAGAGAGACCACTCAGAGTCAAGATGAAGAAAAGGCCTCTCCTTGGATATTGAATGCTGTGATGCAATTGAAGTTTACTAGAAACCAAGGGGTGAAGGGTTTGTGTAATTTTCTAATGATAGTATTAGTGATTAATGATACTTAGTGGCTATTTGCTAGATAAGTGACTGATTAAGTTAACCTATGATTGTCCCATGAGTGGAAGACTGACTACTATATTATGAGATGACTGAATGACTGAGTAGGGAGGCAAATCTTTGGGATACCAGATGATTGTTTTGTTCTTTCTTCTAAATACTGTGACCACTTTGTTGAAAACTATGTGGTCATTTTATTGATAAGCTTTTGTGAACACTATATTGTGATTTCCTGTGGTAAGATGTAATGTTGTGAATATTATATTGTGATTTGTTGTGAATGTTTGCCTTGATTTGTTCTTGAATAGAGTGTTAACTATACTGTGTGATCAGAAGCTTAAAAGCTGTTCACAGTAGCATTCTTTGAGAAGCTGCTTGTGCATGGCACATGTGCATGGTTCTGTAATACAGAACCTGGCCATGGAAAGGAGAAATGATAGGGGGCAGCAGCTTGACAAAAGATTTCAATAAAGGCTTTTTTTTTGATGCTCAACAGGATCTCACATTTATTATTAAGAAGTGATTATTGGTAAAAAGAAAGGCAGTACCCTTTCCTCATTGGCTGAACAAGAAACTGAAGAAACATTCACTACACATTTTACAATATTTTTCTCTTCCAAAATGCATTTTCTGTAAACAAGTTTTTACCACTGTTCTTAGCTTTGAAATCAAATTAATCCTGACTTAATCTGTATAATGTACAAGAACAGAACATTTCCTAGGACTCCTAGTACTTTTACTTTGAGTAACAAAGGGTCAGAGAAAATGAACCACCCTCAGAGACACAACATTGGGTAACACTCTGCTCAATTCTTCTAGACAAAAATTCTTCATAAAAATGTTCTTCCAGTCCAGAAAGGAAAAACCAATTCCACTTTTTGGGGTGGATGTCCAAAACCTTCACAACTTGGTGTTCCAAGTGCAAATGTCAAAATGCGGGGGAGGAAAGGGTTTAAAAATTAGAGAAAAACTGTATGCCACTTACGGACCTTAAAATCCGAAAAACATAGTAAAAAGACAAAAAACAAAGCATTATGCTCTGAAATCACAACCAAAGGCAAAATAAAGGGGACATTTTTCACCTAAACTACCTAGAGGGATTTTTTGTTTAGTTTTTTTCCTTTTTTTCTTTTTTTTTCCTTTTCCAGTTAAGTCCTATGTCTTTTGTGAAATTCCAATACTTTTAACTGCAAGTCTGCAATCATCTCTTTGAAGTCAATGAAATTAAGAAAAAAAGTCCTAATTCTTTCAAAGGTCATTTCTCCTCTTTTCTCTCAGAAGAATATTCGGGTGCAACCATTGCTGCAGTCTTTGCAGGAGAGCTGCACGACCCTGGTGTTCCTTTTTAACATTTTCCTCCTCCTCTTGGCGTTTCTCATAGTGTGAGAAGTCATCAAAAATGGAGGTGGTGTGCTTGTAGCTGGCAATGATTTTCAACACCTGCTTTGCCTTTTCCAGGGGCACTTCCTGAGTGTCTGGAGTTGGTCACTGGTTTATTCTCGTTGTTCTCTAGGCGAATGTGCCACAGCTGGCAATTGGGAACGTCCTTCACAAAAATCCACCTGACATCAAAGCGTCCCTTCCGTTTGTCCTGGGACCACACACCTGCATATGTGTTGTAGTCCACAGCAGATTTCATTTCTGCTATGCGACAGAAGTGTCCACTGCCGTTGACACTGAAAAGTAAGTAAACGGGGCCTTTCCCATTCATGGAGCGATGAGCAGCATCCAGTCTCTTATTGCCATGTTCTGTGCTGCACCAGATATTATATTTAATGGAACGGGGGATAACGTCCTCAGAGTAACTCTTGATGATGAAAACCCAGCCATGTTTCAGATTCCAGTCAAAATCCTTGAGATTATAATTGTTGATGGACCTCAGCTTCTCCAACACTGGGTGGGGTTCTGAAGGAGCACACCCTGAATTGTTCTGAGACTGCCCCACTCCATTACCATCCACCCCGTTATACCCAAACCCATTGCCACGGTTCCGGGGTGCTACCCAACGGGTGGGCTGGGCTGCCTGTTGTTGCACAGAAAGCTAGGTAGGTTGCGGTGGTGGAGGAAAGGCTGTGGTTGCTGCCCTGCTGCAGCCTGCACCACTGGTGGGCTATTGTTTATCTGCTGACCTAGAGGCTGAGGTGATACCTGGGTTGGTTGCTGACCAATATTCTGAACCAAAGCCTGGGAAGGGGCTTTTGCTACAGGACCTTTGTTATCCCAAGTTCCAGTATCCATGTTATGTTTAATTGGGGGTGGTGGAAGACTTGACGCTGCCATGCCATTCTTGGTCTTCAGCTTGGGCTGTTGTTTTGCAGGCTTACTAGCAATATCAGCCCAAGACGTTGGTTTGGGAGGAGCAATAGTGGCTGGTGGCAAGCTATTGGATGCCACTATGTTACTAGTAATGGATCCACTGCCAACTGCAGAGCCAACAACTTTTGGAACACTGCTTGTAACATCTGTGCTGCCCAGTTTCAGTGCTGCCATCCCTTGGTCTATAGTATGCATTATTGGGCCTGGTCTGTGGACTCAAGTATGGTTCAAAGTCATCATCATTTAATCCATCCTTCTGATGCACAGATCCATTTTGTACTTTGTTGCCTTGAAGTTACTGTCTCTGCTCCAGGAGGCTGCTGGTCGACATGGCTTGGGGATCCGCGGAAAAGGAGGCGGTGGCGGCTGGCTCTTCTCAGGGCGGTGATGGATGGACCCCGGCGAGAGCGGGAGTGGCAGCGGAGGCTTTGTCCCTGGCGCTTCCAGGGCCTCGTCGGACTCAGCGGAGACACTAGCGCGTGGCTTTGGGCTCGAGCTCTTGCCTCCGACTCCCAATAAAGGCCTTTTTAATCAAGAGGATAGGGAATGCCTGAGCATTTTGATAGACATCCAAAAGTTATTGGATAGAAAGAATCTGAAAAATAAAGAGTAAGTTTTTGAAGGAGCAAGCTTCTGGAGAAGTTGTAAAGGGTTAGTAGCAAGGAAAGAAGCAGAAAGACTTGTCTTGGTAAGGAGAGGGGCCATTTCTTCCTCCATGACTGGTTGAAAGGGGGTTAAAATGCATGTTGATGTAGAAGTATTTTGAATTGGGGAAATGAAGTAGCTCATGTTAGAAAACCCAAAAATTAAAGAAAAAAAGAATATTCAGCAAGAGAGGGTTACCAATAGTTTCAAATGCAGCAAAAATAAGGAGAATCAGTAAAGGTTACTGAATTTAGCAGTTAGGAGATTGTTGGTGAGGTTTTAAAAGACAGTGATAATAGAATAGTGGAAACAGGACCCAGTCTCAAAGGAATGAGTGAGTGTGGGTCCCATTTTTGTTGGATAATTTTAACATTGGTTAAATGCAGTCCTGGGATAAGATAATACAGGGCATAGTTCTTTGTTGTATAATTTTGTGACTTTTTTATGTCCTGTACCATATGTTGTTGACAAGGCAAAGGATAGACCAACAATTTTATCCTCAGTTAGCTAAATCCATTTTGGGGAAGCACTGCCGAGTACCAGGAAGGCAAATAGTAGACCAGTGGCAAGTTCCACCTCAGGAAATGAGGGGAAGATCCAGAATCCCATGGTGGTGGAACAGGCAACAAGACCAGGGCCTCCGGAGTTCCTCAGCACAGGCAGGAAAACCAATAGGCACCAGTTTGGAAAACCACAATGTGTGATAGGGAATAGGCATCCTCCAGCACCCAAACTTCTCAGTGCTGCTGCACATCTCCAGGAAACACAACTCCAGGAGTCACAAGTGCAGGCATCCTCCAGCAACAAAACTGTCTAGTGCTTAAAAAAAGCCTGGGTGAACAGGCATCCTCCAGAGGCCAGATTCCTCACCCCTACCTGAGAGCTTTAAGGTTACTGATCCCAACTCAGTACCAGGTAAGGTGTCAGGCCCCTACAGTTTCCAACTACCAACACCTGAGGCCCAAGCACACAAAGCCAGTAATGAGGCCCCGGGTTTCCATTATAAGAAGCTTGGGTCAGTGTCCCCTGTACTCCAGGAGGAGAACTGAACTTTAAAAGTCAGGAAATAGACAAACACCATGAGAAAAGAAGCAGAAATGGACAATGACCATCAATTCTTATTATGGGGACAGGAAAGATCAAGGCACAAATTTAGAAAAGGACAACATTGTCAGTATACCCATATCCAATACTCAAAGGTGAATATGAATTGGTCTTGAACCCCAAAAGAAGAGCTCAAGAAGGATTTTAAAAGGCAAATAAGAGAGCTAGAGGAACAATTGGGAAAAGAAATGAGAGGTATGCAAGAAAAAGTCAATTGTTTGGAAAAGAAAGGAGAAAAATTTATGGTAGAGAATAAGCCCTAAAAAACATTATTGGCTAAATTGAGGGAGTGGGGATGTAAAAGTACACTGAAGAAAACAAGTTCTTAAAAATACAACTGACCAAATAGCAGGTGGTGGTGGTGGTTAAAGCTTTACTGAAGAAAACAACTCCTTAAAAAGCAGAACTGGCCAAATGGAAAAGGAGGCACAAAAACTGACTATGTATTAGGGCATAAAAACCTCACAAGCCAATGCAGATAGACCAAAAGAATAAATGCATCCTTTTCAGATTGTGATACAATTGAAAAATACACGTAATAAAGGGTCATGGAAAAATAGACTAAAAATTAATTGGAAACTCAACAATCTATTCCTAATGAACAATTGGGTCAAAAAACAAATCATATAAGCAATCAATAACTTCATCCAAGAGAGTGACAATAATGAGACAACATATAAAAACTTATGGAATACAGTGAAAGAATTCTTAGGGGAAATTTTAAATTTCTAAATACTTAGATGAATATAATTGAGAGATGATCAATTGATTAGGCATGAAACTAAAGTTAGATGAAGAAAAAAATTAAAAAGTCTCCAATTAAATTACAAATTAGGAATTCTGAAGACCATAGGGGAGATTGATAAAACTGATATCAAGAAAACTATTGAGCTAATAATAAAACTAAGAGCTGGTTTTGTGAAAAACAGCAAAAACAAAATAAAATAGACAAACCTTTAGCAACAGATTAAAAAAGGAAGAGAACCAAATGACCAGCATCACAAACTAAAATTATGAATTCACCACCAATGAAGAGGAAATAAAAACAATAATTGGGAGCTATTTTGTGCAACTGTATGCCAATACATTTGACAATCTAAGTGAAATGGTTGATTATTTACAAAATTATAAATTGCCCAGATTAATGGAAGAGGAAATAAAATAAACCCCTTTCAGAAAAAAAGAAAGAGAACAAGTCTTCAAGGAACTTGTTAAGAAAAAATCTCCATGGCCAGATGGATTTACAACTGAATTCTATCAAACGTTTGAAAGAAAAATCAGTTTCAATACTATACAAAATATTTGGGAAAATAGGTGAAGGAGTCTTACCACATTCTTTCATGATACAAATATGGTGCCGATACCTAAACCAGGAAGATCTAAAATGGAGAAACAAAATTGTAGACCAATTTCCCTTGTGAATATAGATGCAAAATTTTTAAATAAATATTAGCGAAGAGATTACAGCAACTTATCATGAAAAAATGCAGGAATACAGGGCTGGTTCAATATTAGGAAAACTATCAGCATAATTGACCATATCACCAACAAAACTAACAGAAATCACATGATTATCTCAATAGAGTCAGAAAAAGCATTTTATAAAATACAACACCTATTCCTATTAAAAACACTAAAGAGCATAGGAATCAATGGAGTTTTCCTTAAAATGATAAGTAGCATCTCTCTAAAACCATCAACAAGCATTATATGTAGTGGGGATTAGTAAGAAGCATTTCCATTAATATCAGGGGTGAAACAAGGATGTCCACTATTACCACTGTCATTCAATATTGTATTTGAAAGGCTAGCTTTAGCAATAAAAGAAGAAAAAGAAATGGAAGGAATTAGAATAGACAAAGAAGAACCAAAGCTATCATTTTTTGCAGATGATATGACTGTATACTTAGTGAATGCTAGAGAATCAAGTAAAACACTACTTGAAATAATAAACAACTTTACCAAAGTTGGAGGATCTAAAATAAATCCACATAAATCATCAGAATTTTTATATATTACTAACAAAGCCCAATAGCAAGAGATAGAAAAATTCTATTTAGAGTTACAGTAGACATTATGAAATATTGGGGAGTCTACCTGACAAAACAAACCCAGGAGCTACATGAACACAATTACAAAACAATTTTCACACAAAGTCAAATCTTAATCGGAAAAAACAAATAAACAAACATCAGTTGCTCATGGGTAGGCCGAGCTACTATAGTAAAAAGGACAGTTCTACCTCAATTAATTTACTCATTTAGTGCCATGCCAAACTAGCAAAATTATTTTATAAAGCTAGAAAAAATAATTTAAAAATTCATATAGAAAAACAAAAGATCCATAATGTCCAGGTAATTATTGAAAATAAATGCAAGGGATGGTGGCCTACCTGTACCATATCAGAAATTGTATTATAAAGTAGCAATCATCGAAGCTACTTGGTGATGGCTAAGATATAGAGTGGTGTATCAATGGAAGTAGGTACAGAAGATTCAAAAGTCAATGAGTGTAGTAATCTACTATTTGATAAATCCAAAGGCTCCAGGTTCTGGGAAAAGAGCTCCTTATTTAACAAAAACTGTTAGGAAAACTGGAAAATTGTATGGTAGAAACTAGTGAGAGATGAACATTTTATACTCTATACCAAGATAAAGTAAAAATGAGTACATGATTTAAGTATAAAGGCTGATACTATAAGCAAATTAAGAGAGCAAGGAACAGTTTACCTTCCATATCTATGGAGAATGGAAAAATTTATAACCAAACAAGAGACAGAGAACATTATAAAATTCAAAATGGATGATTTTGATTACATTCAATTGAAAAGTTTTTGTACAAACAAAACTAATGCAACCAAGATTAAAACAGAAGGAGAAAGCTGGGAAACAATTTTTATAACCTGTGTCTCTGATAAAAGTATCATTTTAAAAATATATAGACAATTGAGTCAAATTTTTAAGAATATAAGTCATTATTTTATTGATAAACAGTCAAAGGATATGAACAGGTAGTTTTCAGAAGAAGAAATTAAAGCTATCTATAGTTATATGAAAAATGCCCTAAATTAGTATTGATTAGATAAATGCAAATCAAAATGACTCTGAGATACCGCATCCCACCTATCAGACTAGTTAGCATGAAAAAACAGGAAAATGACAAATATTGGAGAAGACATGGGAAAATTGGAACACTAATACATTGTTGGTGGAATTGTGAACTGATCCAACCGTTCTGGAGAGCAATTTGGAAGTATAACCAAGGGGCTATAAAAATGTACATACCCTTTGACCCTGAAATATCACTTCTCAGGCTGTATCCCAAAGATATCATCCAAATGGGAAAAGTCCCACATGTACAAAAATATTTATAGCAGCTCTTTTTATGGTGGCAAAGAACTGGGAATTGAGGGGAAGTTCATCAATTGGATAATGGCTGAACAAGTTTGATATGTATGTAATGGAATACTATTGTGCTATGAGAAATGATGAGCATTCAGACTTCAGAAATACCTGAAAAGACTTATGTGAATTGATGCTGAGTGAAGGGAGCAAAACTAGTAGAACATTGTACATAGTACCACCCACATTGTGCAATGACTTAACTGATAGACTTAGCTCTTCTTAGCAATGCTAGGATCTAAGACAACTCCAGAAGGAGAATAATGGAAAATGCTGTCCACTTTCAGAGAAAGGACTTTGGAATCTGAATGTAGATGTAAGTTTCATTTTGATCTCTTTTCATTTTGTTTTGTTTCTTCTTTCTCATGTTTCCTTTCATTGGTTCTAATTCTTCTTTACTTCATTACTAATATGAAAATATGTTTAACATGAATGTGTATGTAGAGCCTATATCAGAATCCATGCCATCTTAGGGCAGGGGGAGGAGAGAAAGGAGAACAAAATGTAAAACTCAAAATCTTATGGAAGTGAAGGTTGAAAATTGAAAAGTAATTAATTATTAAAAATAAAAGCAGCAGCCTTGATTTTAGTTCCTTAGATTCTGAATCTAGTACACCTTATACTCTACCATTCTGGCACCCAAAGGAATTCATTGCTCAAAGATTTTCCCTGAAGAGACAAATGAAGGAATTGGCAGAGTTGGCTTTATCACAAATCCAAAGATAACAGTAAGCATCATTTCATAGAACACAGTTACCTTGCCTTGCACTGTTACTGACGAGCAATTCCAAAAAGACTGCCAAAAAATATTTACAACTTATATGCCAATATCTGGTACTGCAAATGAGAAGGAAGATAGATTGAGGAACTTGCAATGATTTTCTAAATTAAGCCAATCTTTTCTTTAATACATAACTTTAATGCTTTGCTTCAATGCTTAATTCAATTACATCAGTATCAGGAGATAGAGAAACATATGTTAGTAGATGTTTCAGGAGGAAGAATGGAAAAAAGGGTAAAATCTAAAATATGGTGAAATAAATCTGGATTTAAAGGACGAGGAAAAAAGAGTATCAAAACTTGAAGTTATAGGGTATTTCTTTGGCTTACTATCCATTTCATTTTTCAACAACCAGTCTGTCATTAACAATTATTAAGCAACCTATGGGCCAATCACCGTACTAAGCACTCAGAATACGAAAACAGCTTTTGAAGAGCTCACACTGTATTAGGGGAGACAACATGCAAACAGCTGTGTACAAACAAATTACATACAGGGTAAGTGGGAAATAATCAAGAAAGAAAAGGTAGTAGAAGTAAAAGCAATCAGGAAAGGCTTCTAGAAAAAAGGGGATTATAACTGAGACTTGAATACCTCTTCTGTTTCCCATACTTTTTGAATATGAAAATGAATATAATTCCATCAGATCTTGTTCTCAAGGGTTTAAAGATCAAGTAGGGAAACAAACATATAGTGAAATGACAGAATATTTATGGGACTACATGCTTGATACAGATACTCATTCAACTAGAAAATAAAAATCTTGAGAAAAATGATTAGTCAATGTGCACTTGGGTGGTTGTGGTCGAAGGTTTTATGAAGATGGTTGAACTTAAGTTTAGCTTTGAAGGAAGAGAATGATATGGGCAAGTAGACAACAGAAGGCAGGACATTCTAAGTGCGTGTTTGTTGGGCACAGGGTAAAGATGGTAAAAGGCACAGAGTTAGGAATATGCAAGATGTATTTTTTGGGGTCTGTTAACATAGTGTTGGTTTCACCATATTATTCATCTGCTCAATAAGCTCCAGTGATTGCCTTTTACCTTTTGGTTCATGTACAAAATCCTCTGTTTGGCCTTTATAGTCCTTTTACAATATGGCTCCAAACAATCTTTCCAGGCTTAGCTATATTATTGTCCTTCACACTCAACATTCCAGCCAAACTGTCCTTTTTGCTTTTCCTCACACATAATATTCCACCTCTGTCTTCTGGGACTTGTGAAATCTGTCTAGATTTATTCTAGAATGTTCTCCCTTTGCACCTAAGCCTCTCAGAATCCAGAGCTTCCTACAAAATTTAGTTCAAGCATTATCACGTACATGGGGCCTTTCCTGATCCCACCAGTTGTTCGGTCCTCCCTCCCCTAAATTACCCTGCCTTTTTATTTATATATATATTTCACTTTTCATAGAACTTACAAGTTGTTTTCCCTGATATAATCTAAGTTTCGTAATGGCAGAGTTTGTTTAATGTTTGCTGTTTAATTCCCAGTGTAGCAAGTCTCTGCCACATAGTAGGAGTTTAATAATTGTTTGATGCTGATTTTTGTTTGAAAACTAGCAGAGACCAGGGAGCTTCTGCCTTTCAGCGTCTAACGCCACATCTTTTTATTCAGTCCTAGTAAAGTCAAATTGCTGTTAACAGTCAAGTTTAATTGTGCTACTATTTTCTGGTCTGCTCTGTGTTCGCTGATGAGGAGAGAAACAGAAATAGAAGAAAGAGACTGTGGGTAGATTTTAAAAGAGAAAAAGCAAGACAGCATATTCCATTATAAAAGAAAATCACATCTTTTCTAATCAAGCAAAAAGTGTTGAAAATTCAATGTTAGATCTAATCCTTTCTTCTTTCCTTCTCTCACGTTCTCATTTTGCTAATATGCCTCCCAACCCAAATCAGAGTAACCAGTCATGTTCAGCTGATGCTTATGATTGCTCTTGCAGAAATAAAAAAGAAACCCCATAATCTCCTGCCTGACACTGCAGTCATCCAACTACTTGGCTCCCTTCCCCTGCACTCTGCTAACCTTCCCAGCTGGGACCCCTTACCCCTCACCTAAAGGTTCCACTCCTGCCTCCTCCCCTGCTGCATGTCTCATGTAGCACTTTGTTTTGCATACATCTGTTGAACCTAGAGTGTATTCCTGTCTGTCCCAATTGTCTGTTTTTTTCTTCTCTCTCTACTATAGCTTGCCATGCCAAGAGAGACACTGTGTGCATCTTATCTAAACTTCATTTTTTCTTTAGTTTCTAATATAGTCTTCTAACATATAGGTGACTAACAGATGTAGAATTGTGAGTGGATAGATAGATGAATGGGTTTGTTGAATGAAACCTATCCAAGGACAGAATGAATAAAAGGAAATCTAGAAAAGCAGCTCTTTTATTCAGCACATCAGACTTACTGGTCTATGTGGTTTGTCTCTCTAACTTTGTATTCAGAGTCCAATAATTGGACTCTTGCCCTGATGCCCTGTGACCAAGTTACCAAGCTCCTATGAACCTAATACTCTGGGTGCTATAAAGATGATCAATACCCCATAGCAGGACAAACAGAAGTCCACAGGAGATAGGTCTTAACAGCCATCACTTCAAGAAAATCCCAAAAAGATATAGGCAAGCAATACCAAAAGGTGGTAGTTGAAGCATTATAAAATGGAGAGAGTATATTTAGCAACATGCCACTGAGATGCAGAAAAGTAAGTATTAACATGAGGACAATATGAGAGCAGGTTGATGGAGGTGAAGGGAAAGGAGAAAAGTCCAGTCACTGGGATGGATTTAGGGGCAGGACTACAGTTCTAGATATGACCACATACCGAATGTCTTCCATGACAATGGTAAACATCTTTGGTGAATGTATAGCTCCTTGTTTATATACAGTTTGATATTAATAAACATAGAGTTATCTAAGTTGGTGCATTTTTCAAGAAATCTTGTATTGCTTTTGCATATGAATAGGAGACACCTTATCAGAAGAGAGACTTTAAAGAGGAATATTGCCTTACTGAATTAATTTTTTAAAATAATCAGATGCATGATTCTGTCATTTTAAGAAAATGTCAGGGAGGAAACTCCCTCTATTGCTGTAGATTGGCACCTGTTGTTCAGTTTATACTGTGCATTTCCTGGGATAGTGAGAGAGGTTTTGTCCAAGGTCACACAGCCATTATACATTAGAAGCAGAACTTGAATTGTGTCTTGCCACCTTTGAGATTAATGCTCTGTCCATTGCTCCCCAAGTTGTGTGTTGTCACACCCCAGGGCACCAAGTGAATTCATAGGATCACAGCAGGATATTTTATATTCTCAACCTAACTGCTTAATTTTTCTTTTTCTTTTTTCTTTTTCTTTTTTGCTTTGGAGAGCAATTGGTGTTAAGCAACTTGCCCAAAATCAGACGGCTGGAAAGTGTCTTAAGTGTCTGAGCCCAAATCTGAACTCAGGTCTTCCTGACTCCAGGAACAGAGCTCTATTCACTGCATCACCTAGCAGCCCCAATTTTTATTTTTCAATAAAATAACTATTAGTTATTTCTTTTGTTCTACAGGTATTTTGAGAAAATTACCAAGGAACTAAAAATATCAGGAACTGAGACAGAATTTTAGCTTCTATAATATTAAAATGGCTTTCTAAATGGTTTTTATAGTTGAATAAATGATTTTCATAGCTAAATTGTGTTAATACACAATGGGATCATGTATTTTCTATCTCTTTCAATCATTTGTGTATGTATCTAAAGATGTAGTCTACTATAGAATATCATCTAGCTGATCCTTCCTCAAAACTTCATCAAGGATGCTCTTAATATGTGTCTAGGTTATTCTCATAAAAATTTATATAGCTGGGAAAAGAGGCCGATGGAGTAATACCATCGTTATTAAAGTTTTATCAATCACTTTTTTGACAGTAATAATATAATCTCAATTTGTTTGATATCCTTCCCTCTTTCAAATATCTTGAGAAGTTTTTCCTCAATGCCCTCAAAATTATGTAACTTTCAGCATGGGACTTTCTTCTTATTACTTGGTCTACTCCATTTTTTTTTTACCACCCTGGCTTTCTTTAATGCCATTTCTACTTCCTCATGCCACTCATTACAGACCTTAGTGATCTGCTCCAAATGTGAGGCCTTCATGTGGATAGAGTGAGTAGTGGCTTAGAGTAAGTGACCCCGAACAGGGTTGTAACCCACAGGTTAAGAAGTGCTGAAGCAGTTTTAAGTGGAAAAATGTTTAAGAAGCCCTAACGTAGACAAAGCTTTTACAATTTGTCTGTTAGTTGTCTTCCTTCCACTTTCACCCTTATAAGCTCTCAGGATGATCTAGCTTCACTTAGTTTTTTCCCTAAACTTTCTGTAATCTTATTTTCTCTTTCTTTGTTTCTTGCTGTCTTTGCGAGGTAATGCTGTTGCCAGTTTTCCCACAGTCCTGCTTGCTGAGATTTTACAAACAAATTTATATTCTAGACTGGTGCTGCTCTTGGCTACAATATTCCTACTGGGCAAGGAGATTTTCTTTGAAGAGATAGTATCTATGTTCTTTTGATTTCCTCATTGTTATGATTGAAGTACACTAGTTAAACTTTAAATAACGGTGATATTCTGTAAGAGTGCTTTTTGACATCAGTAGATCATTTAAATTGATCAGGTTACAATTGCCTCCAGTGAATTTTATATCTTCTGCTGGTTTTTTATTCTTCTAATTTGATGTTGTTCTCAATATTAATTCTTGAAAGTCCATGGGATGACTATTCAGAAAGTTTGGAAATAACTGCCATAATAAATAATTAGTGCTATTGTGTCAGAAAATATATAATCAATTTCAATTTTTTTTTGTAATTTTATTTGGTGTTTACCAGCACACTAGAGTTTCAGAGTTATTAAGAACCTTGTCAGAAAGTCCAATTCTCTTATTTTACAGGTGAAGATACTGAGCTCAAGAGCTTAAGGGAATTGCCCAAGTTAATATCATTGTTAAATGGCAGCTTAGACAGCTAGGTGGAGTGCTGAATAGAGTGTTGGACGCATTGGAAGATCCAAGATCAAATCCTATCTAAGATAGTTATTTAGCTCTGTGTTCCTGGAGAAGTCAATTAAGATCTGCTGCCTTCTTTTTCTTGTACAGAAAGTAGGAATAATAACACCTACCTCCCTGGGGTTGTTGTGAGGGCAAAATGATATGACATTTGAGAAGTGCTCTGTAAAACTCAAAACATTAGCTCTTATTATTAAATTAAAAATGCGGGGTTTAAACTTAAGTCCTCTCATATTTAAGTTCATGTCCTTTTCCTACTGTTTCATAGTTCTTTTTGAATGATCTCACTAGCTGTGTGACTAAAGGCAAGTCTATGACTCTTTTTAATTGTCTTTTTGAGGAAAGTTTTCATGAAATATAGGTGCTAGGCTTGTGTTTATAAGTCTTATGCCTCTTTCATTTTTAACTCCTGCAAAATATATTTCAGCATATTTTGAACCATCTTTCCCATCCCTACATTTGCACTGAAGTCACAGAATAGTATTCATTGATTTAGTTTGGGGGTTGTTAAGTTTTTTTTAATTTCTTTGTTTCCTTATCCTCTGCAACAGATGTTGGCATATAAACTATAATTATCTTCATGGTGGCCTTTTAAAATGTGGTAATTATGAACACAACAATAGGAGATGACCAAGAATCCAGGAAATTATGTTTCTGGTTGCCTTGGATTCATGATAAATAGAACTCCATCAGCCCCTTTGTTTGCCTCTCTAACAGGACCTCATGGTCCATTCTTCTTTTTAGCTATGGTTTTCTTTTTTCCTTCTGGTTTCATGTTCATACATATAATTCAGTTGCTGCTATAGTAGGCACATTTCTTGGTCATTGGACAAGGATCACACATTTACTGTTCTCTATGCTAATTGTTTATAAATGATTCTTCTTCCTTCCACCCTCATTCTTTCCCTCTACTCTGAAAATGTCCTTGCAGAAGTGGAACACTGAGTTAGACCTGAAAGGGCCCTTCAAGATCATCCAGTACAAATGCCTTATTTGACACGTGTGGAAATTGAAGCCTGATGAGGCTAAGTGAATTACTCATGGTCTCATCAGCAGCAAGGATTCGAGGTGGGGTTTAAAGTAGCTTCTCTGCCTTTAGACTCAGTGTTCTTTTCATTTAACCACTTTGAGATGATGTCAGAGAAAACAATCATGGCTGTCTCCAAAGTTTATCTCTGTGCTGGATTTGGAGGCATACTCCAGGACTGGATGACTGTGGGCTAGATATATTTAATGTCTTCCACTCTTCTCCCTCCTGTTCACATGTAAGTTACAAAGCTCCTGTGAAATCCAGATAGAATATCGTTTAATTCACTACTAATCTCTGTCTTGTGATCTGTAAAAGATGTGGGCAAAGTTTAGTTAAAGAAACTGCAGAGAGAGTTTTTATGGGCTCTCAATAGCTGCATTCACAAACAGAAAGACAGAAACCTGGAAGTCCTAGTGAAACTTTGAAGTTTTGTTATTTTAAATGAAGTAATGCTCTAAAAACAACAGTAAAAATTACAAATAAAGGAGAGGACAGGAAAACCCTCAGGTCTGATAGAGAAATGAACAAGGAATGTGGGGCGATTGGGAAAGGGAAGCAGAAGATGATAAAATATGGTCTTAGAGTCATAAAGGGAAAGCTGAAATAAAATAATGGGAAATGAAATGTCTTCCAAGGAAAATCCAACCATTAGTGCTGGCAAAACCAATAATGTGCCAAATGGATAAATAGTTACTTCAAGTAAGCAGGTCGGGCCTAGGCACTCACTTTCAAAAGTCAGATAGAGTGCTAAAATCTTTTAAATGAGATAAAGGAAATAGGATAGAATTTTAAAGTTAAAAGAGACTCCAGAGAGAATTCAGTATAACCCTTCTTTTTACTTTATATAGTAACTGAGTCCCAAAGAATGGTAGTGAAATTTCTCATTGTCACATAATCATTTAGTAGCAAAAATGGGACTAGAACCTGGTTTTTCTGCCTTCCAGCTCAGGGTTCTTTCTGCTGCCTACTGCCAAAATGATCCACAAATTTGAAGACAGAGCTCCAGGTGGGTGCAATTTTAAGAATCCGCTTTAAATAAAATCTAAATTTATCTGATACATGAAGTGCTATAGCATTTTAGAAGGGATGGGTGGGCACTGTGCCAAAAGCTGGTCAAAGCAGGTAGAGATGTAGCTGATGGCCTGACATTGCAGGAGGAGAAAGGGGAGGGGGAAGGGGTAAAAAAGCATCTATAGGAATTCAAAAGTCACTGTAGTCTAGTGAGATGATGTTTGAAAATTGTTTTAAAATTGTCAAGTATTGTACAAAGATATGGTGGGTAGCTTAGTGCATAGAACACTGAACTTGGTGTAAGAAGACCAGAGTTTCACTAGGTTTGTGATCCTGAGAAGGTCCCTCAAACTCTCTCAGCATCAGTTTCTCATTTGTGAAATGGGGATAATAATAATAGCATTTACCTAATAGGGTTGTTGTGAAGGTCAAATGAGATAACATATATAAGTCACTTTTGCAAATTATAAAGCACTGTATAAATGTTTTACTTCTCTCTTTCTTCTCCATACATATATACATATACATATATATGCATAGAGACATAGCTATATACATTTCCTTTTTGGTATAGGAGCAAACCCTCCTCAATAGGCTCTCATATTCGAGGTATTCTCATATAGCAGAAGGAATAGTGAAGTTTAAGTAATGAGATCTGGGTTCAAATCCAGTTTTCCAAACTTACTACCTAAGTGACTATGGAAAAATAATTTAAACTGTCTGAGTCTTATTTTCCTAACTATTAAGATGGATGTAATAATATTTGGCATAACTACTTGTAATGGTAATAGAAATTTCAGGATCTTCCCTGCCCCTTAATAAGCCTTAATTGAACTTGAAAATATACTGTGCCCCCTAGCAGGCTACATGTGCTCACCTGGAGTCTGTGGTAGAAGGCTTGTTTTTCAGGAAGTCACAACTTTTGTTACTTTGTAATCAAGTGAGTAATGAGGGCTGTGACATTCTCTGACCCAAGAGAAGGCCATATATACCTCTGATACAAGGTTTTGCTTTGGAGCTCACTTTGGGAAGAGTTGTGTGACTTGACCAGATGAGACTCTGGGCAGCCAAACCCTCTGACTTTGAAAACCCAGATGTTGGTGCTTCTCTCTCTGGTGGCTAATTACGTATGGATGTCATGGTCAGACAGCTAGAAGCCCTATCTGCAGAATTGTGTTATTTTCTCTCCTAACTTCTGTTTGTATTCTCTGAAGTTCAGGGTCCTGACTTTTTCCTCTGAACTAGATAAATGATATATGCTTGATTGATTAAGTAAGATTATTAACCCTTTTTGAGTTTTTTTTTTCCTTTAGAAAAGTATATCAAGAAACCTGTGGTGGCAGCCATCCTGGGTAGGCTAGGGCGCTTGCTGCTGTACTACTTGATAGGATTGCTTTATAAATCATAGAGCATTTTTAACATGTGAGTTACTTCATTTACCATGAGTCATCAATAAAAGACTAAATAATGGTCAGTATATTCTGTTTAAAATATAGCAAGGAAGTATGTAATCCATTTTTGAAAGAGTTCTATCAAAATGGCTATTTTTTTAAGATTTGTTACTTAGAGGCTCTCTTTCAAGTTATCTGGAAAATTCATTTAAGTGGAACCCTGCCTTCTCCTGCCATGTCTGATAAATTAGGTGTTGTTATAGTTTGTTGTAATTTCTATAGTGATGATTACATAGATGTGTACAAAACACGGCTGCTCCTGTGGCAGTAAGGTTGGCTCTGGGAAAAAATAATTACAAAGAGATTGAAGTTTGACTTTAAACCACTTTTCCCTTTTTAGCCTTCAGTGTTATTTTTTGCTCCTATCCAATGTCATTTAAGCTTTTGTTAAGCATCTTTTTATTGTAAGGCATGGCAACTGATCCAAAAGCACCTATTAAGCACCGAAGTATACAAAGCCAAAATGAAAAACAGTCCCTTCCCTCGGGGTTCAAGGAGGCAGAAATGTGGAGGGAGAGCATTTCAGAAATGTGGGATAATCTCTGTGGAGGCATAGTGGTAGGAGATGGAAGACCAAGCAGTGATTAGGGTACTTTGATTAGAACATAGAAATAATGAAGCAGACCAAGTCAAATAAACTTCAACAGGCTTGCTAGAATTAGATTGTGAAAGTCTTTAAATCCTCAATTCGGGAGTTTTTATTTTGTCCTAGAGGTAACGGAGAGCCCCTGAACTTTCGTTAGCAGGAGAGAGACATGGTCAGAGCCTAAAGTAGGAAGATTATTTTGTGGAGTTCTTTTGTGGGGCTTGTGTGGGTGCATAGATGCGATGAGGGAGAGCTTGGAAGCCAAGATTTAGTCAGAAAGTTGGTGTAATAGTTCATGGAAGAAGTAACTGAAATCTTAACCAGAGTGGCAACAATACCAATGGAAAGAAAAGGAATGTCTGTGCAATCATCTGCCTAATTTCAGAAAAGTTTGTACTTTCAGTCATTTATATCTTGATGGTAAATTAAATGTATGTTTTCCCTCTCCCTGGGTAATTTTTAATTTGATCGTTATGTATAAATGTATAACAGAAGCTTCATCTACCACTAAGGATATTTGAAATTTCTTTTCAGCTGGTGGAAAAGAATTTTTTGGTGGGGGCAGGGCCTCTGTCTAAAAGCATTTTGATATACCAACTTTCTAACTGCTCCTTCTCTGTCTCCTTTGCTCTATCATTGTTCATGTTTCCTTCCTAAGTGTGGATATTCTCCAAAGCTTTGTCATGGGCCTTCTCTAACCTCTCTGCACTGCCTCATGATGATGTCCTAATTTCCATTGACTCAATTATCATCTATGTAAATAACTCCCAGATCTATATCCCAGGCTAAAATACTCTCCCCAGCTCCAGTCCTGAAAAACCAACTGTTTGGTTTTTCGGTCAGTTTTGTTTTTGTTTTTGGTCAATTTTGACTTCTGTAAGCATCTCAAAGTCATGACCAAAGCTGAACTTGGTTATCTTTTCCCCCAAATGCACTCTTCCTCCTAAATTCTCTGTTTCAGTTGAGAGCAATTATCCCTAGTTATAATGCCAGATCAGCCCTTTACTTCACTCAGAGGCAGCTGGTGGCACATCAAATAGAACACTGGGCCTGGTAACGGGAAGACCTGAGTTTAAATCCAGCCTCAGACACTTACTAGCTACATGACCCCAAGCAAGTATTTTAATCTCTCATTACCTCAGTTTTCTCAATAGTAAAATGGGGATAATATATAACCTACCTCACAGGGTTGTTGTAAGCATCAGATAAGACAACTTTTGTTAAAAAGCACTTAGCACAGGGCCTAGCACAAAGTAGATGCTCTACTATGCTTATTCTTTTCCTCTTTAACACCCATATCCAATCATTCGCCAAGTCTTGTAAATTTTGCCTGCAGAATATTTCTTATACCAGTTCCCATCTCCTTACTCGCATAGTCACCATCCTAGCTCAGTTTTTCTTCACCTGGACTATTGCATATTCTACTATTCTCCTATTTGGTCTGCCCCTCTTAGGTTTCTTCCCTTTCCAATATGTTTTGCACATGATTGTTAAAGTTACATTTCTACAGAGAGCCTAACGATCTCCCTCTCACGTTCACAAAAGCTCTTGAGAATCCTTATTGCCTTTGTCTTCTTGGGGAGCAAACCTATCATATTTTAATTAGAGAAAAGTTCCAAAACATAAATTCCCTTGAGAAAGAATAAAATATTAACTGTTCTCTTTGGCATGGAAGGTCTTTTACAACTTGGCTACAGTTTACATCTCTAGTCACAATAAACGATATTCCCCTTATATTCTCTAGTTCAGTATAGCCAAATCAGCCTACTTATTGCTGGTCAAACACGACATTCCATTTCTTCCTGTCTGACTTTCTGCAAATTGTCCTCTATACATGGAATACTGCCTCTCCTCCACTCTGCCTCATAGAAACCCTAGTTTTCTTTTCTTGAAGAGGATTGTATTGGAGTACATATAATGCATGGTGACAGGAGTGTATCCTGAAATCTTCTAGTGCGCTACATTTATTCTAGCTCTTTGGTAAAAGGCATGTGTCAGCAGAGTTGATTCCTCAGTCCCTGTGGTAGCTATGCCAAATAAGACTGGTGACTTAACCTAGGTGGAGTAAACCACTCAGTATACTAAAAGGAGAGTTCAAAGTGATTGCCACTTTTTCTTATCTTTTGAGCAAAAGGCTTGGGATTCTGATAGACATAACTTAAATTGCCTGAAAGGGGAAGGAGGAAGGGATTTCTTTTCTCTCCCCTTCCCTAGCAGCAGCTATCATAGCTACTCATACATGTTAGGAACTATCGGTTCTTTACTAGGTGATCCTAGGATTAGATTTCAGGTTCCTAGTTCTCTTTGTTGTTTTGTGTTTATCTGAGTACAAGTGACTGGAGAGCAATTGTGAGATGTATGTTTCTAACTTTGGTAACTGTGTTGTGAGTTCTAAAGGTCAGGAATTCCTCAGTGTTGACTACTAGCAGAAAGAGTTTTCTGCAAGGAGGAAGAGGAGGAGGAGAAAGAGGAGAAAGAGACAATGATGACCATCAGTAAGAGTGTAAGCAAAATATACCTGCATGGCTGAAAAGAAGACCTATGCTGTAACTTCTTGCTCAGGTAGTAAAAATCCTGGATAATTTTTCTTTCTTTTATGCTTATTTTTTTAAGTTTAACAATCTTTTCTTTGTCATTTTTGAGTTCTAGATTTTCTCCCTCTCTCACATCCTTCCCCCAAACACTGAAAAAGAAACATTATGATATCAATATGCATGTGAAACGATGCAAAACATATTTCCATATTAGCCATATTACAAAAAAAGTAAATAAAGCAATAAAATTATGCTTCCATTTAGGCTTAGTTCATCAGTTCTCTGTCTGGAGGTAGATAGCATTTTTTCACCACGATTCTACAGAATTGTTTCATATCATTGTATTGATCAGAGTAACCCAGTCTTTCATAGTTGATCACCATTACAACATTACTGTTATTGTGCACAATGATATCCTGGTTCTTTTCACTATACTTTGCATCAGTTCATGTAGGTTTTGCTATGTTTTTATTTTTTTCCCTGAAATGTTCCCCAACCTCAGTATTTCTTATAACACAGTAGTGCTCCATCATAATCATACAACATGTCTTGTTTAGCCATTCCCAAATTGGTCAGCTTTCAGTTCTTTGCCACCACAAAAAGAACTGCTATAAATATTTTGGCATATGTGGATCCTTTTCTTTTTGCTTTGATCTCTTTGAGATAGTGACTCAGTAGTGATATTTCTGGGTCAAAGGATAGACAGTTTTATAGCCCTTTAGTTCCAGATTGACCTTCAGAATGGTTAGCGGAGTTTACTAATCTACTTAATTAGCATAGTTATTTTCCAACATTACTTGCAGCATTTGTCGTTTCTGATGGGTGTGTGGTGGTACTTCAGAGTTGTTTTATTCTGCCTTGGCTTAATCAATAGTGATTTAGAGCATTGTTATTTTTTTTAAATGACTAGATAGCTTTTGATTTCTTCTACTAAAAGCTGTCCAATCATAACCTTTGATCATTTATCATTTGGGGAATAGTTCTTATTTTCATAAATTTGACTAAGTTCTCTATGTATTTGAGAAATGAGTTCTTTATCAGAGAAACTTACTGTAAAATTTATTGATATTGCTTTACGGTCTATAGTACCTTTTAACAAAACAGTTTCCCTGATTCTCTCTTTCAATTAGGTTTATGTTTATTTTTGATTTGTCTCAGATTGTGATTGTTAATACTACCCTCTTCACTTCAGCTGAAGCATAATAGACTCTGCCCTAGCCCTTTATTTCAATACTGGCTGGGTCTTTCTGTTTCCAGTATATCTATTGTACACAACTTATTGTTGTATTTTGGTTTCTCATCCATTTTGGTATTGGATTCCATTGTATAGTTTAATTAATCTCATCCATATTTGTAGTTATTTTTTATAACTGTGCATTTCCCTCCATTCCACTTTATTCCTTCTTTCTCATTTTATCCTGTTCCTCCTCCAAAGTTTATCTTGCTTCTGACCACTGCTTCCTGCAATCTTACGTCTTTCCTCTTATGCCCCTATCATATCTTTTATCCCCTTTCCTTCCTATTTCTCTGTTGGGTAAAATGATTTTCTATATTCAACTGAGTGTGTGTGTGTGTGTGTGTGTGTGTGTATACACACACACACACACACACATATATATATATTTGTGAGTTTTTTATATGTTTTCCCCCTCTTTGACATTATTCTGATGAGAGTGAGGTTAAAATATTGCCCTCCCCGATTTACCCCTCTACCATTAAAGCTTTTCCTTGAGCTCCTCCTTTATGTGAGAAAATTTGTTCCATTCTATCTTTCCATTCCATCTTCTCTCAGTGCATCCCTCTTTCTCTTTCTTATGTTCTTTTTTGGGAGATCACCATAACATAATTGACTGATTCCCATACCCTCTGTCTATGCAGGCTCTGTCTAACTGCTCCAAAGATCATAAACTTCTTAGGAGTTACACCCAGGAGAATATTAAATTTCTTCAGCAATCTTGCAAATCTCCAAGAGCCTTTTCTCTCTCCTGGGAGAGTATTATAGGAGTAATGCATTAATCTTTTGTGTTTAAATATTTGTCTATGTGAGCTTGTAAACCTAAAGCATTTCTTTCATAGAGGCATAAATAAATAGCTTTCCTCTCTCTAACATTTCTTATATTGTACATTGAATTACTTTTTTAGAAGGGATCCTGCTAATTCTTTTGAGGGAAATGTGGTCCATACCAAAGTCTATTTAAAGATACATTACTTGGGATTGAAGGATGAGGGGCATAATGAGCCAAAGAGTTAAAGGAAAAAAATAGATCCCTTTGTGATGTTTTAGCTAAAAAATTTTCTCCTCTTTTTCCTTTAAATACACTTTTTTTCTTAATAGATGACTCTCTAGGGAATATAGAAGAAGGATGCAGACAGAAATGTATATGATAAAAAATAACCATAAAATCTATTTAATACTTTTTCAGATGATAAAAAGGTAACCCAGTTCCCCTGGGAATGAGCAGGATTTCTCTTTGTTGCTATTTGGAGGTCTTTTGCATGAAGGGGCATACTCTTGTCTGTGGGTGACATTTTGAAGCTCAACTCAAGCACCATCTCTATCACCTACTGCATGGCTTAATTCGTCTTCTAGGTACTGTGTTCAGTTCTGGGAACCACATTTAAGAAACAATTTTGATAATCTGGATGTATTAAATGGCTTTCAACCAGGAGAGTGTAAGGCCTCCAGTTCATGTGATTTCAGAAGAGACTGAAGGAACTGGGGAGGTTTAACCATGAAAAGAGAAGACAAGGTGTAGGAAGAGGAGGACCTGAAAGCTACCTTGAAGTATTTGAAAGGATGTTATATGGAAGAGGGATTTTCTTCTGTTTGTCTCTAGAGGATAGAATTATAAGCAACGACTGGAAATGGCAAGGAACAGATTTTGAATTGATAAGAGGAAAACCTTCTTAACAATTGTCAAAAGTAGAATGGATATTAACTGTGGGATTCTCAGCATTGGAAGTCTTCAAGCAAAGGCTGGATAACTGCTTGTCATGTATGTATAGAGGGAATTCTTCAGGTTTACACCAAACTAGATAACAAGAGAGATCTCTTTCAACTATGAGATCCTTCAGTACTGTTATCTTTTGCAAGAAGCAAAAAAGAAACCCAAAACTTACCCTGATGCTGTGTACATTCTTTTACTTAGGAACATGGACCTTTAGTGCCATAAGGCATTTTGGAAACCATTTAATTCAAGCCTCTCATTTGACAGAAATCCAAGGCCTTGACAAATTGATTTGTCTGCTATGATATAGCAAGTTTTGGTGACATAGCAAGGAAGAGAAAACCAAGGCCCTAACTCCACAGCACCCCTCTTAAGTGTTAGAACATTGTATTTCATTAAAATGAAGAGAAACATAATTTAAATTTGTCATTTTATGTGATTTTCCTTGGTGGGATTTTTGTATCCAGTTTTATATTTTATAGACTCAATAGCAGCTTATACAAGAATTGAACAATTAATATTCCAACTTTACAGAGAAGGAAATAATTAATATGGCTACTCATTTTTCAATCATCCAGCTCTTCCTTACTTTATTTGGGGTTTTCTTGGCAATGATGCTGGAGTGACTGATAAAAAAGAGACAAACAGGGTTAAGTGACTTGCTCAGGGTCATATAGTTAGTAAGTCTCTGAGGTCGGATTTGAACCCAGCGTCTTCCTGACTCCAGGCCTGGCACTCTGACCATTGCACCATCTAGCTGTCTGCTTTAGCAAGTGAATTGCTAAAGGGTCCTTAGGTAGTTTAGAGGGATAATTAGGACTTAGACCCAAGTATTTGGAAACTCAATTGCAGGTTCTTTCTGAATCACTAAACTGCTTCTCTCAGGGTAGAGAGCAAATAATATTAAACTGGTGCACTCAGCCATTTGAAAAGAAAAGTTTTGTGACAGACATATATCTCTTTCTGATATTTCCTATTTGTATGAGCTTGGGCATGTTACTAATCTCCTTGATCCTCTTAAATGAGGGAGTTGTATTAGATTGTCTTTGAGATCCTGTTCCAGGTCAAGATTTCTGATTGTAACTATGAAATAAAAATTGGAATACAATTTTTGAGATATGAAAATAGCCTTGAATCTTATATTTTCCAGTAGCACTCCTGAAATTTTAGTGGGAGATAAACTGAACCAAACAAGTAAATCACAGACTTGAGTGTAAAATTTATCATAGTTGTAGAGCAGTCTTTAATGCCTGGCTACAGTGACTATTCATGCATTTAGATGTTTCCATGACCTCTTACATGATTTCTCTAGATAACACCGAGCTTGTATCTAGGTCAAGAAGTATGATATACTATGAGGGACTTCATCAACTAATTATATCTCCGAGCATGCCCCATCCTCCTTGAAATTTGTTCTTTAGAAATGTATTATTTTGTATATATTTGGGGAATGGGATAAGGAAGGGTACGCTAAGTCCCTCATGCTTCAGTGGGAATGTAGGTGTTGGATAACTGTTCTTTGTTGCGTGAAATCCTGGAAGCAACATGGAGTTCAAAGTGAGCTGAGTGGAACTGAAGAAGTGAAAGGCAGGGGGTGGGGGGGAGGGAGGTGTAAGAATACGGAATGAAAGTAGAAAAGACACCTAGAGCCAAATCACTTCTTCTGAAAGGGCCAGCCTCTTATATACTAGTCAGAACCTGTGATAAACTGTTTTATTGAAACCAGGGCAAACCATGAAAAAACTGGCAGTGAGGCTTTTTATTTGAAAGAATCAAATACAGGACTATAGGTTCAAGGTGAAAGAATTGAGAGGAGCAATAATGGATAAGCGTAATGTAGGTGCAGGCCTGGAGATGATCAAAAAGGAAAAGAAATAATGGTCAGTGATTTGAGAGCATTTTCTTTGAGGCTCAATTAGTTGGGTGTTCCCAACTTTCCCTCCATATCCCTGTCACCGTTACACCCATCACTGTGGTGAGTCTTCACTAGTTATATTTGAAAAGAAGGATAGAAGAAATTTTGAAAAGATATAAAGGCATATTCTTTAGCTGTACATGTGTTCTATTAAACTTCCAGGGACTAGATAAATAAATGCCTACAAATAGGCATTTTTCAAGAAGCCTTCGCCAATCACTCAATTCCCTCCCAAACTCTACCAATTCACAATGCCCATATCACTCTTCTCTCATAAATCAGTGCAATGTTTTTATTAGTATAATTTGTTTTTCAAGGTAAAAATGTATAATATTTACTTGCAAATATTTATATTAAAAATGCATTTACACAGGTAGGAGAAATTATAGTAAATCATAGGAAAATTATTAAAAAATTTTTAAAACATTCTTTCATCTATTGACAAAATTTACTCTCCCCATCTTTCTATTAAACACAAGGTCTTTGAAGATAGCACGAGTGCAGAAATAACAACTCATACTTTATCATCTTTTTTGATATGGTTACCAGACTGCTGGATAGGGAAGATGCCATAAGCTTAGCAGTTCTTAATATTACCAAGCTAATGAAATGTTTCATGATATTCCTAGGAGAAAAATGAAGAAGTATTGGCTACATAATAGCTATTTGGAGAAAGATACATAGTTTATTTATCAACCTGATGAAAATAATATTGATTTAAAAATCAATGTCAATCTCAATGGAAGTTCTCAGACACCTATCCCAAAGATCTGTTCAATATATTTATCAGTGACTTTGATGAGGCCATGATTTTTTAAGGTAATTTTGCAGATTGTATAATACTGCAAAGAATAGAAATTATGTTGGATACCAAGTATAATATTAGAAAAAAGGCTTGTTATGTTGTAATGTTGGACTCTAATAAAATGAAAATTTTAACTGGAAAAATGTAAAGTCCTTCATTTAGTTGTTTTTTTAAAATAATTTACACATGCATAGAATCAGGAGAATCTGGCTTAACATCATTTCAAGGGGAAAAAAAGACCTAGGGATATGAATTGACTAGAAGTCTGGTTTGAGCCAATGCTTTGATGTAGCTATCAGCAAAGCTAATATGATCTTTAGGTTGAATTAGTAGAAATGCAATGTCTAGATGAAGGGAAGTAATGGTCACATCATATTCTTTAGTAATCTGATGACTTGTAGAGTGCATTGTTCAATATTGTGTCATGCTTTAACGGATGTGGGAACACAATAAAGCACTTTTGGGATGATGAGGAGTTTACAACTTGTTTCTTGATGAATTATTTGTGAAATTGAAAATAGTTACCTTGGAAAAGAAAAAAAAAGGCAACTAGTTGGTAAAAAGTGCTAGAGTCAGAATCAAGAGAATTTGAGTTTGAATCTGGTCTCAGATCCTTACCAGTTGTATGACTCTGGGCAAGTCAATTAACTTTGCTCAGACTCAGTTTCTTCATCATTTACTTTCCAAGGCTATTGTGAGGATAAAGAGAGGAGATCTTTGTAAAGTCTTCTGCAAACATTAAAGCACTATATAAATACTAGTTCTTACTATTACTTAAAAGAAGACATGATGGATATTTTCATATATTTGAAGAGTTTCATGGAAAAGGGACTAGACTTACTTTATAGAATCCCTGAATCAGGACTAAATAAAAGGAGGAGTTTGATTTGGTATAATGGGAACTTTATAAATGCTTAGCACTTTTTGGACACTGAAACATGTTCTCCTTCAAAGAGAATCTCTTCATCATCAGAAGTGATCAAAGGAAGCCTGGACCTGTACATCAATCAACACATGTTTAATAAGTATTTACTATGTGCCAGGCAGGGCAATTAGGTGGGATAGTGGATATAGTGCTGATCCTGAAGTCAGGAAGACTTCTCTTCTTGAGTTCAAATCTGTCCTCATATACGTACTTGCTGTGTGACCCTGGGCACGTAACATAATACTATTTGCCTCAGTTTCCTCATCTATAAAATGAGCTGGAGAGGGAAATGGCAAACCACGCCAGTAACTCTGCCAAGAAAATCCCAAATCGTGTCACAAAGGGTCAGACATGACTGAAATGACTGAAAAATGACAACAAAATGTGCCAGATCTACTGAGAAAAATGAAACAAAGAGATAAATTCTGTAGATGGAGACAACATATATGCATAAGTATATGCAAATATATACAAGGTAATTTTAAGAGAAAATTACTGGCAATTGAGATCACAAAAGCCCTCATGTAGATGACATATGAACTAAAATTGAAAGAAAAATTGGAATTCTAAGAAACAAATGGAAAGAGTGAGTATATTCCAGCTTTGTAAGACATCCTACAGAAAAGAATGAAATGGAGAGATGGAACATTATGTGAGTGGAACAGCAGGAATAACAATTTCACTGCATGCTAGCATTCAAGGGTTAAGAAAGCTAGATGGCAGAGAGAAGTTAGGTTGTAAAAAACTTTTTTGTCATACAGAGGAGTTTATATTTGATCCTAGATGTAACAAAGTTAGTAGAGCTCATTAAATAAGAAAGTGATATGGTTAGGAAAAATGAAGAAGAGATTCCTGTAACTGTTCCTGGTGGACTGTCTGTATGTGATTTCCAAATCTCCTTTTGAATATAAGATTCTATATTTCTATTTTTTTTCCTTCGGGAACTTTGTGCACATACTTAGCCTTCTTGTATTCAGAGTAGCTGTGGTTCTCAGCCTATACCAAAGAGTCTGAATAGAAGAATGATTTACTATCTAAAAGTAGGGATTGAGGTATGCTAAAAATATGAATTGAAACCTCCCAAGAGTAACAAATGATTACAGGCAGAACACTTCTAGCCCAGTTCCTTTCATTTGAAGATGGGCTTCAGTTTAGTCCTGATGTTATAAAGCTTTGATTGGACCTCAGGCAATCAGATTTATTGTTAATAGAATTGAAACAGGGTTATAAAGAGCACTAGTAGTTTTAAAAAATCACCCCTTTATTTGATCCTAGATATCTTTAGATAATGGACAATTAAAAAGTGGCCTGTTATCTTTTCTTCCCTAAACTTCTCCTCATATAACAAACCACAAATCTGGGATGAACCCTGATGTGATTTATGTAAGGTCTGCTTCCATGAAATATCACAGCTCTCTACTTAGGGTAGAAAATAGTGCAGGGTCAGATTCATTACATAAGCTGAATCATAATGAAGTGAAAACAGAAATATTATTTTGCCTTCAGGCAGTATAAATGTACATCTTTGAAAATTGGAAACTATAGACACTGCTCTACAGAAATCTTCCTTGCCACCTATCCCTTTTCCTTTCCTTTTAGGTCATCATTTTATTAATTGCTATTTATAGACTTCTAACAGAGAACAGTATAACACTGCATTGTCAAATTGAGGTGCATTGATGAAGGTTCCTCTACCAGGTCTCCCCCTTTTATTTGAAAGTAATTGCAGTTCTGGTAAGAAATTCGTAGTCTTCCCTTTTTACTCTTAACATGAAGATCAAGTGGTAGTATGAATAAGGACAGCAAAGAAGAAGAGGCCATATAGGAAGCCAACATTATAGAAGTCAGATTAGACAATTATAAATGCACAGTTCTGTCCAAATCAGATAAATATAATTTCTTTTTTTTTCTTTTTGAAGGGGAGAAGGCAGGGCAATTGGGGTTAAGTGACTCGTCGAAGGTCACACGGCTAGTAAGTGTTAAGTGTCGGAGGTCGATTTTTAACTCAGGTCCTTCTGACTCCAGAGCCGGTGCTCTATTCACTACGCCACCTAGTAGCCCCTACATCTAATTCTTTAACCAAAAACAAAGTCTTTTGAAAAAGATTAAATGGGTGAAACAAAGAGAATCAGAACAGGAAATACTGATCATACTTTTTGTCTGGCAGGAGTCAAACCTACATTATTTCAAATGGCAACTTTCCCTTCTTCTTAGATATGATACCAAATCAAAGTGTTTCTCACTCTTTTCCCCTCCTTCCTCCATCTTTCCACTCCTTTTGCTTCAAGACTGGATTTCCCCATTACACCCAGGCTAGAAGTAAATAACTACTAACAATCCTTATCCCACTACTGATTGGTAAGGGAGCTTTAACCTACTCCATTTCCAATCTATGCTAGCTCCTACCTCCTTAGATAATTCAGTGGGTCTACATTCCTGAAGGATCACATCACTGTCAAATGTAATACACACACTCAAGCCACAGAGTCCACTGATGCTGAGGGATCAAGAAACCCAGTTATGTGAGCCTCCAGGAAAGTTGGGATTACCTGCATACACTATGAGGGACTGGCCAGGTAGCACTTTCCCAATGGCATCACTAAATTCGACCTGAGTAGGCAGTGGCCATTTTCATTATCTTTGCACCACAGATTTACCATTATGATTGAAACAGGGTATTTACTGATGACAGAAACCAAGTTCAGTAAAACCCTTCACAGACTCAGTAGAGACTATCTACTGAGGAAAGACAATGTATATTATGTTACAGGGTGATGGACTTAGATATCTCAAAGAGATTGGGCCCTTCAGACATTAATATCATTTGCTGCTTTAAAGGGGAAAGGATCATACAGAGCTGATCATCCTCAAGAAGGGAGGTGAAAACAAAATATAAAATATTCTCCTGCCAGAGTGTTAGGGTCAAAAATCCCAGGAAGAGTCAGATTAACAAAGGGACGACATGGTGTTCATGAAACTTTGTGCAACCAGTGACTATCCCCTGCCCCTGGAATACTGAAGATTGTTGGGATAGTCTCCTGATGCCAGTGATCAAGTATGGTTTGATACCATTGTGAGATCCAATCTCTATTTGCATTTGTGGAAAAGTGGAGTGTGGAGAGTTTATTTATGACTAAAGGTTCATGAGTGAGGAAGAGGATCTGGATTTTAGAGTAGAGTCAGCATAGAACTCAGTGGCTTGGGAGATTATAATGGGAGGGGTCTTCACTTAGATCTCTTAGAACAACAGGAGTCTAAAGAGAAGCATAGGCTCCAAAGGTAGACTATGCAGCTATCTAGGGAGAATTCTATATCCAGTGCTCTCCTCTGTCTATGTGTCTAGCTGGAACAACAGCACAAATCCTGGATCCTTATTCCACCTCCCCTATATAGAAATATCTAGTAAGTCTAATTGGGGAGCAATAGAGAGTTAGCTGGGAATTCCAATGCCAGAGAGGATGGAGATGATTAGGAAATCAAAATCCATAATATCCTGAGGTTAGGACTGATTCCCATTGCTACTATTAACAGGCATTTCACTGAGAATATCAGTGTCAGACTACATTACTTGGATGTCGTCATACAGACATGTTGCTGAGTCAGTTTCAGAAGAATGGAGAAACAAACAAAAACTGGTAGGTGCCCTAACATTAGTATGAATTGTCACTAGTGCTGATCCTCCATGTACTGTGGGGATTATATGACCTTGTGAGAATTCCATCTAGGTTAGGTACAGGCACATCAGTGTGGGAAAGCAAAACAGGAGGGATATAATAGTGATGAGTTCCTTAGGAAATATTAAAGCAGATAGAAAAATAAAACATACTCCCTGCCCAAGACTCCCACATGCATTTTTTGGGGGGGAACACTTCCTTGCTGCAGCAGTCCTTAATGGTTTCCAACCTCCAATGAGGAAGAAGTACACCCTCTATCTATCAGTGATCTGATGGGAGTTAGGAAACCCTCCTGGATGTCAGTGGCCAATGACAAAGCTCTCATTGCTCTGAAGAACAATAACGAGCAGCTGCTGGGTAGATTTAATTTTGTACCACTTGTACCACTTCTGAATTTTCTGATCCTCCTTTAGTCTCTGAAGGAGGATAAAAGAGCACCAATTAGGGAAAAACGGTGCAAGTTGATCTGGAGTTCAGGTAAAGAGCTAGAGAGAAGTGGGTGCATAAATGTTTCTTTGTCACTGAGAACAAAGCATAGTCCATTCACGCTCATAACAGCAGCTATCATAAGTCTGGTCACTACAACCCCAAAGTGATAGAAGGTGTGCAAAAAGGCAAATAATGTAATCAAAGCAATTTATTTTTGCCATAGCTTTCTGTCTTTTTGGGGTATGTCTATAAATATGAATGCATACATGTGATATACATATATATTTTGTGAAAACATGGGTACAATTACATAAATTGTTTTAAATTAATTGTTTTTAAAATAACTAATAAACAGTATATATACATATACATACACACATATGTAAAGCCAAGTACAAGCAGTTTTCCAGAGGACTGTTTCTATGAACAACTTTATGGTTCTGATTACATAGTATAATGAATTCTATATTCAGTAACAAACTAAGACAAAACCTTCACAGGAAATTAAAATACAGCATCCACCATGTTATGTATGACAACTTATCACTCATTATTCTCTTATTCTCTCAGCTTCCATGGTTCCTTTTCCATGGTCCCAGTTCCTACCAGAGCCTTGTTCTCTACTCCTTGTCCAGTTCCTCTTCCATATTGAAGCTGACCATCTTCAGCAGATGAATCTGAAAAAATAACATCAAACAAATGAAGTACCAACACTACAGCCATGCCTACTCCCAGTTCTCCTCTCTTCTCAATTCTTGGTTCTTCTCAATTCTCAGTTCAGTTCTCAGTTCTCTCTCTCTCTCTCCAGCAGTAGCAGCCCAGCCTCCAGATGCTCACTCCCAGAAGTTCTGGCCTCTCTCAGCTTGGGATTTTCCTTATATACTGTATTAGCTCCTCCCTGTTCTGCCCCTTCCTGTTATGTCAACAAGTCCATCCCATTGTGGTATTCCTAAGTTCTGGGTCTTGATACTTGACACAGTCATTCATTTGGAACAAGGTGCTAAGTACCAGTTTGATTGCAAATACAAGTGGTAGGGGTGATCTTCAAATTCCCATTACAATGACAACATATGCATATGTGTGTGTGTATATATATACATATGCACGCACACATGCATACATATATACATATATGCACACATACATACATGTGCGTGTGTGTATACACATAAGGGTAGCTAGGTGACAGAGTGGAAAGAACACTGTGTCCGGAGTCAAAAGTACCAGAAATATTAGAGTTCAAATTTGACCTCAGAGACTTACTGACCAGGCCAAATGACCCTGGCCAGGCCATTTGGATTTAGCAGGTCTGAATTCCAGTTTCTATACTGACCCTTACTAGCTATGTGACTATGATCAACTCAGCAAATCTCTTAGAGCCTGAATTTTTACTTTGGGATCAAGAAATAGTACAGTTCTAAGGCATAAGAAGACTTATGCCTATCTATCATGAACCTTCTTGAAAAAGAGAAGGAAAAAGATGAAATTATTGGACAGGGGAGTACATAACATGCAGAAAAAATTATGGAATTGATTCTTTCTTCCTTTGATATTTGCATGGTGCTTTGATTTCATAAATGTTCATACTTCCTGGAGTACCTTCACAATCCAGATCTTGTTTCTCCAGTGTCTTCTAATCTTGTGTGACTTTTGTCCATTTCCTCCCGTCATCCTTCATAGGTGTTCATCCAATGTGGTGGGGCTTTTTTCTAGGACACACAGTTGCAAGCGTAGCACAACACATGCAGGATTTCCATGAGTTTACCTTTTACTCTCATGATATGACTGACCCACCTACTTTTCTAATCATTTATCTGTTTGTTTATGTACTTATACTGTGTCTCTTGAACCCTTGGTCATATATTGCAAACCATTCATGTCCAGTGTCCACCACACTTATTGCCCTTATATTACCTTCAGTTTAGTTTTTCTTTTGCATTTATCTTTGTTTTTTTAAAGATTGCATAATTCTAAGAATTACAGATGTGAAGCTTTATTAGAAAAACACTGATATTTTAAAAGACCCATTCAGATACAAGATACTTCAAAGTATTAAATACTTTCAGCAAAACAACCCCATTTTCTCCTTTACTTCCTGGCATAGTCTATTGTCTACCCACAGTTTTTATTCAAAATACATCATTGATGGATGAGCTCTGTGTGTTTGTTGTTCATCCAACAGCATTTCACAGTATAGACAATAGTCATTCTTGATCCACCTGGTTTTTCCTATGTTAGTAATTACATCAAATGCTTTTTTCATGTTTATGGATTCCATTTAGGATGTGATCTCATCATTGACTGTTAAAGACAAAGGTCAAAATCAATGACAAATTAGAAGAAAGTATAAAAATAAGTAGAAGACACTTCACATAATTATATCAGGCAGGTCTAAAATATTTAAATAAGCTTTTGACTACAAAAAGTAGAAAAGGAGCAAAACTACAACATTGACTTTATTATTATTCCTTGGAGAAGATTATTAAATGGAAAGCAATTGAAATTATAATGAGGCCAAAGGAGTTCATAAACACCTGAACTGATAATCATTTGTTTTCCTTGCTAAGCAAAGAGATAGGTGCCAAAGACAGTACCAGATTATAGTACAAACTCATTTCCTAAGCATTATGGAGGGATACAAAGCTAGATTACTAGTAGAATCATTTTATAAAGGAACAGAAAGTGATGAAGAGAAACATAAACATGAAGAAAGTACAGTGCTTCAGAGGATAAGTCTTAAGAAATTCTTTTTTCATTCATTCAGTAAGTGACTGATATGAGACTTAGAAAAACCAGGTAGATTATCCTGAGAAGATTTGAAGATATAACTGGGCAATCAACAAATAGATACATATCAGAACTGTTCTGCTATCATATCCATGGATATCTTTATTTTAAATCAACAATTATAGTTAGAATATTGTATTTAGACTCTATTTATAATATGTGAGTAAATGGCAATGACATATAAGAAGGTATATTAATAGAACTAGACTTTTATGAATATAGTCAGATTAAATATACACCATGTAGGAGACAATATCATTTTAAAGGAACTAGGACCAATTCCAAGGTATCTCAAACAGAAGATTCTCTCAAAATATAAAAGATCATGCAAATAGAAAAAAAGAGAACTGAGAAGTCAGTAACTAACTTATCTATGTTTTTCTTAACTTCCATAAAATCACTGAGTTAGCTTTGTGAATATATATATATACACACACACACATATATATGTGTATATATATGTTTGTGTGTGTGTGTATTTTCATACACACATTTCCATATACATATAGTGTATGTGTGTATATTTGTGACATATATATACACATGTGTATATGTACATGCATATGTAGAGAATGAATATATGAGAAGTGAACAGATAATTATCCAGATAGACCATATCAAATAATTGTCTAGGGAATCTAAAAAAATAATTTTCCACTGTCTATTACTGTTAGTTCATTACAAAAACAAAATTGGTGAGATAGAGAAACATGCATCCTTAAAAGCCCTCCTAAGGTAAAGGGTTTCATAATCATAGCAGCAAAGTGGTAAATCCCAATGAAAACAACTAAGCATGATTTCTAAGGAAAAGTCAAGAAACCCACCATAAATAATGTAACCTATTCTCTGTAACTCCAGTGAGAAGCAGGCACTTGTCTTTCTATATTAGCTGTGAGAGCTTGTAATAGGAATGACAAAACAACAACAACAATAACAACAACAACAACAACAACAACAACAAAACAACTGAGGATCTCACTTCCAAAAAGTATAGTGGAAAAGCCAAATTTTATAGTGACCTATAAAATGTACAATGTTTTTGCTTTTACTTATACCAAGTAAGTACCAAGTACCAAGTAAGAGTTATCTATCCACAAAATTTTGGTTGCTTTTTATTCTTAAGGAGGGAAAGGAGTATGAATCTCTGCTCTTCATGAATGTAGTCTTCCTTGAAAGCGTGTCAGAATGCCTTCAATGAGAAAACAATGAAGTCAAAGAATCAAGGTGGCTGAAGGCTATACTAACGTGGGTCAGGAGAACTGAATAGTGTCACACCAAGAAAAGAAAGAAAAAATCCCACTTGTCATAATTAACAGTTAATTAATTAATTAATTAATATGTCATAATTAACAACTCATCAAAGTTCAAAAATTTTTTCCCTACAGAGAAAGGGAGTGTACAAAGAAAGAAAGAATCATATTGACTGATGAATCCATGTGGATATTCATTACCAGACCTATGTCTGCATTATTATCTAGCCTACATATTTTCCCTGTTATGCAGAACCTTCCAAAAGCAAACAATCTTACTTTTTGACTTCTCTAATTCTTAAGAAGTTTTTTCTATACATCCAGTCTAATTTCCTCTTTTTGCTTCTCGTCATTGCTCATCCAATTGTCCCTTTTGGACCAAACAGAACAAATCTAATCCATCTGTCATAATCCACTCCTTCATCTATTTGGATATAGTGATAATACCCCTCCAACAACTCTATTCTTCTCCAAACTAAATAAACCTAGATCTTCCAACAAATCCCAGTACAATATGGTCTCTAGCCTTCTTCCCATCCTAATCACCCTCCTCTATATATATTAAAAATTGTCTATTTCTTTTCTCAAAAGCAGAGCCCATGAGCACAATAGTCCAAACAGAGGCTGAGCACGGGAAAGGACAGCAAGATTTGAGTAGGTCACTCAATGTCTTTGAACCTCCATTTCCTCATAAGTAAAACAGAAAGAAAAATTCCTTTCAGAGGATTATTAGTTGAGTCAAACGAAAGTGTTATAAAGTGCTTTGTTGACAGCATTGTAACTTGTTTTTTTCTATTTTTCTATTTATGATATTCTAATTTATATTTAACACATTGGCATATGCATAAAATGGAACAGTACAAGGGAACATTGCTGCATTTGGAGTTGAGAGACCAGGACTTTAATATGTGCTCTACTACTTAGAACCATCTCACAACCTCAGTGCCCTTATTCATAAAATAAGAGTATCAGACTAGATGATATATGATTTCTTATAGCTCCAAATTCATGGTCTTTTATCTTATAATGAGAGCAAGTATTTGAATAACACTGTAATGTGTGCAGAATTCATTGCAGATGGTATCTCATTTGTTTTTTCATTGTAGCTATATGGAAGGGTCTGGGCAGGTTAACTCTACTTTGCTTATCAAGGTACCACCTTCCCACCCTCTGCCCCAGCAGGTAGCTCAGGGCAATGCTCATCATAGTGCTTAATGCAAGAGAAACCATGAACAAATGTTGAATAGAACTGCTATGGTAGTTGGATTTCTTGATGGGTTTAAGCATATCAGCATTGACCTAAAGAAGAGAGTCTACAGAGATTTGACATGGAATTGTAAATCTTTGAGTGAGAAGGAGATTCAGAGTTTAGTAAGTCAATAGTTTGTCACCTAGCAAGTATTAATTTCTTACTATGTGCCAGACCCCATGCTAAGTACTGAGGTCCAGCCTATATTTTAAAAAAATCCATTCCTTCTCCCTTCCACATGCCAACTTGCTACACTCTACAAGAGGCACAAGAGAAAAGTTGAGGACCAAGTTCAAGACCTGAGTTCTTCCTATGTAACTGTCTCTCTTCTTGACTCCTCTCCACCACTCAAAAGTTAGCTAGCTAGCCTACTCCTCTCATTTTATATTCTATTTCATTCTCTGATAGTGAGTGGGTAGAAAACAACAACAACAACAACAGCACTACTTAGGAAAATTCATAGACTTTGCCAGTTTTTTTTTTGCTTCTTGGAGGGCAATTGAGGTTAAGTGACTTGCCCAAAGTCACATGGCTAGTACTTGTGTCAAGTGTCTGAGGCTATATTTGAACTCAAGTTCTCCTGCCTCCAGGGCTGGTGCTATATTCACTGTGCCACCCAGCTTCCCTAATTCTTAACTAATAATCCTGACCTCTTTATATGCAAATAGGCTACTTCTGACCTAAAATGGCTATACCCTTAAAACTCAAAAATGCAACCACTCAGGCTGAGAGTAGACAGATGTTACAACTTCTGTTACCTGTTCTATAATTTAAGCAAGTGGAATGGGGAAATTTAATTGATGCTCTATTATCTATCTATCAATCTATCATCTATCTATCTATCTATCTATCTGTCTATCTATCTATCATCTATCTATCTATCTATCCATCCATCCATCCATCCATCCATTCATCCATCCATCCATCCATCCATCCATCCATCCATCCATCCATCCATCCATCCATCCATCCATCCTTCTGTTTATCTAGATAGGAAAGATCCTATCTAGCTACAATTGATAGGTAGGTATATAAATAGATAAACCTATGTCCCGGATTAGAATGTAAGCACCTTGTGAGTGGGAACTTTTTCATCCATTGTACTTGTACTTTCAACACCTAGCATAGTGCCTGGCTCATGGCAGATACTTAGTAAATGCTTGTTGATTATTTGATTCATTCTTCCTCCTCCCCTTCCTCCCGCAGTATACTCAAAGATACCTGGGATCTATTAATCCCATATTGGTACGTACATAAAGGGTACTCTTTTTTTTTTTGGCTCTGTCTATTTCTGGGGATAAAGCAAGGCAAACTTGTTCTAATTTGATACAATGGATTTGAAATCTTCAGGGAGCTTCAGGGAAGAATTAGACCAGCAATTCAATTCTGATAGCAATGGTCCTTTACATGTATATATACACAGCTTACCTGGAGGTATCCAAGGATGGAACAAGAAATCAGAGATGGTCAAGAAAAAAAAACATAATAAGGGAGCCTCCATCTCCCATATTATGATAACGTCTGGTAGCATCTCTAAAACTATATTGGCATACACTTTGAAAATTAGAATAACCGGTGACATTTCCAAGGATAGAAAAATAATTTCACTGAGAATGACAGCAGAGCCTCAGACATAATTAACTTTAAGCCATGGAGACTTTGAGAAGCTTTCTCTTAGGCTTACAACATTATTACATCAAACTTTGGAAACCATTCCTGGCTTCAATGAATAGTATTCCTGGATTTGTAATTATACCATACATCAAGAAAACTCAGGGATATAGACAGAGCTTGGATATTTTATTGGGAAGTGTAGCATATTATCCAAATGGCTTGGAAGGACTATTTGGGAAGAACAACACATTGGATAATGAAGTCAAGACCCTCCAAAATATATTGACATGTTAGAATAACGGGCCAATAGTAAGATGAAACTGTATGCTGATAGATGTGAAGTTACGCCCTTAAATTAAAATAATCAAATTTTACCATTATAGATGAATAGGATGGGCTAGATAACAGTTTGTGTAAAGAAAAAATCACCGAAGAAACTTAATAAATTGAAAGCTTTACATAAGTTAATGATATAAAATGACAATTCAAAAAGCTAAGACTATATCCCATGCTTCATTTAAAGAACCATGAAACTGAAAATAGAGATAATAGCCCCACTGGAATCTGCCCTGGTCAGACCACATCTAAAGTTCTGTGTTCAGTTCTGGACACCACATTTTAGGACATACATTAAGAAGCTACATGGCCAATGGGACAACACCAGGGTGATGGTTGGGGTGGGGACAATGCCATATGAGGATTGACTGAAGCAAGTAGATATGTTTAACCTGAAAAGGATACAACTCAGACTACAAGTAATTGCTGTCTTAAGTGACTTAAAGGGCTATTTTGTGGAAAAGAGACTAGAGTTTGTTCTGTGTGGTCTCAAAGGATGGAATAAGGAAAACTTGGAAAAAGAATCATAGAAGCGTAATTCAGCTTCACATAAAAATACTTTCTCACTATTACAATGATTACAAAGTAGACTGTATTGTTTTGAGAGGTAATAGTGTCTTTTGTACCAGAATTTTTCAAGCAATAGCTGGATTGCCTGTTTTTGTCAATAATATAGAAGGAATTCCTTAAGTATGGCTTGGGATAGATGACTAATGAAGTCTTAGAGATTTTGTGATTCTGAGATTCTGTGGTACTGTGGAGGAAACAAGTAAGGAATGCAATGTGATCCTTCCCATTCAGGAAGATATAATGCCTGATGCACAGGAGGAAGCAAATGCTTCAAAAAATAACTAAACAGATAATAGCAGCACCTAGGATAAAATATCTTTTCTTATCTAGATAGGAAAGAGACTTTTATAAAATATCAATTGATAATAACATATTGCCTTTGCATTATTATACTTTTTCCCCACAATGCATTCATATGCATCATATCCTGGCATTATAATTTCTTTCCAAAAGTAGGTCTCCACAGATTCACATAATGTTATATATCCAAGGGACCCAGGAGATCATCTAGTATGATTTCCTAATTTCAGAGATGAGAAAATTTAGTTTCAAAGAAGTGAATTGACTTGTCCAAAGTTACACATCTTTTTTAGTGGCAGAGACAGGGATGGAAGTTCTGATTTTTGATTCCCATTCCAATGATTGTTATATTACACTAAATGCCAATTCATCAACTTTACCTCATGATATCCTTCTATCTTTCATAGTAAGACACTTTCATGTCTCCTCCCCATTTCTTCTTTGCATACAACTTTCTGGTGTTCTTTGTTCTCCTCCTTAGCCATTTACCTCACTCTCTCTTTTAGCCTATGGATGATGGTGATCTTGAGTTTCTACCTTTTGTCCTGTCATTACGGAGCCTTTCATTGGCTTCTAGGTATACTGTGGTCTCATCTCGATAGACTGTATCAGGGAGTTAATTCTGATCGATTCTAGTATCATGACAAATCATGTGTGATGAGGAAAGGGGCTATGAAAGTTGTAATTACAAATCACTGAGCATCTTTGTTTTAGGAGAATTCTGCCTCCATCTATGAGAGAGATTTTTAGCTCCCTAAAAGCATCAGTGTCATCTTCCTTATTCTAGGAATCTTACTAGCTGGATATGAATTTCTGTGCTCAATTCTCAGGTGTTACATATAATCTCTCCATATTACCATTAAGGTAATGGAGTAGAGTTCCAAAACCAGCATTATATAAGAACTGTTTTTGGAGCTATTCCTTGAAGATTTTCTGGATATAGAATCAGCTCCTTAATGACTCCTGTCCCACATAAGAACTTTACCAAGTACTGCCCCAAGATACTGTAATACCCAGGAAAGGGATTTGCATACTAAGGAAAAGACCCAGAAGTATCTCTATTTTCTCTTGGGAAGATGCAAACTATAGAACAATGTTTTTCCTAAATCCTGGAGGACCAGTCATTCCCTTCCTTTGTGGAAGTCCACACCATCTAATGACAATAAAGCAGCCAGCCTAGTTAAATCTACTGACACCATTAAAAGTCCTTCCTGCTTAATATCCATGCTAATGCTGCCCCTACCAGCTACTGTGGTGATTTCCTAACTTTCCCATTGCTTTAATGCTAAACAAAAGAATTGCTCTTCCTAGCCTGAAGCTGACTGTTTCTAGAATAACGCTAAGATCAGGGTAAATAGGGAGCTCTTATGAAACAAAAATGGATTAGTTCTATTCAGAGTCCTTGGGGCCTAGCTGTCAGAATCATCTTCCTACAGGGGGCCAAGAAGGCTGGTAAGGGGATATTTGGCTGAGAGCCTGTCACCAGCTTTGGTAAGGTTCCTGCTTGTTCTTCCTTCCCTATAAGCACCGAGAAATGTAAACAACATCAATCTAGAGGAAAATTATGTAAATACTTTGTTGACTACCAGCAACCACTGAATATCTTTAGGAGAAACACGGTTGCAAGCTGTAACAGGACATAGGACATATCTTTTGGCAAATATTGCAGCTGTTAATTCTGGTGGTTTATGCCTTTCAGGGGAAATGGTCTAAGTGTGACAATCCCTTACATAATATATATATATCCAATTGAAGAGTGCATATGCCAAAAGGGGAGCAATCTGGATGATTTCTCAAGAAATGTTCTTTAGGGAGCCAAGATAGGGCCTATCCTATGCAGCAAAGTCACAAGGCTTGCTTATAAAAGTAAAATAGATCTGAGAGCCACTGAATAAGAAGAGAGTGCCAAGGTAAAACAGAAAACCCAATATATCCCATGGTTGGTTCGTTTTGTTTTCCTGTATTTCTTGAATTTGTTTATTCTGATTTCATTCTTCCTTTGAACAATTTCCAATTTAGGGTCTTTTTCTAAAATCTGACTCTTGTGTTAGATTTCAAAGTGCCCATCCAACTGCTGTTGATATTTAGACTTATCTTAACTTGTGTCTATTGTTACCCCAATTTTGTCATAAATGGGTGAACTAAGCTAATATCCTCTACATATCCTTCAACAGCTGTGCAGTGATGGAAAGAAATATCAGGATGATTGTGTGAGGCTGAGGTAGGTTCATGTGTATGTTGAAGTTGGCTCTTAAACTGGCTACACAAAATAGGTTATTAAATTTTTAATAAGAATATATATATATATAACTTTTTGGAATTTTAAAATTTATTTATTTATTTTCTTGTTTACATCATTCATTTCTATAAGATTTTGAGTCACAAATTTTCTCCCCATTGTCCCCCTACCCACCACCCCAAAAGAGCCACCCCACTGTATAACCCCTCCCCCAATCTGCTCTCTCCAACATTGTCCCCCATAACCTGTCTGACTTTCTGGTAGGGCAAGACAGATCTCCATAGC
>CM053596.1:225877337-225907342 GCA_028646575.1 Pseudocheirus occidentalis | reverse complement strand
AAATGTAGGAGTTAGACTGTATTTTGACTTTCTCTGTTCTGTGAATGTTTGCTGAATAAATGGCATTTTCTATGCTGGTAATACGAACCTTGGAAGTTGCCTTTGCTTGGTATTACACCCATATACAAACATGAGTTTAAAAAAGTGGGGGGGGGGACAGCCAGGTGGCACAGTGAATAGAGCACTGACCCTGGAGTCAGGAGGGTCTGAGTTCAATCCCAGCCTCAAACACTTGACACACTAGCTGTGGGATGTTGGGCAAGTCACTTAACCCCAATGGCCTCATCTTCCCCCCTCCAAAAAAGGGGTGTGTGGGGAAGTGTCCAGTGTTATAGGCCAGAATTCTCAAGGGATGGGGAATGAGGAAAAAATGATGCAAATGAGGATTAGCCTTCAGCAAAATAGTAAAATATGTTCACAATATACCCTCCTCTTTCTGTGACCTTTCTCAACATTCAATATGGCTATTCAAAGTCCTCCTGTTTCCCGCTTTTAGAAAACATCAGAGAAACCATTAATCCAAGGCAGTAGCGACTTAAGACTTTATTTTCCTAGGGAAATTTGCCTTTTAAAGAGAAGCCTTTAGAGGACAATACTGAACCCAAGGAAAGAAGGAAGGAAGGAAGGAAGGAAGGAAGGAAGGAAGGAAGGAAGAAGGAAGGAAGGAAGATTAATGTGTTCCTGTGATATTAATTTTGAAATGCAGCTACATTTTTATCTGGTGTGATTAACATGAATGCTCTCATTCATCATTCTTGGGCAAATTCCTTGATTTGTCAGCCTCAGTTTCTTCATAAATAACATTGGAATGATAATCCCTAATTTGCCATGCTATTATAAGTATCACATGCGGTAATGCTTATAAAATCAGTTAACTAATGGCTCCTCTTTGATAAGTTTATTTGTGTGAGAATTCAATTTGGGGAGTATTCATTTGGGCAATTTGTGAAGAAAGTATTTGAAAAGTGAGAGAGGAAAAGGTGGCATATTCCTGGAACCTTAAAAAAATTCACACCAGTTAGGAAATGATCTGTCTTGTCCGATTATAGGGCAATGTCTGCCAACCATGTACTTATTTTGTAGGAAATATTCTCAGGGTCCAGCTCTAAAATTTTTGGTTGATTATATTAGGGATAGAATAGGAGGATGCACCCAGGGGTCATTACTGAGCATTGTTCTATAGAGGCCAGCCCAGGGAAGAAGCACTGGAACATCCCAGAAAACTTCCAAGGACTCCAAGAACACTCATAGATGCTTACTATTGAGTAAGAAAAGCTGATGTGACTTGATGGATCTTTAAAAGGACCACTCTATGCTTCTCTGTCGTCATGTATAGATCACTTAGTGATTAGAAAATGTCGTCACCCTTAACCTATTCCAGCAACATGGTGATGACACCCATATGGCAGCTAGAACAGGGTGGGGGTAGTGGAGTAGGAGGGAATACAAGTAAATGATCATTAACCTCAGTCTTTAACTTCTTCTCCTTTTTTATATTATTTTCCCCTGACTGTAGGAGACAGAAATCCTAGGATGCATATAGTTGATCTTGGGGATATCCTAATGGGTCATTGTAGTTAGAGACCATGGGTCCATTGTTCAGAAATGATGGGCAACAATGGGAGTTTCTGGATTAGGAAAGCCAAGTACACAAAAGAGAATGAACCCAAGTCCTAGCATGATTTGTCAGAATCTCTGAACCTGGAGGGAAATGTTAAATAGTAAAGAGCCAAGGTGAAATATTTGTTCAAAAAGACCATCAAATAATTTATATTTTAATCGATTGAAATTCCATGCTCCTGGAGAATAATATTATATAACAGCAACTATTATTGCTTCTTAAAAATATTTTAAAATTTGTATTAGTAAAATAGAGCCTTTTATACTTAACTTCTGTGTGTGTGTGTGTGTGTGTGTGTGTGTAAAGAAAATTCTTTAGCTGTCTTATAATTGATTCATAACATACAAGGAGCATTCCCCTTAAGAAAGTCCTCTAGATATGTGCTACACTTAAATTTTTAGTAATTTTTCTATAAGCTACCAAGATAAAGTGTAATAAACCAAAAAATGTGTAAGAAAATGAGTCTAGACCTTTCCCTAGCTAGTCATTTTTCTTCCAGGACTGAACCTAGTCACCATCCACATGCGTTCAGAGCAAAAGACCTCCCTTATTGAGGAAGAAAAGGATCCAGAGGGCAGCTCCTTGGACCCAGACTATATTTTCATTCCTCTGAGTTTTTGTGTATATCATTTCCTGGACAATAGAAATGAAAAAAAATAGAACCCCCATAATAGAACGTTGGTGCTAGAAAGGTCTGTGGAGATCACCAAATTCAAGCACTTCCTTTTATAATTGAAGACTAGAGAGATTAAGTGATATTTCCATGGTCACATAGAAAATTAATGGCAAAGCTATGACCAGAACCCTAGTCTCCTGAGTCTCAGTACATTTTGCTGTGTATTATATCTTATTAATCAGACACAATGAAGGAATCACCAGGGTGTTAGGGTGTAGAACAATATAGTTGGAATGTTGGGGTACATGAGGAAGACACAGGCATAGCCCATCTTGGAGAAATCTATTCCAATCTTTCTCCTGACTGCAACTGGAACACTGAACATCTGTTCCTCATCCATTTGACAGGAGCATCTTTGTTCTTTACCTTTCAAGCAAGAAAACATGTAAACACGGTCCTGAAATATTTTTAAATGATTAGGTCTACTGGGAGAATATGATTATTTTTTTAGCTATCACATTTATTTTGGTTGGCAAAGTGTTATTATGGGTTATGGTTATTTTTTATTTCTTTGTGCTTTTCCATATAAAGTGTGCCCCTGAGTGTAAGGAAGATTATTTTCAAATCTCACTCCCTCTGTATTATAGAATGTATCATAAGAAGAGAATTCTGTCTCCTATTTTGTGTTGCTGCAAGAGATTCAGTGTGGCACAAAGAAATACAAAGTAGGAAGCAATTATTAAATTCAAAATATGTTCCATAAATTCAGTTGGTTTACAATAACTATGAATGTAGTGATCTTAAAGGTCCAATTTCTCTTGGGAGGCAAGGATTCTGAGCAGAAGGGGAAGTTTTCTTCCTATCCCTTCATTTTATAGGTAAAAATATGAAGGCCCAGAGAAAGGAAACGGCATGTTCTATTTCACATACTTTATAAAATCAAAAAGCTGACAAGAACCCTAAAGATCATCTAATCCAGGCTCAGTATATAACTTTAATAGGGCCAAATCAAACCCTCTGTCTCTTTTTGTATAGGACGTGAACTAAACCATTTTTATTTATAAATATAATATAACCTTATTTAGAAATGCAAAAGAAAAAGACTATATTTTGTAGATCATACAAAAACTTTGCCTCCTTACAAATTTCTGGTCCAAATCTTACCTGAACAACGCTGCTCTTCAAAGTCACTGAGAAGTAGTTATCCATCCTGTACTTGAAGTGAAGCAAAATGGATCCCCATAATTCCTAACACAGCCCACTCCATTTAGAGACAGTTCTGTGAGAGGAACTTTTTCCTTACATTGATACTAAATAAATTTTCCACTTTTGATTTATTGCCTCTAGTTGTGCCTCTGGGAGCCAAATAGAAGAAGTTTAAAACTTTTTCTGTATAACAGCCCTTCAAATACTTGAAGACAGCCATGATGGAAGGACCTTAGCCTTTCCTTCTCCAGGACAAACATCTCCAGGTTCTTCAACATGTCCTCAAATGTCATAGTTACATGGTCAGTCTTTTAAAGACTGGTCAGTCTTTCAAAAGATGTAACTGATTGTTTATTTTATCTGAACAACACACCTTTACCCTAATCTGAATGCACCAGGTTTATTTAATGTTTAATGAAGCTAAGGATTGAACTTATCTTTGTAAAATTGTGTCATAATGCCTCAACAAGACTAATAGAAAGCACAATGAGGCTTTTGCAGAAAGGACTAAGACATTGTATACTAAATACAATTGTATACTAATGGCATTGTGTACTAAAGACAATAGTGATTCTATAGCCCTGGTGATACAGATATCTTAGATTTATTTATTGAGAACTAGTATGGTAGAATGGATTGAGTGTTAGATGTGGAGTCAAGAAGAACAGAGTTGAAGTATCACTTCTAACATTAATTAGCCTATAACCATAGGAAAATCAGTTAATCTATCTGAGATTTTGTTTCCTCATACATAAAATAAGAGTTACAATACTTATACCGGCCTCACAGGGTTGTGAGGAACAAGTAAGTCAAATAGAGTTTTAGACTTGTAGTGAGTCCAAATCCTGCCAGAAATACTTGCTATTTGTGTGATCCTGAACAAGTCACTTAACCTCTAGCACCCTCAGTTTCCATAAAATGAGGGGTTAGACTCAATGGCCTCTAAGGTCTCTTGCAGTTTTGATTCTATGACTATATTTCAAGTCCTTTGGAAACTTTAAATTGGCATATAAATATGTAGATTATTATATTTCTCCAAACTATTCTTTTAAAATTTTTTTTATACTTATTACCTTTGTTGATCTTAAGAAAATTGGCTCTGATTGGGTTTTTTTAGAGAGATTTGTATGCATGTTTGTATATGCATATATTTGTATGCATGTGTACATGTATGTACATGTACACATGTATATGCATATGTATATGTATATATATGTATTTATGTGTATGCATATGTATATTCATTAAAGATACACATTAAATGTATGTAATATATATGTATATCTTTGTAAATAGGGAAATTTATGCCTAAGCAGGTTAAGTTACTTACTCAAGTTCATGTGATTAGTTGGCAGCATAGCTGGGCCTTGAACTCTATGCCTTGAACTCCAGTACCCTAAAAAAGTCCATACTCCCTGATATGGTGATTTTCGTCTCATTAGATATTGTATTATGCTACCACAAAGGTATTAGGCACAAATTTTAATGATAATAATGAATTATTCTTCATGGAGAACGTCAGGTTCTGTGCTATTCTTGTTTCTTAATGCTATCCTCAACAAAATGTATTTTCTAACAGTGACTCTGGGAGGCAAAAGCAAAAGCCTTTTGATTTCTTTAAACATTTGGTGTTTGTTAAAGAGAATAAGGAAGGGACAAATATTACCCATGTCAGTCTTGGCAGGCTTAAAAGAACACAATTTTACACTTCAGGTGACTTAGCAGTTCTGGATGACACAGCTTGCTGAAAGGTTAGGAAAGAAAATGCCTGTGTTAGCATGTACATGGAAGCATATCAAGCCCACCCAATCAGGGCCTTGACTTATTGATCTTGTGTTCCTGATTGTCCTTTTGTTCACAAGGAAACCTTCCCTCATTGCTAAGGCCAATTAGAGGTCTCCAGCTCTTTCCCTGCTGTTGTGAGCTGCTGAGGAATAAGTTTTGTTAGCTTTTTGAGAAGGGGTATGGCTCAATGATCAATGGCTATAAGACTGTTGGGTAATGGACTGATTCAAATAGGAAATGATGAACCAGAGGATCAAGAATTTACCTGGGAATACATATATATTTTTGTGTAACATATTTTGTAATATATATACTTATATGAGTATGCTGTGTTTTGTATATGTGTAGGCATGCATGCATAACTACATGTTTTATATGTATGCATGTGTAGGCAGGTGTAATGTGTATATGCGTGGTGTGTGCATGTGTACATGTATGTACACAGATGTACGTGTGTGAACATATATCTATGCATACACATGATTTAAAATAACAGAGGTTTTTGGTTCTTTTCTATCAAGTTCACCAAAAGTTATGATAAACACAAATGACCAATGCTTTTTTCAAATGGATCAGACCTTGAAAGGGCCTCGGAGATTATCTAGTTTAATGTGTTTTTGTTTAGTTTGGTTGATGTGTTTTCTTTTATACATCACAGTGATTTCTTGAATTAATCTCCCTCAACACACACACACACACACACATCCTTTGTTTGTCACAGGGAAAAAGAAGCAAGCAAAAGGAACCAATACATGTAGTACATCAAAAGCACAAATCCGGAATCCATAGTCCTCTTTCTGTCTACCAAGAAGAGTGACATAGGTTCCATCTTCAGTCCTCTGGAAATATTTTTGATCATTGCCTTTCATCTGAATGCTATCAGCTTACATATAAGGAATTTGAGATGAAAAAGCCCATGTAGGTACCAGAACTGTGACATATCTAGTCACACTGCAATGCACAATTTCCCTTTATTTTGAAGGACATGTTTCTTCCAGTGACATTGCCTTTCCAAATGTATGATATGTGAAGCATTCTTGGAATACCTTTTTTAGGTTTAGGAATGACTTTGAGAGGTAAGTATGGACCATACAGGAAACTCATTTTCATGACTTCATAGTTACAATTCATCTTTAATCAAATGGTATCAGCTAGCATGATCAACTTCCATATTTGCAGAAACTGGATTCAGATGATTTCTGACCATTTGCAAAAAGCAAATATTTCCTTGGTAGATGAAGATTTTCAACCTCTGTAATTGAGGATATATAAGATAACATTACAAGCTTGAAACCTCCCAAAGGAAGAGACATTATCTTGGAAGAGAAATCGGTCAATAGCCTTAATTATAACAGAAAAGTCAATGAGGATGGAAACAGATAAAAGTTCACATAATTCGGCACTGTTGCCAAAAACCCACTTGTTGGGTTTGTCATAGAGGGAATTCTCAGTCAACTAAGCATGAAACTCTGGGGTCCTTCCTTACAGATATTCTGTGATTCTGTGATTAAAAGGTCATTAATGACTCTAGAGAGAATATGTTCAAAAGGGGAGTGAGGTCAGAGACAGATTGCAGGGGGTTAAGGACTGACTAGGCAGAGACAAGATAGAGGTAGAAAGTTTAGATCACCTTTTTCAGGTTAACAGTGAATGGCAACAGAGTTATAGGGCAAAAAATAGATGTCATCATGTTCATTTGGATTAATGAGTTCTGGAATATGAGTTAAAAAGATCTATCCCATATAGCTTACAGTCATACCTGGTAGCCCGTAACATCTTTAACCCAAGAATATTATACATTCCTGGCACCAACGAGCACTGTGTTTCACCAGGTGTTTAGCAGTCCTCTTTTATAAAGAGTCATGTGCCAATTCATATGCCTCAAACAAGATCTATTTTGTTACATTTTTAAATAACCATATTCTCTGTTTGAATGCACGATGATAATTCAGAATCAAAATAAGAGCAGCTAGATGGTGTGGTGTATAGAGAACTGTGCCTGGAGTCACAAAAACATGAGTTAAAAGACAGTCTGACACTTACTAGCCGAGTGACCCTGAGCAAGTTGCTAAATCTCTATCTGCCTCAGTGTCATCATCTGTAAAGTGGGAGTAATGATTGTCAGCTACCTCTCAGTTTTCTTGGGAGGATAAAATGACAGTAAAAGCATTTTGAAAACCTTAAAGCACCATATCAACACTGTAATTAATAATAGTTCATAAAAATAACAGCTGACATTTATATAATGCCTTAAGGTCTTCAGAATGCTTTTAGAAATGTCTCATTTTATTCTCACAACAACTTTAGAAGGTTGGAGTTATTATTGTATCCCTTTTTACATATAAGGAAGCTAAGGCACACATAGATTTTTTTTAGTGACTTGCTCAGGATCATACAGCTAGTAAACAGTAATGGTGATAATGACTGCTTTGTTACTTACTACTAATTTTTTATTCATCATTATTATAAAATGCTGGCCCCCAAAAGTCGCATCTTCCACTTAAGAGACTCTAGTGGAGTCCTACTTCTTGGTCCCTCACTTCTACCCTGTGCCACATCCTGGGTAACATAGATAGATACAGGTTAGACTCTTAATAACGTCTTGGATAGATGAGAGTAAGAATAAAATTATCCTATTTTGAAGTCTGACAAGAACCATTCTAGTCTTCTTTCAGCACTCCACTTTCATACCAGTGTGCCCCCCTATTCCTCCCATAAAGAATATGTGGGAACAGGAATTGTGTCACCAGGAAGGTTAATCCTGTTTCTCTGGAGTGTTAATAAGCCCCAATGCTCTGCATTTCAAAGCTTCTAACCTCCCTCAAGATCTGATTCATTTTATCAACATGTACTTGCAAAAGATATGCCCAGTCTCAGCTATTATCAAGGTACTGTGGGAGGCACTATAGGGGCTACCAAAACACACATGGTGTAGCCATTGACCTCAAAGGGCTTCCCTAGGGAAGATAACAACATATGTGTCAGTTCCTCCAAGGAGCCCTCCCTGATTTCTACTAATCCTTCCATCTGGGTCACAAAACAGAGATATAGTTTATGCTTCTGGTAGCCAGTCTGGCAGAGTTTACCCAGTGTTGTATATTTGCACAGTATATAAAAATATAAAAATCTCAGCTCTTTTCCCCAAAGGAGATGACTCTGTTCTTGAAAGCTATTTAACCAAACTTAATGACTGTAATAGTTTTAGACATTTCAATACATCTCTCTCTCTCTCTCTCTCTCTCTCTCTCTCTCTCTCTCTCTCTCTCTCTATATATATATATATATATATATATATATATATATATATATATATAAGCTTCCCAGATTTCAAAAGTGCATCTTTTCACAGAATAATTTATGATATTTTGATGGATAATCCCCCAAACAAAGTGGAAGGCACTAAATCCTGATGATTATCTGATAAACCTATTGTGCTTTATGCTTCCCATTAACTATGACTTTCAATAATGTAATGGAATAAAAACATGAGTTGGGATTTGGAAAATTATAGACTTTGCAGCATAGGATTGGAGATAATGAGATGGCAGCCTGATTAATGGTGCAAAATTGCTTCCCAAAGTGGAAAAGCCCAATATTGAGGCCTTTAGTATGAACTAGATAAATGTTGTACTCCTAGAATTGTAGTGCTGAAAGACTACAAAGCTATTACTTTAACCCTCTTATTTTACAGATGTACTGAGACCCAGATTTGGAGCAACATGTCACCTTTAAATGGACAACTGAAACTAACAGAGGGGAAATTACGCTGTTTAATTGGGAGGATAGAGTGGAGATATGCCTGTTGCTTGTGTATTATTTTGAAATAGAATTCTTAACAGTTAGTGACATTTATGTAACTTATAGCTCAGAATCTCAACTTTGAACACACATGTATGACTCAGACTTGGGAACTTCTATCTTGTAATGATTTTAACATCTCAATCTCTATAAAGACTAAACTTCTGACAATATAAGAACTTGGTTGGTGTCTTTCTCAGGTTTTTGCTCCCTTTTAGTCACTGAGGTGAATAAAACATGTTGAAAAGATCAAGACTGCTAGAGATGATACATTGAACACGGAAAAAGCAAGAGAAATAAATGCATTATTTCTAGTGAATTCTGCCCCCCCAACCCCCCCACACTGAATTAAGCATCATCTCCTAAATCTCATAGTCCAGAATATATGTAATAACTTTGAACATCTTAATAAAGGTCCAACATCTCCTTGGTGTTTGCTGGCTACTGCAGAAAAAAAAAAACAAAAAACAACTACAACAAACAGATTTATTCTAGACAATAAGAACACAGAAAAGGCAATCCAAATAGTCATTCATTGGTGAACTCCTCCACCATTGCAAATTGAGCACCATACCCCAAACTCTTAATTCAGCACTAAATTAATAAACTCCAAGACTAAAATTAAAAGACATTATTCCCTTGAATTTTCCTCTTCTTCCACCTTGAGTCTGCATTTCTCCCTTCTGCTACTGCAGTTGCTATTTCTTTGGATGCTCTCTTCCTCTGGGTTAAGTTTTCCCCTCGGGTCCCAGTTCAACTTTCCATGCAACTACTTTTCCTGTACTCGTTAATATGGGCTTCTTCAGCAGGCTGATGCTGATGTTCCTGTGGTTATTCAATAGTATAGACACCCACTCCAGGATGGCTACCCTATTTCTCATGGTAACCAAACTTCACCCACTTCAATGTGCTTCCCCAAGTCCTGCACTTCCAATTCAGATGTTTTTCCATCCCATAGAAAGAGAGAAAGGATGGAGCTGCTTGAAAGAACTGCTTGGGTTCCTTCAGAATTTTGGGCTACATTTACTGGGTAATCAAATATGTTGCAGATTAAAGTGAATGATGGGCCATGACTTTTATGAGAAATGACATGATAGTCATGGTCAATGACATGTAAGACCAGGAAAGGAGATGTGCTACGTCTCATATCAAAAGTAATGGAGCTGCAAGATGACAGGGTAAAAGCAGGGATTCACCTGAGCTCTTCTAAATTCACCTCCAAATAATATTAAATAATGCCAAAAATGGATTCTGGAGAGGCAGAATCAACAAAAGGACAGGATGAAACAATTTCCCAGTCCAAAAGAACTTAGAAAGTTGGCAGTAAAGGTCTCCCTCACTGGGTTGAGAGTAGATTGCAGACCACAACCACAAGCCAACAGCAAGTCTTTGGGGTGACTGAATTGGCAGGATAAGTGGTAGTTTCTTGGATTCTCATCCCACAGAAAATATGGGGGTTGGATAACTAATCAGAAAATGATTACAGAGAACTTTTTGCTGGCACTGAGAGCAGGACTCTGTTCTATTGCCCATATACAGTTTGGGGTCACAGTTCCTGTGTGAGGAAAAGCACTATCATGAAAAGAAAGCCTTGCCACAGTTCCAGGGTGGAAAAGAGTGCTTATGATCACTCACAATCTAGAACACAGGCCAAGAGCACATCACCTTAGAAGAAATAAAAACAGATCCACAGAATTAGTTGTGAAAAGAGTAGGGGAAAATACCCTCCAATGCTTGGGATAGTGACCGCTTCACCAAATACAGCCTAATATTAATATAAATCTGGGGTGGCTAGGTGGCGCAGTGAATAGAGCACTGGCCCTGGAGTCAGGAGTACCTGAGTTCAAATCCGGCCTCAGACACTTAACACAAAAAACTAGCCATGTGACCTTGGGCAAGTCACTTAACCCCAACTGCCCTCCAAAAAGCAAAAAAAAAATATTAATATAAATCTAAACATCAAGAAACAGTCTTATAAAAATGAGCAAGCAACAAAAATATCAACCTGACCATAGAAAGTTCCTATGGTTTACAAGAAGATTAAGAAGATTTTTTTTTTACTGATTACAATTATATAATTGAAGAGAACAACAGCAACAAAATTCATGTTAAATACAAAAGACAATATTGACACGATCTTGTTAAAATCAAGTTTCTTTTAGCAATTGGTAAATAACATTGAATATCGTTACATGTGCAATCACTTGCAATCACTTTTTTTTGCATTGTTTTGTTCAGTAGTTTATATTTGTTTTTATTCTCTCGTTTTTGTTCATATATTTGAATGCTCATGTTGGTGGAAACTGAAACAAAAGTGATCAACCAAAAAGAAAAAAAGATATGAAAATGCCAACCAAGAAACAAATGAGAAATTGGACTAACCTTTAAGGACCCTTCCATGAGGTATTGTGGTACTATGGGAAGAGGGGTCTTGGTTCAAGAAACCCAGTTCAAATCCTAATCCTCAAATGCTAAGTTGTATTGTATTTGGCAAGTCACTTCAACTTGGCCTGTTTCCTCTTCTGGAAAATTGTGATCTATTTATTCTCAATACTGTTCCATAATGCTATGGGAGAAATGCTTCCTTCAACATTGTATGAATACAAACTACACCATTCCAGCTCTAAAATTCTATTACTTTGTTATTTTCAACAATTCCCCTTAGAGACTAGACCTAGCCTTTTTTGTTCTTTCATGTTTTTTTTTGGGGGGGGGAACGGGTGGTGGTACAGGCAGTGACAGTCCTGTATCCATAAATATTATTATTTATATTAATAAATTTAATAATTAATTAAATAAATATTAATTAAAAAGAAATTCAGAAGAAAAGAAAAAAGTCAAAACTCACACATCCAAAGCCTGAGAGGTACTGGAAGAGCTCAAGTGATATTTTTTAAAATCAAGTAAGAAAAGTAGAGGAAAAGTTTGGAAAAGGAATGAGAACAATAGAAGACAATCATGAAAAAGGTCAACAGCTTGGAAAAGATGGCACAAAAATACTGAAGAAAATAACACCTTAAAAACCAAATTAGTTAAATGGTAAAAGAGAAAGGAAAATCTGTTGAAGAGAAGAGTTCCCTTAAAAGGCAGCTTTGGCCAAATGGAAGAAGAGATACAAAAGTTAACTGAAGAAAATAACTTCCCCAAAATTAGAATTGGACATATCCAAAGAATTGGGGGGGGGTATGTGATATATCTCATTGGAAAAAACATTTGAACTGGAAAATAGATCATGAAGAGGTAATTTAAAGATCATTGGAGTACCTGAAAGACACAGCCAAAAAAAAGAGCCCAGACCTCATCCTTCAAGAAATTATCAAGGAAAAATAATGTCCTAATATCCTAGAAACAGAGGATAAAATAAAAATGGGAAGAATCCACTAATAACCTCCTGAAAAATATTCCAAAGTGAAAACTGCCAGGAATATAATAGGCAAATTCCAGAGCTCCCAGATCAAGAAGAAAATATTGCAAGCAGGCATAAAGAATTAAAATATCATGGAGTCACAGTCAGGACCACATGAGATTTAGCAACTTCCACATTAAAAGAGCAAAAGACTTCAAATGTAATCTTCCAAAAGGCAAACAAGGAAGGTTTACAACCAAAAACACATACTCAGTAAAATCAAGTATAATTCTTCAGGGAAAAAAAGAACTTTTAATGAAATTGTGGAATTTCAAGCATTCCTAATGAAAAGACCTGAGATGACTAGAAAATTTGACTTTCAAAGAAGACTCAAGAAAAGCATAAAAAGGTAAACAAGAAAGAGAAGTGAGAAGAATTTCAATAAGGGACAAGCTTTACATTCCTACATGGGAATATCATACTTGGAATTCCTAAAAAACTTTGTCATTATTAAGGCTTTTAGAAGCTTACATAGAGAGCATAGGAGTGAATTGGCTATGATGGGATGATATTTCAAAGAATAAAGTTAAGGGCTGGGAAAAAGAAAAAGGATGGATTTGGGAAAATAGAATGGGATAAATGATCTCACATAAAAGAAACATGAAAGGCCTTTTGCAGTGGAAGAAAAAATGGTGAGGGATTTCAGGCAATACTTCAATCTTACTTACCCTAATCTATCTTACCCTACAGAGAATAGCAGGATAGGGTATATAGAAGGGGTTGGGGCTGACAAAAGGGAGAAAGAATTGGGAGAGTCAGTGGTCAAAAGGGAAACACTTTTGAGGAGGGACAGGATGAAAGAGAGGGCAGGAAAAAAGCAGGGTAGGAAGAAATAGAGTTAGTAATCATAATTGGGCATGTAAAAATAAGATGAACACACAAATAAAACAGAAGTAGATAACAAAGTGGATTAAAAGCCAGAATCTTGCAACACATTGCTTACAAGAGACACACTTGAGGCTGAAGGATATACACAGGGTCTAAAAAAGAATCTATTGTGCTTTAGCTGAAGTATAAAAATTAGAGGTAGTTATGATGATCTCAGAAAAAGCAAAATCAGATTTAATAAAAATAGATAAACAGGGAAACTACATTTGCTAAAAATGTACCACAGACATTGAGATAATATCAATATTAATATGATATGTATGTACATACATATATATACATACATAACATACATACATACACATACACATCAAGTCATATAGCAGACATTTTATTAAAGGAAAAGTATAATAAGATATAGGAAGAAGCAGAACCAGCTAAATCTAACTAATGCATAAAGAAGAAGTTAAGGAGATGAATGGAATTTTAGAAAAGTTAGATGACAGATGACTGGAGAAAATTGAATAGGAATAGACAAAAAATAAGACTATGTAACAGGGCATAAAAACTATACAATCAGATAGAGAAAAGTAGAACTATTAAATGCATCTTTTTCAGATGACAATGAAAAGAAAATTGTATTCAATAAAGAACCATGGAAACATATAGTGAAAATTAATTGAAAACTAAATAATTCTAAAGAATGAATTGATCAAAGAATAAATGATAAAACTAATAAATGATTTTACTAAAGAGAATGACAATAATGAGATAATGTAGGATGCAGCCAAAGAAATTCTTAAGGGAACTTTCATATCTATAAATTCTTATATCAATAAAATAGAGAAATAACAGATCAATATCTGTCATGCAATTAAAAAATAGAAAAAGAACAAGTAAAAAATTACCAATTAAGCACCAAATTTGAAGTCCTGGAAATCACAAAAATTAATAAAGTTGTAATAAAGTCATGGAACTGATAAAGCTTTTTTGTTTTTTTTAAAAGTCAGTTTTATTTAAAAAATGAAAAACCCATTGGTTAATTTTTTTTCAAAAAGAAAGAAAATCAAATTACTAGTATCAAAAATGAGTTTACCACAAAAAAGATGAAATTAAAAGAACTATTAAGAGCTATTTTGACCACTTATATGCCAATAAATCTAACCACCTCAGTAAAGTGGATGAATATTTACAAGATTATAAATTTCACAGACTGACAGAAGAGGAAAGAGAATATTTAAATAGCCATAATTTAGAAAAAGAAACTGAACAAACCATAAATGAACTCCCTAAAGAAATCACTATGACCAGAAGGATTCATACATGAATTCTACCAAACATTTAAAAAACAATATTTTCCCATACAATATAAATCATTTGGGAAAATAGTTGAAGAAGGTGTCCCACTTAATTAGGTGTCCCACTAAATTCCTTTTACAATGTACAAGGAAGATCTAAAATAGAAAATAAAATTTTACTCAAATTTTCTTAATAAATACTGTTCCAAAATTTTTAAATAAAATGCAACAAGGATGTCAATGCAATATATTATTAAGGTCATACACTATGCCAGGTGAGAGTTATACCAGAAATGTAGGAATGGAAATGCAATGTTAGGAAAACTAACAGCATAAGTGACCATATCAATAATAAAAACAACAAAAATCCCATATTGAGCTCAAAATGTAGAAAAAACTTTTTTAATAACTACATTATTTCCTATTTAATAAAAACCCTAGAAGGCATGGAAATTAATGGAGTTTTATTTAAAATGATAATTACTTTCCATGTAAAACTATCACCAAATATCATCATGTAAAATCATCGACCACATTATCTATCAAAGGAATAAACTAGAAGTTTTCCCTACAAAATCAGGGGTGAAGCAAGGATGTTCTTTATCACCACAGTTACTCAATATTTTCTTAGAAATTCTAGTATACCAATGAAAGAAAAAAATCAATCAAAGGAATTAGAATAGCAATGAGAAAACAAAACTATCTTTACAGATGACATGACAGTAAATTTAAAGAATTCTAGAGAACCAATTCATAAGCTATTTGAAATCATCACCAATTTTAGCAATGTTGACAAATAAATTATAACATATTATCAGTAATAATCAGTAATAATATATGCATATATAGAGACATATATGCAATATGACTGTATGTATATATATGCATACAGACAAATATAGATATATGTACACAGTCCAACAGCAAGAGAGAGAAAGAGAAATTCCATTTAAAATAACTACAGACAATATAAAATACTTAGGAGTCTATCAGTCAAGACAAACATGGGAACTATATGAACACAATTAGAAATCACCTTTTACACAAATAAAATCTGATTTAAACAACTGGAAAAATATTAATTCCTCATGGGTATGCTTAGCCAATATAATAAAAAGAACAATTTTGTCTAAATTAATTTACTTATTCAATGCCATACCAATCAAACTACAAAAATGGTTTTGTAGAACTAGAAAAAAAGCATAACGAAATTCATCTGGAACAACAAAATGTTAAAATATCAAGGGAATTAGTAAAAAAAAAAGTGAAAGGTGGCTTAGCTGTACCAGAGTTCAAATAGCATTATAAAGCAGTAATCATCAAAACAATCTCGTACTAAGGAACAAAGTGGTGGATCAGTGGAATAAATTAGGTACACAAAACACAGTAGTAAATTACGATAGTAATTTAGTGTTTGATAATTGCAGAAATCCACACTTTGGGGACAAGAACTCACTATTTAACAAAAACTGCTGGGAAAACTGGAAAGCAATTTGGCAGACACTAGGCATAGATTTACATCTCACACTGTATACCAACATATTATCAAAATGGGTATGTGATTTATATATAAAGGATGATACCATAAGCAAATTAGTAGATCAAGGAATAGTTTATATGTCAGATCTATGGAGAAGGGAAGAATTTATGACCAAAACAAGAGACAGAGGGCATTACAAGGTATAAAATGGATAATTTTGATTACTTTGAATTTAAAAGTTTTTGAACAAACAAATGCAACCAGGAATAGAAAGACAGTAAAAAGCTTACACACACACACACACACACACATACACACACAATAGCAAATTTTTCAAAGGCCTCATTTCTCAAATATATAGAGAACTGAGTCAAATGTAGCAGAATACAAGTCATTTTCCAACTCCTAAATGGTGATACAATATGAACAGGCAGTTTTCAGATGAAGAAACCAAAGCTTTCTACATTAATATAAAAAAAACTCTAATCACTATTGATTAAAGAAATGCAAATTAAAATGACTGAAATATCACCTCACATGTATCAAATTGCTAATAGGTCAGAAAAGAAAAAAGTGACAAAATTTGAAGGAGACGGTGAAAATTAGGCCACCAATGTACTTTTGCTGCAGCTATTAATCAATCCAAACCATTCTGGAGATAAATTGGAAACTATGCCCAAAGGGCTGTTGTCATTATGTTTGTCCAATGTTTTTGAGGAGGACCATGACATCAAGGAAATGATGATATGACTTGCAGTTGACTGGTTTCAGTGAGGGAGGTCTGCACAAAGTCATGCAAAGGGCAATCAAACTGTGAATATTTTGGTCCATTTTGATCAATCCACTGCTAGGTCTGTTTCTTTTTTTTATAAGATGACTAATATAAAATATATTTTACATAATTGCACATGTACATAAAATTTCTCAAAATTTCAGAAAAAGTAGTGGAAAGAAAGGGAGAAAATTTGGAAATCAAAAAAAAATTTAAATGAATGTAAAAATTGTCTTTACATGTGATTGGGCAAAATAAAATATTGAAAAACATGTTCTGAAGAGAAATGCAAACTTAAACAACTTTGTAGTACCAACTCATACCTATCATATTGACTAATAGAACAGAAAAGGAAAATGATAAATGTTGGAGGAGAAGGGGGCAAATTGGGACACTGATGTTGGAAGAGTTGTGAACTGATACAGCCATTCCAGAGACCAATTTAGAACTATGCCCCAAAGGTTATAAAATTGTGCATAACCTTTCTTCCAAACATTACCAATACTGGGCCTCTATCCCAAAGAGATAAAAAAGAGGAAAAGGTTATATATGTACAAAGATATTTTTAACAATTCTTTCTATGGTGGCAAAGAACTGGGAATCGAGGGAATGCCCATCTATTGTGTAATGACTAAACAAAATTGGTAGATAATTGTGATAGAATATTCTTTTGCTATAGAAAAGTATAAGCAAGATGATTTCAACCAAAACTGGAAAACCTTATATGAACTAATGCAAAATGAAATGACCAGAACCAAGAAAACATTGTACATAGTAACTGCAATATTGCCCAAGAATCACCTATGAATGACTTAGCTATTCTCAGCAGTACAATGATCTAAGACAATTACAAATGACTCATGATGAAAAATGTTATCCATATTCAGAGAAAGAAGTGATGCAAACAAAATGCAGATTGAAGCAATTTTTAAAATTTTTTTTTGTTTTGCTGTTTTTTCACAACATGAATAATTTGGAAATATGATTTGCACGACTACACATGTATAACCTACATCACATTGCTTGAATTCTCGATGAGGAGAGGGAGAAAGAAATTTCAGAACTTAAATTTTAATATTAAAACAGCTGTATGTAATTGAAAAAAACAGAATAGTTTAAAGAGTGATGGAGTCTGAGTTTTCCACTAGTACCCAGGAAAGACTATACTGATTTAAGAAGATACTCTTTAGAGAATTTTTGGGAAAATTATGATGAATTTCATGTATTGAAAATGTGTGTGGGTGGTTATTTTGCTGAGACAATGGATCAGTAATACCAATCCCTAATGTCTCTACTTATGTGTAGCTCTTTGGGTACACCTACCATCAGTCCATATTTTACCTCTCTCTCTTTTCTAATTCCCTTTATACTTATAGTATACTTTGAACACTAAGGGACTTATTTTATTGTCCAGTCCTCTAATTGTTCTGAACAATCTGACACCTTCTTTTATTGGTCTATAATGGTGTTACTAACACTTTTATTTTTTAATTGTTTCATATATTATTTTTGCCTTCTTGATTAAACCCTGAGGATAGAAGCCAGCCATGTTTTTATTGTCTTTTGAAGCTGCTGGTGCTTACTTAACACAGATTTATTGATTGATTGATTTTCTTTTAGAAGACTTATCATGAATAGAACAGAATCTCTAACTCTTGAACTGATAAAGTTGAAATTATGAAGCAGATGGATTGATGTTTGGCACCCTCCTGCCCCCTCCTTCAATTACCCTTTTCTAACTTTCTATTGTACCAAAACCTCCCCTTCAAGAAGCTACTGTCTTCCTTCTGGTTTCCAAGCACATTCCAGTTATGTGATCCCTCTAGGACCTAGACCTCAACACTAGGAAACTGATTATATCAAGCAACATCTGTAAGATATAGCAAAGATTTTTAGTGACAAAATCTCCTGAGGATGTATTTGTTTTCATTTGTACATGGAAGAAGTTCTACCTGTTGAGGAACCAATAAAAAATCCTATGGAGAAGAGGATGCAAGATCTAAAGCAAGCTCCTAAATGAACTCAGTAGTTGTCAATCAGAATATAACACTGGGCAGACAGGAAAGAAAACCTCAATGTATATATCTTGGGAGGAGGGGAGAAAATTCTGACAGGGCTTAAGTATCTAGGAGTTTCTGATGGCTTCAGATGACTCTTATAGGACTAATTCCTCTATTCCATTCTTTATAGATTACTCCTTAAAGGGATCTTGAAATAAAATCAAAATTGAACAGATTTATTTGAGATCCATTACTGAGGGTAGCTTTGGGTAAGACTGGGGAGAGCAGAAAAATAAATTCATTGCCTGAGAGCAATATGAGAGGAATGATGGTGGGAGGGGGGAGCTGGGAAGAGGGGTCAAGGAAAAGAGACTGGAAATACTGAAGACAAAGTTCACCAAAATGACAATTTTTGAGGGAAATATTCTCAATGATGTCTTTTGTTAACTTTTTTTTCAGAAATAGTAAGATTTGGTTAGCCTGCATCCTCATCATCAGAATTGGAAAATGAAGTATTCCATTAACTTTGGGTACATTTCTGCTTTGTTCAGTTTCATTCAGAGATAACCATCACCATCTTCTTCATCATCATCATCATCATATATTAATGCAAACATATTCCCTCTTCACAGAGGGTTTTTTGAGTTGCTACACTATTTGTGCACATATGGCAATATAAGTATCTCTCAGGTATTTTCTATTTATTGTACTAAATAACAACTACCTTTTCCATTACGTTGTTTTCATTCACAAAGTTGGAATTTACATATTTCAACTCAAAATATGATTCCTACATCTTTCAAGGTGATGACTAATTGTACTCAGTGAATTGCAGACAAATTGAGTTTTCATATTTTAAATGTATTTCTTCAAAACTTTTCAATGTGTTCATACCATATGTCAGAAGCCTGATAATTCTCAATTCCATAATCTTCCTGGTCATTAATTCTAGATAAAAAAAGTTGTTATCTGCCTTCAGCTTTCAATACCAATTTATGCCAAAGTGTCACTGCATGGGCTCATCTCATAAGCACTTTGTGCACTTGCAAAAGACTCTACACTATGTAGCTTAAATAAAACACAATCATAAATAATTAAAGCAAAATTATACCTATCAATCAAAATTAATGAATTTATCCTTCCTGATAAAGCACTGGGGTTTTTTAAAAAGTTCTCTTTCCTGCCCTCTTTTTTCCCTGTCTCTCTGTCTGTCTCAGATCCTGATTACTTAGTATTCTTGAAAGGTCCCCCAGTCATTAATGTTAATTAGCAAGGTTCTTCAAGAAAGATATATTCTTGTGGTGATAGAACATATGCAGTGTGATTAAAAAGTGAAACAAAAGTAGCAACAAGAAATGGAAGGAAAGGGGGCAAAAACTATAAAATGTCCATTAACTCTTCCTTAATCACTATGTAGATTTTAATCACCCCACGGACATGCTGAGAAATTTGGTGTCTAGCTGCTATCATTTTGGTCCCACTGCAAAGTCTCTGAAGTACGAACCACTTGATGAAGACTTTGATTCAGCAAGCATTTATTAAAAGCCACCTACATACAAGGTACTGACCTAGGTGATGAGGATATTAAACATATATGTGTGTGTGTGTGCATGCACACATGCACACACGGGCATGTATGTGTATGTATGTATGTGTGTATGTATGTATGTATAATACTTCCAGCCCTGGAGGTAAGAAAAACAGCACAGAAATAACTATAATTTTTGTAGTTTTCCCCAGTACTGAGAATTTTGCTTGAAATTCTCTACCTAATGGATTTAACAACTTTAGTTTATAGTCTTAGAGACTTGCCTAGGGTTACTGAAAGATTCAGTGACTTGACCAAGGTCATACAAGGCCAGTATGGGTCAAAGGCAAGACTTGGCCCCAAGGCATTCTGACTCAAAAGTTGATACCCTAGCAACTCCAACAATGACTTTCAGCAAAAATAAGTATAATACAAAGTAATTTGAGGAGAAAGAGACAGACAGACGGAGACAGATAAAGACAGTTGATAGAGACTGAGACAAAGAATAAAAGAAAAACAGAGACAGAGGCACAGACAGACACAGACACAGACACAGACAGAAGTAAACAGAGAGAGGGAGAGAGACAGTTAGAGAGAGAGTAACTAAAGAGAGTTCAGAGCATGTGGGTCTACCATTTAGTTTCTTCTACAATTTAATTTCCAACCACTTCACAGTCGCTATTCAGTTGCCCCATCGACTTCCATTTGTCACAGGCCTGTTTTTTCTCAGTAGCATAGAAGCAGGAGATTAAAACTACATCAAAATGATTTCAGAACCTCATGTGAATTACATAATCAATCCAATTGGTAATCCAGATGCTTTACCTAACAATTTAATTTATTTCTTAGATGAACTTGCCAGATGTTTCTGGGTCAGGCAGATAAGGTCAAATTCAAATACTGTTAGTTACTCAGTGGTAAAAACATCACACAAATTCATTAAAATCTTTCCATCCTGCTCTGCATAAAATCTATGCTTCCTCCAAACCTAAGCTATTCCCCTAAAGTGAGATTTTTAAAGGAAATACTACACACAAATATACAAGAAAACTAGTTAAATATAATTATTGGATGGCAATTAAACTAACCTATTTGGGAGATAAGATTATTGGTCCTAAAACTGAATGTTTCATATATGCCATAATAAAGCCTAAACTGAAGTTGAATTGAACTGAAGGTTTCCCAAAGGGAAATGAAGAGATGTGTAAGATATGTGAGTAGTTTGCAATATATTCCAAATTATGAATGACCCAAGACAAGTAGTATAATGGTAGATGCAATCAAAGAAGCAAACCAGGATGAAAACACAGGTGTGCAACAAGAGCAAAGGGTAACTGGTGGGCATCCCATGATGTACTCCTTTAGTATGTATATCATGTCAAGAGAACTCCAGGAAGAAGCCTCAGCATGTTGTGTTGACATAGTGGTCAAAGTATGGAAAGAAGGATCCAGAATTAAAAGACTTGGCAGTCATTAATGGATTGTAATATGCATCATTGAATGAAATATCCATATTCATGCGATCATAAATCCCCTGGAGTATTTGGAGCTCTGAAGCAGTGGGGATTATCACCAGTCATTATTTTGCATTTTAGGGTTTCTAGTTGCAGCTATAACTTCCCCTGAATTTTACTTCCATTTCAGGAGCATCCTGACAAGATTGGGTATAAAATCCATAGCTGGTAATACAAGGGAGATAATTCTTTGGAAGAAAATACCTTACCAGCATTCTGATGGCCATTCCACATGACAGTGTCCTTTTCCCAAAAACATTTCTGAAAATCTGTAGCCTATATCTGCCCTCCCCTACCACTTTCACCACCGCAACTTGGTCATGGGCTTGACAGATATCAACACTGGGATCAAAAGCAAAATATCTGCCCCCTAAATACAACTATACTCCACCCCAATTCATGTTAAGACCTAAGACCAGTGTTTATCCAGTGTCCATACATATACCAATGAAATTAACAACAACAGTACTTCTATAGCACTTTTAAGGTTTTCAAAGTACTTTATAAGATATTACATTTTTCTTCATGTCAATACTATGAGTAAAGCTAATCCTAGGAGACACAGTTAAGCCATGAATAGGGCAAATAATGTGTCCAGTAAAGAAGTCACATGATTTCTAATTCACACTATTCAAATTTATGATAGGTAAAACATAGTGACTGGTTCAAGCCCAAGGAAAATAAGTAATCCAAACTTAAATAATGTACATACTTAGCTACAGAAATCATTACCCAAATTTTTCATATGAGGAAACTGAGGCTAAGAAAGTGGTTAAATTATTTTCCCAGGTTCCCAGAGTTACGTAAATGTCTGAAGCAAGATTTGGACTCAGATCTTCCTAACTTCAAGTCTAGCACTCTATCTAATGCATCATCAAGCCTGCAAAAATTTTCTATCACTCTCTTCAATAATAATATAATGAGCATTTACTCAGTAGCCAGAATTTCAGTAGACTTTGGAGGGATAAGTATAAGACTAAGAATTTTCATCTATTATCTACCTCTTTTCACTCAGTCCACTAATATGGAAGTCCTTAGATAATATGTAAAGTTTTACATTCTACTACATTGAATTCACCTCTTTGTCTATTCTATTTCCTGCATGGAACAGCTTCTGCAGTCCTAGAATCATTTATACCTATATGTGGGAAACAGAACACTAAATGGGGGAATCCAGTAAATTAATTTGTATAAAATCTGTTATGAGGTTTGGGTGAAGTGGAGAAGTGTAGCCTGTATTTGGGTCAATAGAAATGTCAGCAATGTTCATATAAAGAAATCAGTAATAACATGTTAGCAAATGCTAAGTGGTCAAAGCATGGCACAGTCAGGACATGTCTAAGCACTGAAGAGGGAGAAATCACTGATTGTTGAAGAATGTATGATTGAAGTGGGGCACTTGATCTGGACCTTCAAGGATAGGCAGGATTTAGATAGGGTGGAAAGGGCATAGCCAAAAGCAAAGGAAGAAATGCAGAAACATTACCACCCAAACTTCTAACTACTATTTTGAATACATAGTAGATAAGAAATGAATACTACTTGAATTGAAATAAAAATTATCTCATAATATGTTCTTAACTGTCTCATGGATTGGGTATGACAGTACATTTGATTTCAAAGTGTATATCAAGATTTTCTACAGGTGAAACTCCTCCTTGGCTTATGTGCTGCCAGAGAACCTAAGCATTATATATATATCCATCTTCTACATTCCAATGATCATATCCTTCTCTACAAGATCCATACTCTGAACAATCTAATATGTTAAAAACAAAAACAAAAAGAGAGTAACAAACATGAGTTGGGTTGAGTGACTTACTTATAAATATTTTTAACAACAACAAAAAGTAACACATTTATTAGTACATTAAAATTCACAAAATAATTTGCAAATATTATCTCATTTGAGATTTACATGGGGGTGGAGTCAAGATGGAGGAGTAGAAGCAGGAAAGCTCTGTGGCTCTTCCCGTAACCACCTTAAATACCTATAAAATATGACTCTAAACAAATTTTAAGGCTCCAGAATCCCCAAAATGACAGAGAGAAACAAATCTTCTGCTGAAGGTAGCCAGGTAGGTGGACAGGAAGGGTTCATATGAGCTCACAGTTTTAGCCCCAGGGTGACCCAGACCAGCCTACACTAGAGGGACTTCCGAGAGTGGATTACCAGCAGCTGTGATGGTTTCCAGAATTATCAACTCAGAAAAACAAAAGACAAAGTAAAAGGTCAGTTGAACTCCTCTGGATCTGGAGGGGACATACTGTGCACCAGTCTATACCCCCTCAGCAATGAGCAGCAGAAGCAGTAGCCCTGTAGCTGCCTCCACATGGCTGCTTCAGAGCTCCTGGCCTGCAGAGGGGAGGCAAGCAACCATTCAGAGGCTAAGTGCTCTTGCTTTAACCTGCCTGGATCAGGATCTCAGTCTTGGGTGGTGGTCCTGAGGTATGTGATACGTGAGCCAAACATAGTGGGGGTTGCAGAGACAGCACCTTCCTATTAGCTCTGGGAGCTGAAAAAACCCCAGTGATTCAGGACAAAGCTGTCCCCTCTGGAAGCAGAGTTCTGCTGTGGCAAAGAGGTCAAAAGTCAATATGACTGGCAACATAAGGAAGCAAAAGGAGCAAAGCAACCACAGCCATCCAACTTTAGATTCCTTTTTGGGGGACAAAGAGGATCAAAGCATGGAATGGGAGGAAGAAAACCCAATCAGAACTCCTGCATCAAAAGCTTCCAAGAAAAATATGAACTAGTTATAAGCCATGGAAGAGTTCAAGAAGGATTTTGAAAACCAAATAATAAAAGTGGAATAAAATTTGGGAAGAGAAATGAGAATGATGCAAGAAAATCATGAAAAGAGAGCCAACAACCTGACTGAAGAAAATAACACCTTAAAAAGTCAAATTTGCCAGATGGAAAAACAATTTCAAAAGCTCACTGAAGAGAATAATTCCTTCATAATTAGAGTGGAGCAAATGGAAACTAATGACTTTATTATAAATCAAGACACTATTAAACATATACAAACAAATGAAAAGATAGAAGACAATGTGAAATATCTCCTTGAAAAAAAACACTGACCTGGAAAATAGATCCAGGAGAGATAATTTTAAAAATATTGGACTACCTGAAAGCCATGATCAAAAAAAGAACCTAGAAATTATCCTTCAATAAATTCTCAAGGAAAATTACCCTGAATATTTTAGAACTAGAGGGCAAAATAGAACTTGAAAGAATTCACCAATCACCTCTTGAAAAAGATTCCGAAAAGAAAACTCATAGGAATATTAAAGCCAAGTTCTGGTGTTCCCAGACTAAGGTGAAAATACTACAAACAACTAAAATGGAACAATTTGAATATTGTGGAAACACAATCAGGATAACACAGGACCTAGCAGCTTCTACATTAAGGGATCAAAGGGCTTGGAATATGATATTCCAGAGATCAAAGAGCTACGATTAAAACCAAGAATCACCTACCCAGCAAAACTAAGTAAAATGTTTCAGGAGAAAAAATGGTCATTCAATGAAGTGGAGAACTTTCAAGCATTCTTGACAAAAAAAATAACTGAATAGAAAATTTGATATTCAAATACAAGAAGCAAGAGAAGCATGAGAAGGTAAACAGGGAAAACAAAATCATAAGAAATTTATCAAAGTTGAATCATTTACATGGAAAAATGATAACTGTAACTTATGAAACTTTTCTCAGTATGAGAACAGCTGAAGGGAATATAAATGTGTTTGTATATGTGTGTATGTGTGTACATATGTATATATACATACATGTATGTCTATATAGGAGGGTATATATGCATATGAATACATATGTGAGTATGTATATGTGTGTACATGTATACATGGACTGAGGGCACGGGATCAATTGAATAAGAATGGATTAAAAGGTAAAATTGAGAGGCAAGAGAGGAATATAACGAGAGGAGATGGGGAGAGACAGAATGGGGTAAATTATGTCATACAGAAGAGGCAAGGGATAACTGTTACAATGGAGATGAATAAGGCAAAAGGGAATGGGTCAACCTTACTCTCATTGAATTTGACTTAGGGAGGGAATGACATACACTTTGAATTGGGTATCTTGCCCTACGGAAGAGTAGGAGGAAAGGGATGAGAAGGCAGATGATGGAGGGGAGGGTATATTGGGGGGAGGGTAGTTAGAAACACACAGTTTTCTAAAGGGACAGGGACAAAGTAGAGCATAGAACAAGTGTGGGGGATAGGATGGAGGGAAATATAGTCAGTCTTTCACAATATATCCACCATGAAAATGTTTTGCATAGCTACACATGTACAACCTATATTGAATTGCCTATCTTCCCAGTAAGGGTGGGAGAAGAGGAAAAAAGGAAAAGAAACTAGAATTTAAAGTTTTAAAGTCAATTTTTTAAAAAAATTATTATTATGTTTGTAATTATGATTATGATTATGATGCTACTGGGAAGTAAAATATACAGGCACTGGGGTATGGAGATCCATCTTGCCCTACTGGAAAATCGGAGGGGACATGGGGAAGGATATAGAAGAAAGCAGATTGGGGGAGGGGTTATTCAGTGGGATTGCTGTTTTAGGGTGATGAGTAGAGGAAAGATGGGGAGAAAATTTGTAACTCTAAATCTTGTGGAAATGAATGGCCTAAATTAAAAATAAACATGAAAGTTAATTTAAAAATTAAAATAAAAATAAAAATAAGGTTTCTACTAAAAAAAAGAGAGAGAGATTTGCAGCAATCCTGTAAGGTGTGGGTAATGTATGTATTTTATCTCCATTTTATAGATGAAAGAATCTAGACACAAAGAGGTGGTGTGACTTACACAGTTGCACAGTTAACAAGTTTTTGGGGTGATATTTGAACCCAGGATTTCCTGACAATGAAGGCAATATTTTATCCATTTATGCCCATCCACAGTTATTTATTGTCAAGACAGTTCCTGGCTCCTAACATGAGAAGCCTGCTTTCAGATTTCTGACCCCATATGAGGACAAAAAGAAGTCATCTAAGTCTCAAACTCTTAAGGAGTACAAGCTTATGATAGGAGAGTGAGATTTTACTAGAAGTAGAAGCCCTTTCATCTGACTTCCTATTTATTTCTGATTCTGCTATGCAAAGAGCACCCTTTGCTCATTCCTCTTCTGGCCAAGAGTGTTTACGATGGTCTTCTCTCTGACACAGAATGCCTGTTTACCAGACTGTTAGGAAGCATTTCTTCTGTTGCCATTGTTGCTGTTCTTAATGAGTTGTGTCCTACTCTTCATGACCCTATGGACCATATCATGTCAATGCTGTCCATGAAAGCTTTTTTTGTTTGTTTTTGACAAGGATATTGGAGTGATTTGCCATTTCTTTCTCCCAAGGTGTAGTGCCAATGCAATGTTTACAGTGCCCGTGATCACAATCAAGACCATGACTATAAATAAAGCATGACGTTCAATCACAATATATACTAGATTCTCCATATAGAGGACAGAACTCAAGCATTTATTTAGACATGCAAAAACCAAATCCCAAAACCAGTAAGCCAATTCCCTCATAGTACCAAAGATATAAAAAAGCCATAATAATATTGAGAACCATGCCATCCTTGAGTCTTCCCACAAATCAATACAAGGTCAACATTTACTCACAAATCTTTTTCCTTGCCTGAGCACCTGTCTCTCCCACCATCTCTCTGACTCTGACTCCTAGCTTGCTGTGGGCTCTGCTTTCCTTTAGCAAATCCTCCCACCACAGGCTCCATGAGATTACATTCAGCCTATCAGGTGGCAGAGTTTACTTTCAAAGCAGGAAATGTTTTCAAATTGCCCCTTAGGTCTATTAAGGGGCAAGAAATATCTTCAAATTCCCATTTCCATTACACCGGGTCACCCACCTAGTAAGGCTCTGAGGCTGCATTTGACCTCACATCTTACTGACAGTAGGCCCAGTGTTCTACACACCAAACCATCTAGCTTCCTTACCAGTGGTATTTGAACAGGTAGCAAAAATAACCTCAGGTAATATCAATCAAAAACAGGATTTGAACCTAAGTCTTCTGATTCTAAATCCAGGAAAATTCCCACCATACCATGCTTCCCCATGTCTACAAAGACACCCATGTAAACACTAGAAAATATGAGGAAATATGCAGATAAATTGACATAGACAAATAAACAAACACATCATCATTCTACAGATTTGGAAGAAAAGTCAAGGAAGGCTGAATTACATTCTTTAGACTTTTGCCTGATAATAAAGTAGGTTATCCTAATCCTTCATGGACTTCCACAGTGATAGGCAAACTGAACAAAGATCAAATCAATTCCACTTTGTATGAAGATTTTCACAAAGTTGTTGCAGTCCTGGGATACTGAGAGGTCAGTGCTTTCAAGGACAATTAGCACTTTTCCCTCTAGGAAGAAATTCTACTCCAGGCACTTATGCTCCTGCACATATACAAGAGATGTAGGTGCCAACATTTGCTTCTTCTTCAGGATGAGAAAAATGATCAAGGCCAAGGATCTCTGTTGAGATTTTATACTAATGAGCCCCAGGGATAATTTGGGGGCACTTTAATATAGGATAGCAGAAGGAGTGGCTTCCAGGTATCCCCATGTGGAGTGCTGATCTCAGCAAAACACAGTGATTTCCCAATTTCCCCAATGCATAGATGGGCCTTATCAAGATTATACAAGTCAGGCATAGTAATGGAACACTCTGAAGTCTGATTCGGCCTTATGACTTTATAAGGAAGCTGGATGAATATGGAAAGCATCTGTACTGAGCCAGAAAGGAAAAATTCGCAAAAAGTAGAGGCTTGACCTCCTGCCTATAGCAAACAGCCCTTCACTAATCCTTTCTTCCTTCTGATTGCACAAAATAGGGGCTGGAAGCCAAATGGAATACTGGCTAGAATCCTGCTATGTCTTCCATGGTTCCTGTGGAGCCTGGATCACCTCCACAAAGCCAGTTTCATAAAATCTCAAAATTTAAAGCTAGGAGGAATTTTAGCAATCAGTTGGTTCAATCTTTTCATTTTAGTTGAGCAAAATATAGCCCAATAAAATGAAGCAACCTAGCAAGTTAGCATACATACATACATATATATATATATATATATATATATATATATATATATATGATTAGAACCCAGGTCTGACTTTCTGTCTAGTATTCCGTGCATTCTGCAATTGAACCTGACTCTGAGCATGGTCAGTTTGCCTAACATTGACTTTCTGGGTCTCTAACATATTCCCTTTCCTCTCCTGAACCACCTAACTCACTGGCAAGGGAAAGAGATTACCAGTTTAGCTCAATCTCTATTGAGTCCATAACCCTTTTCTTCCCTGCCCCCACCCTGAGTGGAATCCCAGGTACCCTAACTTCTCAGGGTTTCATGCTGGGTGACTGGTGCTGTTGCTGCAGCCTGTCTGCAATCTAAGATGGTTGTAACTCAAACTCCCAGCCCAGTAATGATCACCTATAGCACCTGAAACTGAGAACAAATAACACAAAGCAGAAAAAAGCATCCTAAGACCCATTTCTCATCAGTGAGTAAAAGGAGAGCAGGGGAAAGGCAAGTCCCTCCTCTCTGCCCTGCCCCCATGAAAATGATTCGGTCTATGGCATCTACTTTTGCCCAACAAAGCAGATAGAAGTCTCTAGGACTGAAAAAATAATGGTTGAAAAAGAGACCGGCTTGGTCTTGCCAGTTTTAAAGAAAAAAGTAAACAATCAAAGAAGTCTATCCTACCTACATGGTAGAAGATGAATTGAGTCCCATGTTAGGCCAAATGAACATGCTAAGAGCTGTGTTAATAATATTAATGTCATTCTTTTTATTATTAAACTAAAATAATATATATGTGTACACATGTGCATACACACATAAGTACATATTTGTATAGGTGTTTGTTCACATATATAAACATATATGTATACTCATTGTGTAATCTACCATGCCAAAATCTACTACATAGTGTGGGGAAAGAGATATTCAAAAGTGAAAAAGACCTTTCCTTAAGGGCTATAAAAGGGGTGGAAAAGCCCACAATTTTAAACGTATAAGAGAGTTACAACAAATGGTCATGAGATATGTCAGGACAGAAATCATTTATGCCTGAGGGATCAAGGAAAGTTTATTTCCTTTTTTTC
>CM053596.1:225856345-225876837 GCA_028646575.1 Pseudocheirus occidentalis | reverse complement strand
AAGGAAGGAAGGAAGGAAGGAAGGAAGGAAGGAAGGAAGGAAGGAAGGAAGGAAGGAAGGAAGGAAGGAAAGAAAAAGAAAGAAACAAACAAACAAAGAAACAAAGAAACAAAGAAACAAAAAAAGAAAGAAAGGAAGGAAGGAGGGAGGGAGGTAAGGAAGGAGGGAGGGAAAGAGGGAGGGAGGGAAGAAGTGTATCAGCAAGCAGCTCCTTATACAGAAACACATTCATCTCCTTGGCATAAAGAGCTTCTCTTTTCCACCAAAATATATTAGCAGAACTTCTCCCTCTACTTTTGTCATAGAAAATTATGATCTCTTTGCAATAGTCAAGTGCCTTATAGAAGCCTTGCTTCATGGCAGTAGTGGAAGTGGCGGTTAAATGTACATGTTTCGATAGTCAGTGAAGAAGGTGAAACCATTTCAATGAAACTAATTAAAGATGTACTCTTTATTAAGGCATATAAGAAATAAATATTTACTCAAATATATATGCATTTAATTGCCAATTGTACAGATAACAACATGCAATAAACATTTTTGGTCCATAGAAATATTAATGATAAAAGGTTCAATTTCTCCAAAACATTTGAGAGAGGAGAGGATGGGACAGGAGAAGGGAGGAAAAGACATCTGTCTCATTTTTGTATATCCAAATATATGGGTATTGAAAATAGAAGGCACTTAGTAAATGTATGTTGATTATTTATAATCACCTTAGAACTGGATGAAATTAAGGAGGAATAAGCTTTCTGGGTAGAGAGGGTTTAGAGCTAAAACAAAATGGCATCATTGAGCCCAGGTATTGTTCCCAAAGCCAAATCGCAGGTCACTACACACCTCCTGACTTGTGGCCCAACATTAAGCTCCTTTATATTTCTGTCTTTGTCTCTATCCCACTCCCTGTCGTAGCTTGAAACTGCTTAAGGCATGCCTGGGCATTGCTCAAGGCGTACTCCCCTGCCCCCTCCTTCCCTAGTTAGCATTCGCTATATTCTCTTTGAATCAGCATAAGTATACAAGGTTCATCTCAGGGTTATGGTGGAAACCACCCTGTCCTGTTCCACTGACCAAGCGGGGTCTCCACACCCTTCACCCAGAACGTGACCCCGGCCTGTTCTGGGGAATTCCAGCCCTCCTTACCCATGACCCTCCACCCTGTTCTGGAAAGTGCTGACTCCAACCCTCCACCCTGTGTCCTCTACCCTCTTCTAGGAGAGGTCCCTAAGAGGAAGACTGCACCCTTGTACCCTTGCGCTATATTCTCAAATTAGACCTGAGCTATAGATCTAACCAATGGCTGTTCTTGGCTTCTGTACATCACTGTTTCTTCTAGCTCCCCTCCCTGATTGTGGTTTTTGTGGTTTTAGCCTTTATAACCAAAACCTGTACCCCTAATGGATCACTACTGATTTGAGTTTTATGCTCCAGTAGTCACGCACTTGCTTAATAAATCCACACCTAAATTTATTTTGAACCCAAGTCTTGGCTTGCTCTTATTCTCTGCACAACAGTATAAGATAGTAAGAATCAAGTGAAGAGGCATCTAGGCCTAGTCAATGGAGCACCTACTGCGTGCCTGATCTTAAGCTGGAAATATGAGAGAAATGTTTTTTTTTTAATCTACATCTTGTCCTCAAGGTAAAATTTAGTTGGAGGGACAACTTCTGGCTCTAAATCACATGATTATATAAAACTACTACTTATAAAAGTTAAATAACAATATAAAAATTGTCTATTTGACAAATCTGTGATGCAGTTTCTCCATCTGTAAAGTGAAGAAGTTGCACGTAGTTGATTTCTAAGGTCCCTTTCAGGTTTAATCCTGTGATCCCACAATCCTATGAACTATACAGACTATAGAACTGAGAAGACGTAAGATCAAATCTTGACCACTCAATCCTCCATACTTAGAATGTTCTCCCTCCTGGCTTTCCTAGTTTCTTTCAATACTCATATCAAATCCCACTTCCTACAAGTAGCTTTTCTTTATATTTCCATTTTCCCTACTTTTCTTCTCCCCATTGCCTTCCTGCTGAGGTTACCTTCTATTTATGCTTTATATATCTTATAGAGTTATTTTCCATTTTTCTCCCTCATTAGAAAGTGAGCTCCTTGGGGACAAGGGCCATTGTTTTCCATCTCCTTTTTATTGTACTTACATTGCTTATCATAGTGCCTAGCACACAGTAAGCCCTTAATAAATGCTTGCTAACTGAATGACTCCAGTACTTCTGAGTTGTTGATGATTGGTAAGATCAAAGCCACTTGAATTCTCTGGATTTCGGTTTCTTCTTATTCAACATGTTTTATAATACTGGAGGTAATAATTATTGCCCTACCTGTCTCCAAGATGAATGAGATAAAAGATATAAAACCACTTTCAAAATATAAGATATTACAGAAAGGTAGGCTTAAGCTCTTTGGCTTCTCTCCAGATGTAACACAAAGGTGTTTGACACCACATTGAGCAATTCTTACTTTCCAATCCAAAACATATTGAGGCTGATAAGAGCTTCTTAAAGCACTTATCTTTGTCAAATGTATTTTCTCCATTTCTTCTACCCTTGGATCCTTTCAAAACTCTTGTATATGAGATAGAACAGGGACTGTTATTAAAATTCCTATCTTACTGATAAAAGTTAAAGCCCTGTGAGGTAGTGTGATTTATTCAAGACTATGAAGCCAGGTAATGGTGGACATGAGCTTTCCTTTCCTTTTCTATTTGTGCTTTCCTTTATAGATCATTTTTATACTCAGCTTAAGTTTAATCAAGTTTCTTAAAATAACAACAACTAAAAATGTGAGACAAGTGGAAGAACAGGCTCCAGTTCATGAAGACTCATCTACCTTTGTTGCATGTTGTTACACTTAGGTTATTCTGATACTGGAACTTTTCCAGAATGAGTTAAAGCTTAGGGACTGAATGTGGCCACTAATTAATGTCAGCCCTGTGGAAAAGATAAAGAAGCAACAGGGAAATTGCCTCTCCAGTCCAGATTTTGGAAGTTATTTCCCTTTGGAACATTCCAAATATCCTCTTTTCATGTCATCCATCACTGGGAGATGTTGAGGAGATGAAGAGTACAACAAATTAAAAGCTTGTTTGAGGCCCCAGGGATATTTGGGTTTGTGGCTTGGCTCAATTCATTAAAGTGTTTTCCTTGAAGGGTTCAATTGGTTTCATGATTCTGAGGTAAAAATGCCAAAAGAAATAATAAAATATCTAAAAATAAGGTTTAGTTTGGTTCTGAGGTGATGCCTCAAAATACTGAGAAGTATGGGGTTTGTTTCCCTTGGTATTCCATCTGATCCATCTAAAGAGTGCTTTCTAAGGTTTAACTCTCAGTCTTTCACTGTTCTTCCTTTATAGTCTTCTTCTGGATAAGTTCATTCTTCACATGGTTCCAGCTACCATCATTACCTAGATGACACTTTAATTGATATCATAACCCTAACCTCTCTTCTGAGCTCAATTCCTATATATTGGTACTTGACAGATTTAAAACCAGCCCAAAAGCAGTATCCAAAATAATATATTCATCACCTCCCCCATGCCCACTCTTTCCTCCAATTCAGCTTCCTTTCTCCACTTTATTTCTCATACATCTTAATCAAAAGCAATACCAATGTTTCAATCATGATCAGTGCTATGGACCATAAACAACAGGCAATTGCACATGATAAGGAATTAATTTGGCTTTGGAACAAGCTGGGAGTTTTGGATGGATGTTGTCTCCAAGGGACCTGGGGGCTCCAAAATGCAGTCAGTGATCTGGAACCAAGAGAGTATATAATTTGCAGAAAAGAGTAGAAATAGAAAGGTGTTGGTGAGACAAGACAGGTTGTGCCAATGCACCCCAGAGCATGCTATAGTGCCTGCCAAGAGGCCCCCAGATGAAGTCTGCTGATCCACCAACCACAAGGGCCATTCCCAGGCCTATCACCACAGGGTGGGGATCAAAAGGATCTAGGTAGGAGACAAAGGCATGACCCACAGCAGAGACAGCAGCTATTCCCAGGACTACCCATCCACAGCCCAGAAATTTAAAACCCCCTATCTGAACTTCCAGGGACCAAGATGGCAAAGTGACCCAGCTGCTCCAATACCACATACACACACACACACACACACACACACACACACACACACACACACCTGAAAACACAGTAATTATTGCTCCAGAGTTAATTTTAAGCAATAAAGCCTTAGGAACCCTGGAGGAGAGGCATGGGAAAGGACTTACCTCAAAATGGGAAGAAAGCACAGTACAAAGTCAAAGACAAAAACTCTGGAACCCTATTATAGTGAGAGGGAGGAATTGAACTCAAAAGGAGAGAGTATTGACTCCATACCTGCAGCTGAATCTTAACAGGGACTATGACCTGGTATCAGGCACAGAAAGCATTCCTAGATGAACTCAACAAGAATTTTATAATCCAGCTTAGAGAGGTAGAAAATAAAATCAACACCTCATATAAAAAATAAATTGCAAAATTAGAATATTACAATGAAGAGAATAGCTCCTTAAAAAGTAAAATGTGTGAACTAAAAAGGAAACCTGAGCATATGGAAAAGGAGCTTCAAAAACTAACTTAGGAGAATAATTTGCTAAAACCTAGAATCAACCACATTGAAGCCAATGATTCTATGAGGAAGTAAGAATCAGTCAAACAAAACATCAAGGCAGGAAAATTAGAAAAGGAGGTAAAATATCTCAATGGAAAAATAACTGACCTAGAAAAGAGATCCAGGAGAGACAATCTGAGAATCATTGGTCTACCAGAAAATCATGATGAAAACATTAGCCTGGACAATATCTTCCAAAAGCTCCTCAAGGAAAACTGCCCTGAGATCTAAAACCAGAGGGTAAAATAGAAATTGAGAGAATCCACTGGACACCTCCTGAAACAGATCTCAAACTGAAAAGTCCACAAAACAATGTGGCCAAACTCCAGAACTATAAGGTAAAGGAGAAAATACTACAACCAGCCAGCAAGAAACAACTGAGATATTACAGAACCACAATGAGGATCGCACAAAATCTGGCAGCCTCAAAGTTGAAAGATCAGAAGAACTGGAATATGATTTTTAGCAAGGCAAAAGAGCTCTGGCTACAACCAAGTATCACCTATCCAGCAAGACTGAGCATAGTCCACCAGGCAAGAAGATGGACATTCAGTGACATAACAGAATTCCAGACCTTCCTAATGGAAAAGCCAGAGGCCAATGGAAAATTCAACCTCCAAGTACAAGACCCAGGAGAGACATAGAAAGCTAAATAAACACACACACACACACACACACACAACTTGTTATTTAACAAGAGAAAACTGTTTATATCCCTATATGTCAAGCTAATAACTGTTAATATCATGAACTCTATACCTACAGCAACATCTAAAAGGGATATAGCTAGAGGGTATGTATGTAAATTATGCAAAATGATGATAAAAGTCCTTATTAAGGAACTTCAATAGAAAAAGAGGAAAAAATGAAGCAGAAAGGAGTAAATTATGCTACACAAAGAGGCATAAAAACAATATAGCAGAGGGAAAGAAGGGAGGGAGGTGACCATTATATGAGCCACTCCTTCACTGGTTCTGGTGCAAGGATGGAGTAACACTGCCAGTTAAACACAGGACACTATCTAGAAGAGACATAAAACTTATCATAATAGAGAGAAAGAGGGGAGGGAGAGGAGCACTTCATGAGATCTATTCTTGTTAACCTTGCTTTGAGGAAGAAACAACATACAACATTGAGTATAAAAATTGATCACATCCTACAGGCAGTAGGAGGGGGAAGGGCAACAAAAGGGGGAGGTTTAGAAGGGAGGGAAGAAGTAGTAATGGAGAAGGGAAGGAAAAGGGAGGGGGTGGATAAGAAGGGAAAACTGAGGGAGGTGGTGGTCAAAAGGAAAACTCTTAAGAAGGGGAAGGGAGAAAGGGAAAAATAAAAGCATAAACAGGGGAGGGAATAGGATGAGGGAAAGACGCAGATAGTTTTCATAATTGTGAATATGAATTTTCCCATAAAATGGAGGTGGATAGCAGAATGGATTAAAAAGCATAATCCTACAATAAGCTGCTTACAAGAAACACATCTGAAACAGCAGGATACACACAGGGTAAAGGTAAAAAGCTGGAGTATGTAATATTATGCCTCAGCTAAAGTAAAAAAAAAAAGCAGGGGTAGCAATCCTTATCTCAGACAAAGCAAAAGCAAAAATGGATCTAATTAAAAGAGATAAGGGAGGAAACTATATCCTGCAAAAAGGCACCATTGAAAATGAGGCAATATCATTACTAAACATTTATGCACCAAGTGGTATATCATCTACCTTCCTAAAGGAGAAATTAAGGATGCTAGAGGAAGAAATAGATACCAAAACTATACTTGTGGGATACTTCAATCTCCCACTCTCTAAGATTGATAAATCTAACCTCAAAATAAACCAGAAAGAAGTTAAGGAGGTAAACAGAATCTTACAGAAATTAGATATGGTAGACCTCTGGAGAAAATTGAATGGGGATAAAAGGGAATATACCTTCTTCTCAGTGGTATATGGCACATACACAAAAATTGACCACGTACTAGGGCATTAAAAACCTCACAATCCAATGCAGAAAGGCAGAAATAGTAAATGCTTCCTTCTCGGATCATGATGCAATAAAAATTATATGTAATAAAAGGCCATGGAAGGATAGATGAAAAACAAATTGCTAACTAAATAACTTAATCCTAAAGAATGAGTGGGTCAAACAAGAAATTATAGAAACAATCAGCAACTTCATTCAAGAGAATTACAGTAATGAGACAACATACCAAAACCTGTGGGATGCAGCAAAGGCTTAGGGGAAGTTTTATATCCCTAAATGCATACATCAATAAATTAGAGAAAATGGAGATCAATGAATTGGGTATGAAATTGAAAAAGCAAGAAAAAGAACAAACTGAAAATCTCCAATTTAATACTATATTGGAAATAATGAGAACCAAAGAAGAGATTAATATAATTGAATTTTTAAAAAACCCCAATTAATTAATGAAAATAAGAGTTGGTATTATGAAAAAAAACAATAAAATTGATAGACCTTTACCCAATATGATAAAAAAAGAAGAAAGCCAAATTATGAATATCAAATATGAAAAGGGTCAATCCATGTCCAATGAAGAGGAAATTAAAACAATAATTTGAAATTATTTTGCCTAATTCTATGCACATAAATCTGACAATCTTAGTGAAAAAGATGAATATTTACAAAAATACAAGTTCCCTAGACTAACTGAAGAGGAAGTAAACTGCTTAAATAACCCCAACTCAGAAACAGAAATTGAAAAAGTCATCAATGAACTCTGTATGAAAAATCTCCAGGGCCAGATGACTTTACTAGTGAATTCTGTCAAAAATTTGAAGAAATCCTACACTTTATAAACTATTCAGGAAAACTGGAGAAAAAGGAGTCCTACCAAATTCTTTATATGAGAAAAATATCGCACTGAAACCTAAATCAGGAAGAGACAAAACAGAGAAAGAAAAGTACTGACCAATTTTTCTTATGAATGTAGGTACAAAAATTCTAAATAAAATATTCACAAAAATACTACAGCAAATTATCACAAGAAGAATACATTTTCATATGGCAGGATTTATTCCAGGAATGCAAGGGTGGTTCAATATCAGGAAAACTATCAATATAATCGATCACATCAACAACAAAACTAGCAGAAATCATATGATTATCTCAATTGATGCAGAAAAATCTTTTGAAAAAAGACAACATCCATTCCTATTAAAAACACTAGAAAGTATAGGAAGAAATAGAGTTTTCATTACAATAATAGGTAGGATCTGTTTAACGCAATCAGCAAGTGTTATATTTAATAGGAATAAACTAGAAGCATTTCCAATAAGATCAGGGGTGAAACAAGGGTGTCCACTATCACTCCTCTTATTTAATCTGGTACTAGAAATGTTAGCAATAGCAATTAGAGAAGAAAAAGAAATCAAAGGAATCAAATTAGGCAGAGACTAAACTATCACTCTTTGCAGATATGATGATATACTTGAAGAGTCCTAGACAATCAAGTAAAAAACCTTTTGAGACAATAAATAAATTTAGCAAAGTTGCAGAATATAAAATAAACCCGCATAAATCCTCAGCATTCCTGCATAATTCCTTCTGTGAGCTTTTGAAATTCCTTTTCCATCTGGCTAAGTCCAACAGCAAGAGATAGTAAGAGAAATCCCATTTAAGTTACTGTAAACATTATAAAATATTTGAGAATCTACCTGCCAAAACAAACCCAGTACCTATATGAACACAACTACAAAACAACTTTCACACAAATAAAATCAAATCTTACTATTTGGAAAAACATCAATTGCTTATGGCTGGGTTGAGGTAATATAATAAAAACGACAATTTTACCTAAATTAAATTACATATTTAGTGCCATACCAATAAATCTACCAAAAATTACTTTATAGAGTTAGAAAAAAACAGTGACAAAATTCATTCAGAAGAACAAAAAGTCAAGAATATCAAGACAATTAATGAAAAGAAATGCTAGGGAAGGTGGCTTGGCCGTACCAGATTTTAATCTCTATTATAAAGCAGCAGTCCTCAAAACTACTTGGTACTGGCGGAGGAATAAAGTAGTTGATCAATGGAATAGACTGGCTACAAAAGACACAGTAGTCAATGATTATAGTAATATACTGTTTGACCAGCCCAAAGAACTCAGTTTTGGGGATAACAACTCACTATTTGACAAAAACTGCTGGAAAAACTGGCATATAGTATGGCAGAAATTGGGCATAGACCATCATGTAACACCAAATTCCAAAATCAAGTTTAAAGGGGTGCACAATCTAGGTATAAAGGCAAATACTGTAAATAATCTGGGCAAGCAAGGAATAGTTTACATGTCAGATTTATGGAGAAGGGAAGGCTTTATGACTCAAGAAAAGTTAGAGTGCATGATAAAATGCAAAATTGATAATCTTGATTACATTAAATTGAGAAGTTCCTGAGGAAACAAAGCCAATGTAACCAAGGTTAAGAGGGAAGTGGGAAACTGGGAAAGAATTTTTACAAGTAGTGTTTCCGATAAAGGTCTTATTTCTAAAATATACAGGGAATTATGTAAAATCCATAAGAATACAAGTCATTCCCCAAGTGACAAATGGTCAAGGCATATGAACAGGCAATTTTCAGAGATAAAAATTTAAGATATCTATAAGCATATGAAAAAATGCTCTAAATCACTACTGATTCGAGAAATGCGAATCAAAACAACTTTGAGGTACCACATCTCACTAGTCAGACTGGCTAAGATGACAAAACAGGAAAATGATAAATGCTGGAGAGGATATGGAAAAATTGGAACACTAATGCATTGTTGATGGAACTGTAGAACTAATATAGCCATTATGGATAGCCATCTGGAACTATGCCCAAAGGGCTATAAATAATTGAATACCCTTAGATCCAGTAATACCACTTCTGGGATTATATCCCAAAGACATCATGGAAGTGGGTGGAAGACCCATATGTACAAAAATATTTACTGCAGCTCTCTTTGGGGTGGCAAAACAACTGGAAATTAAGGGGATGCTCATCAGTTGGGGAATGGCTAACAAGTTGCGGTATATTAATGTAATTCAATACTATTGTGTTATAAGAAATGGGGAGAAAACAGACTTCATATTTACCTGAAGTGGCTTATACAAACTGATGCTAACTTAGAAGAGCAGAACCAGGAAAAATTTGCACACAATCATAGACACATCATATGTGTGACGACCAACCTTGATAAAATGGATTCTTCTCAGCAACACACAATTATAAGACAACTCTACAAGTCTCAGGATAGAAGGAGATATCTACATTCAGAGTAAGATCTAGAAAGAACAGATTTTAAATGGAGACTGAAGCAATCTGTGGTTCTTTTCCATGTTCAGATTTGTTTCTTTTTTCCCATTGTTTACTCCATTGGTTATAACCTTTCTATGTCTATAACCTTTCTATGTTATAATCTTTCTAGTCTAACCAGACTAATGTCCAACGTGAAAGTATTTGCAGATCTTATACTTGATTGCATGCTGCCATAGGTAGGGAGGGCGGGGGGAAGAGGGAGCGGAGAAAATTTGAAACTCAAGCGATTCTGGAACTGAATCTCATAAATTAAAAGTAATATACAAATTAATTTTTAAAAAATAAAATAAAATGAAACAAGAGCTCAAAAAATTAATAGGAGGGAGTTGTTTGTCCTTCATTTTTTTAAAAAGTACACTGACATTATGAGGATGATGTCTTTATTTGCTCGTGAACTGGATTAAAGGAGGCATAGTTTGCAAAGTTCTCAGGGTCACTCAGAAAAAATCAAGACAATCAGTGATGGCCTAGGATGCAATGAATGATGACCTCAGCATCTTTGATGCCTGCTCCATAACACCCACTTTGGCCACCTTCATGGCCATTGGAACAAATAGTTCTCATCCATCCATTCTACCAGGGGAATTCTTCACATGTTTGGGGTAGACATTTCCCTCAGTTACTGATGGGTTTAAGGTCTACTGATTACCCTCAAAATGGTTTTACTCATGTGCTCAGATATTTTTGTTTTGTTCTTGCTTTTGTTTTGTTCCTTTGAGTTTTTTTTTGTTTTTGTTTTTTGGAGGGGGGAGGGCAGGGTAATTGGCATTAAGTGACTTGCCCAAGGTCACACAGCTAGTGTTAAGTGTCTGAGGCTGGATTTGAACTCAGGTCCTCCTAACTCCAGAGCCGGTGCTCTATTCACTGTTCCACCTAGCCATCCCCTGTTTGTTTTTGTTTTTAACAAAGGTATGGCTGCTGAGCATGTTATAGCTTCTTAGAGCCACAGGTGAGGGTTGGGTGACAGATGGATATCAAAGGCGGTTGCACAACCTTGAAAAGGGTTCAGCAAACCCTCCCACCACAAGTACTAGTCTTCTTTCCATTATACTCCACTCTGTACTAATGTATTCCCTTCCACTTTTGATCAGCTCTGTTGAAAAGATTTTTCTTCCATCATTCCTAGTATTATACATTAAATCTTCTCTAACCAGTAGCACATTTAAATAAACTAAACCTTAAGTAATTCTTCAAGAGGAGGTAATAGAAACAACAGTGGAACCATACATTAGGGATTTTCCCCAAAGCACTTCTAACTATTCAGGACAATTTTTAGTGCCATAATTAAGTAGAGGTTTTAATGGCAAGAAATTCAGTACCTCAAGACCGGCAAGTGATGACTTTTATTGTGGAAAAAAACTTTGTAAGTAGAACTTGAGAAAGTAATAATCATGTAAGATTAATGAAAATGGCACTGGGGCAGTTATTAGGGTCTGGGGTTCCTTGTAGTTTTCTCTCATTTTTCACATATGCCAAATGTCTGGTAAAGGTGTCTAGGAATTCAAGTGTATTTGTTCTTTGGTTATAAACCTGAGTATGTAACTGTGTTGCTAAAAGCATGGAGGACAACACAGTTTGAACTGCTTGGAGATGATCTCTCCAGAGTTGGGTGTCTCACTGTGGTGGCTGAGTCATTCTCCCTTATTCCTAAAGGATTTGGCCCACTAAAGACAAAAGAACATGATAAAGGAATCTACAGTGAGGGGTGTCCTTACTGAAGGATAAAAAAGACGGTGGTTCAGGGGAAGATAAAGCAACAATAAGGACATCTAAAAATGTTCTGAAGAAAGAGTGATGGTTCACTACCTCCTACAGGGATAATAGAGTGGAGGCCACTGTGTGACAATGGAAAGGAGAAATTAGCTATCTTCACTGGGAAAGAATATGCCTGGGGGACAATGTCAGTTGAAGCAATGATCCAAAAAAAAATAAATGGAACTCTGTGCAGAAGTCAAAGTTAAAATAAGTTTATAGATACACCCAGGCCAATAGGTTAGAACAGGGTGTGGAATCTGTGGCCTTGCGGTGACATATGAACTTCTAAGTCCTTTGTGATGACTTTCTGACTGAATCTAACTTTTACAGAACAAATCCGTTTATTAAGGGGATTTGTTCTGTGAAGTTTGGATTCAGTCAAAGGGCTGCACTTGAGGACCTAGAGGATTGTACATGGTTCCCCATCCCTGGTTTAAGAAAATGTGTTCAAAAGGCATCTGGAACAATAGGTTGGAGGTGGAATGGGGTCTATATGGAGTCAAGCCCACCAGAGGGAAAGGAATACCAGAAGCCAATGAATGACACTGTACCTCATGTACAGTGTCAGAGGCAGTCCCATTAATGCAAACAGTATGCTGGCCATTCCTCTACCTTGTTCAGTTTTTATCTGTGCTGCTGTGGTCTGTGACAGCAAGTGAGGTAGATTTTCTAGAGAAGCTTTCAGGAATCAAGGAATATATTGGAGCTGAAGGAACTGAGAAAAGCAAATAGGAGGCCAGCAGCAAGACATTCCAAAGCAAAGGAGGACCTTGATTACTGAGAAGGTCCCTAGCCTCAGGTAGTGTTTGTGCGAATCCTCTTAAGAGAGGAATCAGTCCTCAAGAATAAGTGCAGAATAAGAGAATATAGGTTATAATGGAGCATCTGGATGTAGTTGGAAATGATGGGACAGAGATAGGGGCAACAACTCATAGTCAGTTCCTGATACAAGCAGATCCTAATACATAAACCAAGAATGGAAATCATCCTGAAAAAACCTTGGTGTCTTTTTGACTCATCGCACTTATCTCCCTCATATGTAGATGGTTTTCAACTCTCCTCAGTTGTTAATTTGAAAGATTTTTAGTATCACTTGTTTCCTTTCCATTCTGTTAGTCTACAGTTACCTGTACCACCTGTTCTCTGTGCATCTGTAACGTTGACCACCTGAGTTACATAATTGAGAATCATCTTCTTTGTTATTGTCTATTACTGGCTTCTCTCCAACCAGACTGCAAATGCAGGGAGGGCAGGGGCCACATCTTCTCTTTTACTGCCCCCACCCCCAAGTGTGAACACAAGACTTGGCACATCATAGGCATTTAATAAACACTTTTTGGTTTATGATTAGCAAGTAGACTAAAGCCTAGAGTTTGGTGTACATTAATAAGAATAAGAAACTGTTTGTAAAACCTGCAACATTTTGGGTATAGATAAAGGTAAGAATTTAGGCATAAGGTCATTGTCCTCCTATCTGTAACATTTGTGGATTCCAAGGACATAGGGATTTTGAAGATGGATCTTAGCTGGTCAGGATAAAATTCCTCCTTATTCTCCCTTCATGAAATTCATCATCCTGTCCTGAAAGAAAAGAAGAGAAGAAGCCACAGACAGATGAATGTATGCATTTTGGAGCATGGATTAGGTAAACATCATACAGGATGTGCTAGTGAAAGACACTAGGTAGCTAGGTAGTGTGGTCTCTGACTATGCTAACCAAAAAGGGAAGCCCCACTGGAATGAGAAAGTGAAGGCATAGATCTTAAGAGAAGGTAAGCGGAACTGTTATTGCCACCATGGGTGGCTAGGCTGAATCTGGGTTTGGGTTAGGGGGAAGACTGAGACTGAGGCATGAGAGAATCTGAGAGGCAAATAAGAGATCATATTTGCAGGGATGTAGCCACTTCTTCTGCCTACAATAGTGGTTCTCAGCCTGTGGGTTATGACCTTTTTGGGTGTTGAATGACCCTTTCACAGGGGTCACAGGGGTCACCTAAGGCCATTGCAAAACACATATTTCCAATGGTCTTAGGAACCGAGACACTGCTCCTCTATCTGTCTCCAGGCAGGTCCACCCACATGCAGATACGCCTAATATGCAGTATTAAAGGGCCTAGAAAATCCAAAATGGGGTCATGAATAGTTGGATGTGACCAATACAACTGAACAACTAACAGCTACTGCATAAGACTGGGAATCATGAGGAATGAGTGCTAGAACACAACAAAAACAGTAACAAGATATGAAGGGGACCTATGGGCCAATTGATCAGTCACTAAACATTTCTTAAGTACCTACTATGTGTCAAGCAATATTCTAAGCATTAGGGATACAAAAAAAGAGGCAAAAGGCAGTTCCTACCCTCAAGCACCTTACAATCTAAAGAAGAAAATAACATGAATTAATATAATACAATATGACATAATGTAAGATAATAAAAATATAAAATAAAAATATAATATTATGCTATATTTTGTTTTATTACTGTGTATGTGTGTCTTTATACATGCATATATCCAAGAAAGTCTATATAAAGGATGGATAGCAAATAGCTAAGAGACACTAGAGTTAAGAGGGGTTAAAAAAGACTTCCTATAAAAATTGAGACTTAAAGAAAGTCAAAGAATTCAGCAGGCAGAGTTGGGGAGGGAGAGTATCCCAGACTTAAGGGATAGCCAGAGAAAATGCCCAGATAGGGTGTCTTATTCATGGAACAGCAAGGAGACTAGTGTCACTAGATCAAAGTACATGTTGGGGACATGTTTACAACTAGAAAAGTGAGGGGGGCATGTTATGAATGATTTTGGGTTCAACCTGAGGGTTTTATATTTGTAGACACTGGAGTTTATTGAGAGGGAAGGAGCACGTACTTAAGGTCTTGAAGTTTAAGGAATATCTTATCGGTGGCTGGATTAAAGTGTGTAGATACTTGAGGCAGGCAAACCCTTTGGTAGGCTATTGCAGTAGTCTAGGCATGAGGTAACAAGGACCTACAGTAGAGAGTGAGCAGAGGAGAGAAGCAGATGTATGTGAGCAATGTTTCAAATGTAAAAACAACAAACCAGATGCTGACAAATAACAAAGAGAGACTGTGAATGATTTTTCACTTCCTGATATTTTCTCCTCTCTGCTTTCCCCCCCCCCTTTCCCCACTTTTCCTTCTAGAGAAATAGATGAGCTCAATCACAAATCTGAGTCATGATTTTTGTTATTACCTTAGTTTTGAAGCATGTTGTTGATGATAAATATGGATATCCATTGCATTCCTGATCTGTGTAGATTCAGTGGAGCAAGAGAGAGCAATGATAGGATACAAGAAGAGAGGATGCCCAGAAAGAAGTGAGATTAAAAAACACAATTACTGTTAAATTTCTAGGCATGAGGGCTTAGAGCTCAACAAAGTGAGTTATTGAGTTTTTAAAAATAGCTTCTCAGAGCAGGTAGAAAATGTCAACCCAAATATCCTTAGGCAATTAAGTTTAACTGTCTTTAGTAAGCCTAAGTCTGTGGTAAGTGGGATTTAATGTGATAGAAGACATCTCAGATACTTCCAATTCCAGTTGTTTCTATCCCATGGTTTGCTTGAAAATATTCCAAACCATGACTGTAGAACAAAGCTAAGAAAGTACCTAGAGAGACAGTCATACCCAAAGGGAAAGACAGGGTTACTATGTAATTTAACTCACAAACATTGGGGGGGGGGTCATTAAGGAGTAACCGATCCAATGGTGTGATGGGAAATATTTAACAAATGGCAATCAAAAAGAATAAAAAGTAATCAGTGATGGGGTACAGGCCCTGAGAAACCACCCTGAACTTTCCTTGAACATTCCCACACGGTCATGTCTCTGGTGTTCATGTGAGGCATTGACCCATTCTAGTCAAAAAGCCTTTCATTATGATGCCATGCCCAAACCTCCAATTTTCTGTTACCTCTAACCCAACCCATCCCTTCACTTTCTGTTACATCTGGTCCAGTTGCACTGGCCTCACAATCTGGTCTGTTTGTCAATACAAGTGTCACAAATTTGGAGAATTCTTAAAATCTCACCCATCCAGACCAGAGTCATAACAAACCAAATCTGTGGCTGAAAGAAGGGTTGAGTTGAATTCCTTCAAGGCAGGACCTGTATTACTTGCTTGCTGTGGCTAGCAAGTCTGGGCCTAGCTACCAGCTGAGTGAAATAAAAAGAGACAGAGAGAGAGAGAGAGAGAGAGAGAGAGAGAGACAGAGACAGAGACAGAGACAGAGACAGAGAGACAGAGAGAGACAGAGACAGAGAGAGACAGAGAGAAAGAGAGAGAGAAAGTTTCTAGCTGAATAGCTGAATGAAGGAAAGAGGGAGAAAGACAGGGATGTATTCCGTAGTCTGTTTATTGCAGAACCATTTCATACAGAGCCAAAGATACATGGAAGATACAAGGTTTATGTACCCTTAGCAGAATGCAAGGAAACATCCTTGGTCTCAATCTTTCTCTACCCCAGCCCAAAGCCACTCACTTGTTAAGCTCTTTATCCTAGGACCATGTCCAGAGGCACAAACAGGATGTTACAATCAAGACTTGCAAATTAACTCAGTACTTTCTTTAGATATTCATGAAACCAATGAGAGCATCCACCCAACAAGATTACACTTTCCTTGCATATCTGCCTAATGACCTTTGTAGAACTGAGGAGCTAATGTGGCCAAGGACCCTGAAAGTCTTGGTCTACAACACTTGCTTTTGAATTTAAAGGTCCCAGCAAACTTGGACCTCAGGAATCATGACACATTTAAGTTGAATCTTTATTATTAACATTTCTGCCACCCATTTTTTTTAAATCTAGATATCAGCAAGACAATAAATCAAGTCCCTATTTGCAACATTTGCTGATTTCCAAGTAATATATAATCTTACTGGCAGAACCAAGATGGCGGCATAAAAGGAGGAACACTCTACATTTCCCACATAATCACCTCAAATACCCATAAAATATGACACTAAACAAATTTTAGGCCTCCAGAACTCACAAAAGTACAGAAAAACACATCTCCCACTGACAGCAGCTAAGCAGGCAGGACAGGAAGCATTCATCACAACAAGCTGGGAGCCAAAACCAGAACAACACAAAACAGCAGCTTGTCCCTGGGGTGGCTAGGACAACCTGCAGTTGGAGGCTTGTGGTGAGTGGATCAGTGGCAGCTAGTGGTGATTTCCAGAATTATCAAGCCATAAGAAATAAAGATTAAGTGAAAGGTTAGTGGAATTCTACTAAATTTGGGGGAGGGGATCAAGCTGAAATGCCCTCAGGGTGAGGAAGTAGCAGAAGTGGTAAAGTTGCCTCCAAGTGGATGCTTCAGAGCAACTGGCCTGCAGATTGCAGGGGGACCAAGCAATCATTCAGGGGCTAAGTGCACTTGCCTTAAACGGCCTGGATCAGGATTGTGGTCTTGGGTGGTGATCCTGAGGTACATTTTCAGTGACCCAAAGCTGGTGGGGGTTGCAGCAGCCTCTAAATACTTCTGGCAGCTGCAAAAACACTAGTGATTTGGGACACAGCATTCCACTCTGGAAGCAGAGTTCCACAGAGCTAAAAAGTCAAGTAATTCACTGGCAACATGAGCAGGAAAAGGAAGCAAAGTAAGAACAGCAAACCAACTTTAGATTCCTTTTTGGAGAAAAAAAGGATCAAAGCATGGAATGAGAGGAAGACAATACAGTCAGAACCCCCGCACAAAAACATTCCAAGAAAAATGTAGACTGGTTACAAGCCATAAATCAGCTTAAAACAGATTTTGAAAATCAAATGAGAGAAGCAGAGGAAAAATTGGGAAGAGAAATGAGAATGATGCGAGAAAATCATGAAAAAGGGGTCAAAAACCTGACTGAAGAAAATAACACTTTAAACAATAGATTAACTCAAATGCTAAAAGATGGAGAAAAGGCCAATGAGGAGAAGAATGTCTTAAAAAGTCAAATTTGCCAGATGGAAAAAGAATCTCAAAAGTATTCTGAAGAGAATAATTCCTTCAGAATTAGAGCAGAGCAAATGGAAACAAATGACTTTATGAGAAATTGAGATACTATTAAAAGGATCCAAACAAATGAAAAAGTAGAAGGCAATGTGAAATATCTCCTTGAAAAAAACCACTGACCTGGAAAACAGATCCAGGAGGGGCAATGTAAAAATTATTGGAATACCTGAAAGCCATGGTCAAAAAAAGAACCTAGAAAACATCCTTCAAGAAATTCTCAAGGAAAATTGCCCAGATATTTTAGAACCAGAGGGCAAAATAGAATTTGAAACTATTCAACAATCACATCTTGAAAAAGATCCCAAAAAGAAAACTCCTAGGAATGTCATAGACAGGTTCCGGAGTTCCAGGATAAAGGAGAAAATATTACAAGCTGCCAAGAAGAAACAATTTGAATTCTGTGGAAACACAATCAGGATAATCCAGGATATAGCAGCTTTTTTATTTTTCTTTTTGAATTTTTTTCTTTTTTTTTGTATTTTTTAAAATTTATTTTCTGGTTTACATCATTCTTTTCCACGAGATTTTGAGTTACAAATTTTCTCCCTGTCTTTCCCCTGCCCCTAACCCCAAAACAGAGATTCCACTGTAAAGCCCCTTCCCCAATCTGCTCTCTTTTGTGCCCTCCTCCAATGCCCCTCTAACTTTCTGGTAGGGCAGGGAGGGTCTCCCTATGCCATTCCTTGTATATATTAATTCCCAGTTGCATGTATTGTAGCACTTTAAATTCTAGATTCTTTTGGTTTCTCCCTTGTCACCCACTCCCACTGGAAGAACAAACAAATCAATATAGGCTGTACATGTGTAATTACACAGGACATCTATACAGTGGACATATTGTGAGAGGTTGATTATATGTCCCTCCTTCATATCCCATCCCCCCATGTTCTATTCTGTACCCTGTCCCTTTACTGAAGTGTGTGATTCAAGCTACCCTCACCCAAAACCTGCCCTCCCCTCTGTCATCCCGCCTCTCATCCCCATCCGGCCTACTATCCTGTGTGCCATGATACCCAGTTTAGAGTTCATGTCATTCCTTCACTAAGCAAAATTCAATGAGAGTAAATGAAAGTAAAGTTGCAACAGTTATCCCTTGCCTCTTCTATGTGGGATGATTAACCGCATTTTGTCTCTCCCTGTCTACTCTCATTCTAGTCCTCTCCTACCTCAGAATTTCACCTTTTAAAGTATCATCCCTTCGTATTCAATTGATCCTGTACCCTCTATGTACACATATACACACATCCTTAGATATGTATTCATATGCATATATAGCCTCCTATATAGACATATGTGTAGGTATACATATATACACATTTGTATTCCCTTCACCTATCCTCATACTAAGAAGAGTTTCATAAGTTACTATGATTGTTTTTCCATACTGGCATGTAAATAGTTCAACTTTGATAAGTTTCGTATGATTTTTTCCCCTGTTTACCTTCTCATGCTTCTTGTAATTATATGTCAAATTTTCTGTTCAGTTCTGGTTTTTTTCAGCAAGAATGCTTGAAAATTCTCTACCTCATTGAATGATGTAATGAGAATCTGAAGATCTTCCCTGCCCCTAGGCATTTTGATAGGCTTAAGTGAGTCTGAGAATGTTCCCTGATTTGAAAGTATACTCTGCACCCTAATAGGCTAATTGTGGTCACGTGGAGCCTGTGGCAGGAGGCTTGTTTTGGGGAATGACCACACATTGTTGTTTTGTAATTGGACAGTGGATCAAGAGGGCTGTGACATTTTCCGACCCATGAGAAGGTTATATATACACCCTGATGTGAAGTTTCCTTTGGGGCTCACTTTGAGAAGAGTTGTGTGATTCGGGCAGATGAGACTCTGGGAAACCGCTGAGCCCCCCAGATTTGAAAAACCCAGATGTTGACTCTTCCCTTTCTGGTAACTTCAATAGGTAATGGATGTGATAGTCATATGGTTGGAAACCCATCTGCTGACCTGTTTCTTGGTCTGCTTTTAACTTGTGTTTGTAACTTGTGCTTGTAACTTCAGTTTGTATTCTCTGGAGTTCAGGGTGCTAACTTTTTCCCCTGAACTACGTAAATGATATGTTTGTTTGATTAAAGAAAGATTATTAACCCATTTTGAGTTGCTTTCCTTTAGAAAAGCAGGTCTAAGAACCTGTGCTAGCATGCTAGCAGCTGCTCTAGGTATGCTAGGGTGCTAGCTGATACAAATGACCATATTTTCCCCTGGAATATTATACACAATTTTGCTGGGTAGGTGATTCTTGGTTTTAATCCCAGCTCCCTTGATCTCCAAAATATCATATTCCAGGCCCTTTGATCCCTCAGTGTAGAAGCTGCCAGATCCTGGGTTATCCTAATTGTGTTTCCACAGTATTAAAATTGTTTTCTCTTGGCAGTCTGTAAAATTTTCTCCTTGATCTGGGGATTCCAGAACCTGGGTATAACATTTCTAGGAGTTTTCTTTTGGTGATCTTTTTGAAGAGGTGATTGGTGAATTCTTTCAAGTTCTATTTTGCTCTCTGATTCTAAAACATCAGGGCAATTTTCTTTGAGAATTTCTTGAAGGATGCATTCCAAGTTCTTTTTTTGATCATGGCTTTCAGGTAGACCAATAACTTTCAAATTGTCTCTCCTGGATCTATTTTCCAGGTTAGTGTTTTTTTCAAGGAGATATTTCACATTGCCTTCTATTTTTTTCATTTGTTTGTAACTGTTTAATAGTATCTTGGTTTCTCATAAAGTCATTAGCTTCCACTTGATCTACTATAATTCTGAAGGAATTATTCCC
>CM053596.1:225835288-225855845 GCA_028646575.1 Pseudocheirus occidentalis | reverse complement strand
TCATTAATTCATTATTTGCCTTTGAAATCAACACAGACCCACAAACGAGGTCTGAGAACTCAACACAAATCATCAGTACAGTCCCAGGACCTCAGAATCCCTCCTCCAGAACTTCTGTAAACAGACAACAAGAAAATCATCTTTCAGGGTTTCCAGCAAGGTCCTAGGGCTTCTGGATGAAATATCACAAACAAACATCAATGCAGACAGAACAATAAATATAGACTGCTAGGATACCACCAGTTTTCTCCTTCTTGACTCTGCCACCACAAGAGTTCTCTTCTCAGTTCTTCACAGTTTTCAGTTCTTCTCAGTTCTCAGTTCTGCTCAGTTCTCGGTTCTCTCTTCTTTGTTCTGCCACCAAAAGTTCCATTTTAAATTCTGCTCTTTCTAGCCTGGGCCTCACTTTATATATATGATCATTAGCTCCTCCCCTTCCTGTTGCTGGTGCAAGAGGAGTTCACAGGTTCTACTATTCACAAGTTGTGGATAACACAAGTTCTGCTTCTTATCAATAGACTTGATATATTCAAAAGCTCAACTTGAAACAAGTTGCTAAAAAATTAAATAGCTGAAACAAGGTATTAACTACTTCTTTGCTTGCTATTAAAGGGCTGGTTTTTTTTGATTGCATTAATATCTCAAGTACTTAGAACGATGCTTTGATCATAAGAGGTGGTTAATACATACACGTAAAATTCACTTTACTAGACAGAAGAGGAGACTGGAAGGGCGAAATGTTTTGTTGTTGTTGTTGTTGTTTTGTTTCTTTTGTTTTGTTTTGTTTTGCTCCCATCCTGTGTGTATAAGATAAGTGTAAAGGATACACTTTCACAAAGACAATTTCATAAACTGATCAAGTTGGATATAAGGTAAGAATAAGGACCAGGAATATTATTTTTACAGTTTTCATTATGCTTTACCATCTCTGCATTCCAGTTATAAATTACACCTGACCATAGTATACTATCACCATGACATATTGTTGTAACCCCCTTGATAATATTTTATTCAAATTTTTTGCATCAATATTCATTAGGGAAATTGATCTGTACTTTTCTTTGTCAGTTTTGGCTATCACTGGATTAGGTATTAAATTATATTTGTTTCATAGAAAGAATTTGGTAGGACTCTACCTGTTTTTTCAGATAGTTTCTGTAGCATTGAAGTTTAGTGTTTCTTAAATGTTTGAAAAGATTTACTCATAAATCCATCTGATCTTGATCTGAGAATTTTTCTTAGGGCACTCATTTATAACTTATTCAACTTATTTATTTTTTAACATAGAATTATTTATGATTTCTGTTTCTTCTGAAAATTCATGTTTGTAACTATTTGATTTAAATTTATTTTTATTTTATTATTTATTTATTTTTTTTTATTTATTATAATTATTGTCTTAAAGTAGGACAAAATGGCTCCTAATAAGTGTTTTAATAGTATTTTATTTTCCTTAGTTATGTCAAGAAAAATTTAGCATCCATTTTATAAGATTTTCAGTTCCATGTTTTTCTTTTTTCCTCCCTCCTCTCCACCTTCTGAAAATGATAGGCAGTTTGATATAGTTTATACACATACTATCATGTAATATTTCCAAATTAGTCAGTTGTGAAAGAAGAAACAGATCAAAAGGGAGGAAATGAGAAAGAATAAAATAAGTAAAAAAAAATGTTCCAATCTACATTCAGAGTCCATCATGTCTTTATCTGGATATGGATAGCATTTTTGTTCATCAGTCCTTTGAACTTGCTTGGATCATTGTTTGGCTGAGAAAGTCATTCATAGTTCATCAACGCACAATCTTGCTGATACAAGGTACAATGTTTTCCTAATTGTGATCATTTCAGTTTGCATCAATTTATACCACTCTTTGCAGATCTTTCTGAAATCTGCCTGTTACATAATAGTATTCAGTTTCATTCATATGCCATCACTTGTTCAGTCATTTTCCAATTTATGGCCATCCCCTCACTTTCCAATATATTGTCACCACATAAAGAACTACTATAAATAATTTTGCACATGTAGGTCCTTTAAACTTTTTTTTATGATTTCTGAGGGTTACAGACCTAGTAGAGTTATTTCTGGATCAAAGGGTATGCACAGTTTGGTTGCAATTTGGATATAGTTCCAAATTGCTCTCCAGAATATTTGGATAAGTTCATAAGTCCACCAACAATGCAGTAGTAACCCAATTTTCCCAATCTTCTCCAACATTTATAATTTTCCTTTTCTGTCATAGTAGCCAATCTGGTAGGTGTGAGGTGGTACATTAAAATTATTTTGATCTGTATTTCTAAGATCAAAAGAGATTTAGAGCACTCTTTCATATGCACATAGATAGCTTTGATTTCTTCTTCTGAGAACTGACTGTTTATATCCTTTGACCACTTATCAATTGAGGAAAGGCTTATATTATTGTAAAATTGACTTAATTCTTTACATATTTGTGATATGAGGCCTTTATCAAAGAAACTTGTTGTAAAGATTGTTTCTTGTCTTTCTGCTTTCCAACCAAGCAATCTTGGTTGCATTGCTTTTGTTTGTGCAAATTTGGGCTTTTTTGTCTTCATTTAATTTAACCAAAATTATCTCTTCTGAATTTTGTAATGGTATTATCACTTGTTTGGTTATAAATTCTTCCTATCCCCATGTATCTGACACATAGTCAATTCCTTTTTCTTCCAATTTGTTTATGGTATCACCCTTTATGTCTAAATCATGCCAAAGGTCTGTGGTGTAAATTTTCTAATATTCTATTTACTTCCTTAATTTCTTTCTTTATTATTTTTGGTTGTATTTATTGAATTATGAGAAGGGACAGTTGATGTCCCCCATCTAGTATAGTTTTGCTATTTATTTCTTCCTGTAACTCACTCAACTTCTCCTTTAAGCATATGGATGCTATACCACTTGGTGCATATCTATTTAGTATTTACATTACTTTATTGTCTATGATACCTTTTAGCAAGGTGTAGTTTCCTTTCTTATCTCCTTTAATTGGGTCTATTTTTGCTTTTACTTTGTCAGAGATCAGTATTAAAAACCTGCTTTTTTTCTACTTCAGCTGAAGCATACTGTTTCTGTCTACCACCCCCTTTATCTGGCTTCCCTTCTGTCAGTTCCCACCATCCCTGCCCCCTTTATTTGATTTCCTTCCCTCCTACTTCTATGTGGGGTAAGACATATTTCTGTTTTCAAGTTCATTCCCCTTTTGAGCTAATAATGATGAGAGTAAGGTTCAAGCAATACTCATTGCCCATCCTCTCATCTTTCTCTCCATTCCAATAGGCCTTTTCCATCTCTTCATATGAAACAATTTATTTCATTCTACCTCTCCCTTCCTTCTGTACCCATCTATTTATCTTTCTCATCTCTAATTCTTTATGCTATCTCCTCAAATTCACCTTATACCCATATCATTCGTCTATGTGTATTCTTTCTAGCTGTAGTACTAGTGATACAATTTTGAAGAATTATAAGTATCATTTTCCCATATACCGAGGTAAATAGTTTAGGTCTATTGAATCTCTTCAGTTTTCTTTTCCCTTTTTTACCTGATAATACTTTTCTTCATTCTTGATATCAGAGGTCAAAATTTTCATTTACTTCTGGTATTTTTATGAAAGTTTTAAATCCTTCATTTTGCCACATCAGTGATTCTTGATTGTAGTCCTTGTTCCTTTGTCCTCTGGAATATCATGTCCCATGATCTCTGATCCTCTAATGTTGCAGTTGCTGAGTCCTGTATTATTCTGATTGCAACTCATCAGTATTTGAATTGTTTCTTTCTGGCCACTTATGGTAAATTTTTTTCCTTGATCTTTCTGAAACTTGGTTATAATGTTCCTTAAAGTTTTTATTTGGGCTCTCTCTCCTGAGATGATGAGTGGATTTTTTCAATTCCTATTTTGCCCTCTAGTTACAGGAAATCAGGAAAGTTTTCTTTGATGATTTGTAAAAAGAGATTGTCCAGGTATTATTATGGCTAGTCCAATGATCCTGATATTGTCTCTTCTGGAACTATTGTCCAGGTCATTTGTTTTTCCAATAAGGTATTTTATATTTTCTTCCATTTTTTCATTCTTTTGAATTTGTTTGATTGATTTTTGATGTTTCATTGAGTCATTAGCTTTCACTTGCCCAATTCTCACTTTTAAGATGCTGTTTTCCTCAATTAGCTTTCGTACTTCGTTTTTCATTTACAAAAGTACACTCTTTAAGGAGTTGTTTTCTTCAGTGGATTTTTATATCTCATTTTCCATTCCTCCAGTTCTACTTTGTAAGGAGTTTACCAAACTGTTGATTTTTTTTCAAAATTCACTTGCATCACTTTCATTTTCCCCCTTTCTTCTTCTTCCTCTCTTATACAAATTTTAAACTCCTTTGAGCTTTCCTCTGAGTTCTTTCTGGACCTGAAATTAGTTCCTGTTTTACTTTGGGGTTTTGTCCATAGGCTTTTTTATATTTTCCTCTTTTGAGTTTGTGTCTTGGCTTTATCTGCAACCATAATAACTTTCTATGGTCAGATACTTTTTTGTGTGTGTTTTGTGCATCTTTGTGAGATCTTTTTACTTTATTTTTAATTTGATCTCTGCACCCAGGGTGGATGGGGCACTATCTTAAGCTTCTCATGCCAGGGGCTATAGGCCCTGACTGTTTACCTGGTACTGAACTGATGTTGCCCTGAGGCCAATGGGAGACCCTTGTGGTTGGTGCTGTGCTGACTGTGTGGGGGAGGTTGGCTGGTGTTATTAGAGGCTTTAGGGATCTGGTCATTTACCTGGTGCTGAATGAGGTTCCTCATGGTAGTGTCTGAGGCCTGCGGTGTGTTTCTGTGTTTTTCCAGGGCTACATACTGAAGTATATGGAGATCTGGCTACTGGAGGATACCTGATTACCTGGGACTACACTCAAGCATGTGATGGTTCTCAGAGCAGAATCCTGCCAGTTGTCCTGACTATGCTAAGGCATGTGGGAGGGTCCTGTTGTTGGTGTTTATCTGGTTCAGGATCTCTAGCTGTTTTGCTGAGGAGGGGCGTCCTGCTGACCTCCTGGGAAACTTCCTGTGCCACACTGCATTCCTCTTTTACTGATGTGAGATGGACCTTTCTTGCCAAATTTCCACATTTCTTGAGCTAAAAGATTGCCTCACTCAATCTTTTTGCTGGTTTTGCTCTTTCAAGATTTGGTTGGGGGTACTATTGTTTGGTCATTTGGAGGTGGATATGGGAGAGTTATAGTAATTTGCTTTCTCTACCTTCTTGTTCCCCAGGATTCCCTAACAATTGTTTCAATTTCATCTTCAGTGATTATGCATTCTCTCTCCCTTTCCCTCTCTCCCTCCCTCTCTCTCTCTCTCTCTTTCTCTCTCTCTCTTTCTCTCTCTCATAATTGTAATTTGTTTTTTTCTTGTTTTAAAATAAAATTTTCCAAAAGTTTATCTGTTCTATTGTTGTTGCTGTTTTTTTAAAACCAGTTTCTACTTTGATTTATTAAGTAAATGTTTATTTTTTAAATGTCTATTTTATTCATTTCCCCTTTGATCTTCATTATTTATATTTTGGAGTTTAGTTGTAGATTTTAACTTTTTATTCTATTTTAGTTTATTTTTATTTGCAATTCTTTAGTCTTTTTTCTCTCTTTGCTTCATCTAAGAGTTTAGAGATATAAATTTTGCCTTCTTTTTTGCTGCATCATCAATTTTTGTATGAAGTCTTATTGTTATGATTAATTTAATGAAATTATTGATTCTTTCTATGATTTGCTCTTTGAACCACTTATTCTTTAGTATTGGATTATTTAGCTTCCAATTAATCTTTAATCAGCATTTTGAAGGCCCTTTATTGGATGTAATTTTTATTGCATTATTGTTCAAAAAGAGTGACTTGATATTTCTGCTTTTCTTCATTTTGAGGCTTTTATGCCCTAATACATGATCAGTTGTTGTAAAAGTGTTAGGTATATAAGAAGATAGCATGTTGCTTTCCATTCTTATTTATTTTTCTTGAGGGGTACACCATGTCTAACTTTTCTAAAATCTATTCCTCTCATTACTTACTTTATAGCTAGATTTATCTAGTTTTGAGAGGGATGAATTGTGGTTTCTCCCCGCCCCCCCAGTTTTAAAGTTTTTTATTTTTGTTTTGGCATTTCATTTAGTTTTTCCTTTAAGAATTTGGATGCTATATTATTTGGTGTATATATTTTAAGAATGGGAATTTCTTCATTGTCTGTGGTACAATAAAGGAATATTAAATCTTTTAGTTTGACAGCCAAATAAAACTGAAAAGCTAGATTAGAAGTAAATTATGGAAAGTCTTAAATTCCAGGCTTTTGTCTTTCCTCCTATTGTCTAGACCATGGTGATGTGCTGCTATGAATCCATCATGAGAATCAAACAAGATAATGTGGATAATGTGCTTTGAAAACATCAAAGTGCTATGTAAATGTCAGTTATTATTAGTTTAATCCAGATATTTTTAGATGAAGAAACTAAAGTACAGAAGTTAAAGGGACTTGCCCAAGGCTGCAAAAATAATCATTCAATCAGTAAGCATTTTTTTAAGTCTTAATGCTTTGTCAAGCACTGTAGTAATCATTGGCACCAAGAGGAAGAAGCAAAAACAGACTTACCCCCAGTTATTTGCTAGTAAATATGAGAAAAGCCCATGCTCCTTAACTCCAAGTTTCTTTCTCTATACCACAGTAATAAAGTATGATACCAGAATCCCTCTAATGGTCTTTGAGCAGAGCCCCATTGCAAATGAATTGGGGAATGTTTGAATAAATTTTGGCATGTATGATGGCATTCTATTGTGCTGAAGGAAATAATGATGGGAGTGATTTTAGAAAAGAACTTAAGAAAATTGCTATGAAATAATATAAAGTGACATAAGAAGAACTAGAAGGACAATTTATACAATCCTCTATTGCACAGGTTTTTATAAGGTCGTATCCAATGTTCTACAACAATACTCTAAAGACAAACAATTTTAAAAGACTTAGGAACTCTGATTAACGTAATGGAACCACAATTATAGAGGACTAATAATGAACTATGCTGCCCATCTGTATATGGAGACTAATGGATTCAGTGTAGATAGACAGATAGACCAAATGTATATGTATTAGATACAGGTAATGTGGGATTTTGTTTTGCTTGACAATACATATTTGAAATGGTTTTTTTGTTTTTATTGTTTTCTCAGTGATTGAGGAAGGGAGAAGTGGGAGAGAGAGAATTAAGTACTGAAAATAAAATGAAATTTAATAAAAGAGAAAAGAAGTGCTCCATTAAACACTCACTGTATTTGAGTGGTTAACTCCCTTCTATATGTCAGTTAAATGTCAGTCAAAAGAAAACCCAAAACAACCATGTAATTAAATTTAGAGCCTGAAGGAATCTTAGAATTTATCTAAGGGAGTCCAACCCAAGAAAACTGAAACCTTAGAAAGGCAATTTGACTGAGGTTACAAACAGAAAACAAGAACTAAAACCCAGGTCTTCTTACTCTGAATTCAGCACTCTTTCTCCTTCACCCCACTGACTTCCATTATAATCACAATTCCCCAGTGTAATCATGACCTCTACTCCAGAAAAATCTGAAAGCCCTGAACAATACTGTGACTTACTTCATACTTTTTTTTAATACAATACACTTTACACATCAGACATAAACTTGGGAAATCTCTGAATTTGAAGTAAGATAATTTGACCAGTCTCACTACTTTCAAATGCATAATTCATATCCTGTAATTCAAATTTAGCAGTTTTCCTCCCTTACTTTTCCAAAGCATACATGAGCCATGTCAGAGGAACATTTACTATAGGTAGTTGTCCATGACACAGCCCTAACAGCCTTTATAGTATAAATATATGCAGATCTTAAATAGGTTGTATTGAAAATTCTCTTAGCAGTTTTCAAGAAGAAGATGGGGAAAAAGTAGATTTCCTGCCTCTACTGCTAACCTGTGTGGATGAGAGTTTTTAATGCTAGAAAACAGCAAAGTCAATAAAGAATGAAGAAAAGCCTTATGTTGGAGATGAGTTCCCTGGATCTACTCTTGAGGGCAGCTTCTTTGATTTTTAGGGGAAAACTAATATAGTCTTTGGATCAAGAACCCTAATAGAAATCATTCTTATTATACCTAAAGAGAAAATTTTATGTGCAAATAATAGAGATGTGGGTATATGTTTATATAATGTTGTTGACAGACAATTTGGGCAAAATGGAGGATAGTGAATATGGATTAAGTGATGCATGTATTGTGAAGATGGTATATGAGGAAGATGCTATGACGTACTGGGAAGAGGGCTAGCTTTAAAGTCAGAAGACTGTGGGGTGAGAAGGGGTTACAGGGACTTATTTGTCCTTAAAGTGAATGAGAGCAGCTTCTTACAAGATGTGGAATCACAATCATATGACTTATATTATTCAACTGGAACTGCTCTGACCTTACCACACTGGGATCCTAGTTCCATTTTGTCTAAAATGTCTGAATGGCCTCCATGTCCAGGTTCTTCAATCTGAATATCAACTTGAAGGATTGAATGTTCTGGTATCCTAATGCCATCTTTGTCCAAATTCTCAAATTTTCCAGTCAAATTAAAGTGTTAGGATATAAGGAATATAGCTCGACTTTCTAAAATTGTCCATTAAAATTAGAAGTCCACCTATGGAATGCTGAGTGATTTTTCCACTCAGATGAGCCATAGTACATCATAGGTTGCTTGCTAAAGAGGCTGGGTTTTGGACTCATCTTGAAGAGTAAAGCAGTGTTATTTCAAGGCAGGTAAATATTGCTGTTCCTTTCTTCAGTAAATCCCAACAATTTTCCCTGCCTAATTGAGAAAAATACCAGCCTGCCTCAGAATACAAGTAAGTACTTAGTAAATATTCTGAAACTTGATTTTCTATTTGTGTTGGGTGATCTTCCAAAGTAATCTAAGGAAGAAATTGGTCTACCCAATAAAATTGACATAGCAGTTGCTTTAAATAGAAGACTAATCAAAGCCTCTCTACCTCCTCCCCTACTGAAGATGAAAGTTCAAATCTCAGCTATACTAATTACTGTGTGACAATAGGTAAGTCACTTAAACTCCCTGAGACTTACTTTCTTCATCCCTAAAATAACAATAATGTTAGCATCTATTTCACAGTATTACTGAGAGACTCAAATGAGATTATGTATATAGGATGTTTTATAAACATAAAGGTTTTTATAATATCTATTGGGTTATATTATTAGTTTATATTCTACTTAGGTAAAAATATCCTTATCTATAAAATGAGGAAATGGATAAAAACCTTAAAAGTCTCTTCAAATTTTAAATTCAATGAAACTGTCAGATGAAAAAATCTTGTACATTCTTGCCTTAATTGCTCATGCCATTCTCTCTCCATCTGGAATGCTTTCTACTCTGTTTATCTTATTTCTGTCTCCTGAAATAGCTCAAAGTCTTATAGTCTCTAGGAATCCTTCCACATTTATTCCATCCTGCAGTTATCTCTCCTCTATCTAGTGCTTGCATTTTTCAATGATGTTTATATATTGCTTTTTACTTAACAAGTTAACTCTTTATGTATAGGTCTGATTGTGCAACTACTTTCCTCAAAGATATTCAGTAACTCGGCCTACAAAATAAAAGGCAAAATCCTTAATTTTACATTTAAAACCCCCCTTCTCCATCCGCAACACACACACACACATACACACACACATTACAAACTACCTTTCCAGTCTTGTGGCACAATACTCCCTTTCACACAACTCTATCTTCTCTATACTCATCTAAATTTAACTGTTTGTTGTTTTCTAATTTTAACCTGCCATCTCCCTCCATTTATTTGTGAACAACATTCTGCTTCCTTTATTTGGTCAAACAGTTGGAATACTTGACTTCCTTCAAGGCTGAGCTCTGCTGTCACCTCCTCCTTGACTGCTAAAACTGATTCACCAACTAAAAATGATTCACATTTCCCTCCAGCTCAAATCCTTATCTGTTTGATCAAAAGATTTTGACATTCCAGAGCATTGGGCTCAAGGTAATTATTTTTGATAGGCTTAAACTTGGGTACAAAAATTAACTCACAAATAGAAAATGCATAGTTAGAGAATACTTCTGTAAAGGGAGTTATAGTTCAATATAGATCAGAAGTGGGTTACATTGGCCAGAAAAGCAAACATGATCTTGGGATGTGCTATGAGGGGCATAATTTCCAGAAATAGTCGAGCAATCAGCCTAATGTACTCTACCTTCCTCTCACCTCCCAAATATTTTGTTCAAATTTGTGTGCCTTATTTTTAAAGGACATTGATAAACTGGAGGGTGTCCAGAGAAAGGAAGCAAGGATGGTGAAAGGTGTTGAGTCCATGTTGTATGAGGATTGACTGATGCAACTGAGTATATTTAACCTGGAGAAGTAAAGACTCAGGGAAGACAGAATAGCTTTCTCAAGAATTTGCAGTGCTCTCATGTAGAGAAAGGATTAGTTTTATTTGGTTCTGTCCTGAAGGGCAGGGCCTGCAACAATAAATGAAAGTTTCAAAGACAGAATTTCATGTTCTATGCCAAAAATGGCTTACTAAACTTTTAGAGTTGTCCACAAGAGGGTTGGACTGTCTCCTTTAGAAGATGTGTGTATATGTGTGTGTGTGTACGCTTGCGCATATGTATATATGTATGTATGCATATATGCATATATGTATATATAAATATACATACATTCTAATTTTCTACAGTCTTTTGCATACAAGATTTTGTCCCACATTTTGTCCCACATCTGTCCCACTCTTATATTATAAAGTCCTTGAAGTAATGGAATATGACTTTTAAAAAATATAATCCTGAGAAATTGCACAAAGTAAGCATTCAATAAATATTCAATAAATATTTGCTGCATTTCTTTGAATAATTTCCTCAATCAGATTGTAAGTACCTTGAAAGCAGGGACTATATGTTTCTGTGATTCTCTAGAATTATCTTAGTTGAGTGTCTAACATTTTAGTTAAGGTTTTTCAAATGGGGGTTCACTCTGAGGAATGAGAAAAATTAGTCATATTTTCTTTTAGATGAAATATGAATATTTCTGGAAATTTTAGCAGAGTTATTTTGGATACCACATATACATATATATACACACACACATGTATACATACATATATACATATATATGCATATACATACATACATGTGTGAGTGTGTGTGTGTGTAGCCCTTAAAAAAAGAGCATGTTCTGGAAAAAGCACATAAAAGATACTGAAAAACATCTGTTAACTAACTTATGAAATACATGGGAAGAAGAGCAGAGAGTCTAACTCTTATGGATTATGTTTGTGAAGAGGATAAAGGGAGGTAAGGGTGGAGGGCCTTTATACAAAAATCCAGAGTCCAGTTGGGGTACCTTTAGGGGCTGGGGATATGGAGCTGAGATTATTATATACTTCAGTTTAGCATCTGTTCCCCTTCTGCTTATGTCAATGCAGATTACAGGGGAAAATGGATTTCAAAACAAAGCTTGCACATGTCTTAGAATCATTCGTGTCAGTGAAAAATTAAATCCACAACTTTAACATTTTCAAATTACCTTTTTATATTTATAGAAAAGTGTTTTAAGAAGTTAAAAATGAAGTTTTATATTCTAGTTCTTTTCTTTATAAACCACCCCGTATTCTCATCAAAAATAGAAAAAAAATGGCAAAATTTTCCAGAAATTTCCATATCTGACCTGATACTTAACATTAGCTATTTTTGACTTAGACAATTTGCCTTAAAGAATAAATGAAGATATCTAATAATTTGGTTAGATCATTTATATGTGAATATCAAAATCATAAATTTTTTAAAGTTTTCATTAACTAAGACAGGTAATGAAATTACTGTTGTCCCCATTTTACTGGTATTGTAGGTAGGTGGGTGACCATTACTTACATCAGTTCATTAATAATTACCAGTTTCTGTTTTTCTCAATTGTTATCATAACTCTCTGAGGTAGGTTCCAAGATCTCTCTGGTTTTCAGAGAATTGTCTTCCACTTAGTGCCTCTCCACGTGGAAGTTATTGGTCCCATTATTAAGCTAGGATTTGTATGTGTTAATAACCCAAACAGGGTTCATGGCCCCAGAGTTTTTGCATTGCAAAGGCTCATCCTCTTCATCCCATCCTCATGTTTTATCTTCATTCAGTCTCAATATGTAGTTGAATAAATGTTTAAACTAACCAAAGCATAGTAATAAACAGAATCAGGAAAGAGGACCAATATTAACTTTCATGTATTTTCCCAACCAAAGTTTTTAATTCTACAAATTCCAAGCCTTTCTGTTTTAATTTTCCAAATATAGATAGAGTAGAGTAATCTAAGATAAGACTCACTTCCTCTCTCATTATAAAATTTTCAGCGTGGCCAAAAAGATTGAAGATATATTTCAAAATTTGGGTGCAAGAAGAAATCCCATAGCCTTCAATGACAAGTCTAGTGACATCTTCTAGAACATAGCTTCTTAAACTTTTCCCACTCACAATACTTTTTTGCCCAAAATATATTTATGAAACCCAGATATATAGGTATATAAAATAGGTATACAAATAAAGTATTTATTGATGAATCATAAAGAAATTTATTTTACAATAATTCTCTGGTATGTATATAATTTTACTGTTTACTAAACATGAAAGCAAATTCACATACTAATGAGATGGATGTGCTTGTTTACTTTTACATAAAGAATTAAATCTTGGTGGAATCTTTGATACTGAAGGACATAAAGCATCCTCAAGGTTTATCAGAGTTCACCTCTTTTTTTTAATTTTATAATAATCAATTCTAAGAGTGCCACTTTGCATAAATATGTAGTACAAAATGGCAGAAGGGTGTTTAGGGCTACTTCAGAAATTGGAAATTCTGTCCTAATGCTAAGCCAAAATTCATTTAGCAATTTTTTTATGAAACTCTAGTTTTAAACCTGTGACACCTGATAACTAGGCAAATTATTGTTGAACTTTTAATGGCAAATGACTGACATTTTTTAGTACAATTTGTGAACTCAACTTAGTTTTTTAGAGTCAAAATTTGAGGGGAAGCATTTCTGAAACTTCAGATGAAGGATTAGCTCTTATAATTAATTATTTTGGAAGGTTGTTTTCCATTTTAAAATCAACTGTAGTTGTAAACATTTCTAAAGAACCATTTCCACCCTACTCTTTCATATGTTAATTTTTTGTTCAAACATAACAATTTTATCTTTTAACATATAGGTGTTACAAATTTTCCTTGAAGTGACATATTTAAACCATTGAATATTTTAAAAATATCTGACAAATAACAGTTCCAAGAGGTGGCAAAATAAAAATTATTCATGTATGTTTCTTTCATAAACATATCTTAAATAAAGTAACAACTGTTCCATTTGAGAAATATCGCTTGTTTCATTTAACTGAATTTCAAATTTTAGGCTGCCATTAAACCAGAATTGGTCATTATTAATTTCAGAAATTCTTTTGGAAGCAGTATCATTCCATAAATAAATGTTCATACTTTTTCACATGAGCTATTTCTGACATTTTAATGGCAGCTGGTAACACAAGGACATTTCTTATCATGTAAGACTTTTTAGTTTTTACCATTAAATAAGTTTTGTAAGACAGAAGTAAATACTTTTCATAGACAGTAAGAAGTTTTTTCAAACATTGTTTTTTTCTTTATTTGAAAATGTCAAAAGTTCTTCAAAATATTCCTTTGGTTTATTGTTTGATATTAAAATGTCATTTTAATTTGGTTGGTTTCATGCTTTCCACAGCCAAAACTTCAATACAAATTAAGCAAAGAGGTTTTTCCACGCCATCATCATTATTAGAAGTAAATTCATTTTGCAAAAATGATTAGACATATTTTCTCTGTTTTGTCAATTTAAGCATACTATAGCCCGCTAGCAAAGACTCTCCACACTGCCATCAGGATTTTTACCTCTTCTGTCTAAATTTAGCCACTTAATAATAAAAAGATTTGTCCTAAAAATAAATAAATATTGCTAATAATTTTTCAAAGAAGTACTAGTTTTAGTGTGTGGAATTTCACTTGTGCTTAATTTTTTTAATTGATATTCACATTTACATACATTTGTGATGATGGAGAAATATTACTAAAGTACTTTTGTCTTTACTTGCTTCCATTAAACTTTTGTCTTTCTGTAAAAAGAAGGGAATAGCAACAATTTTCTAACATTTTAAAATATTCTAACATAATATAATCAAAAGATGTACCATTTTGAAACTGATGTGCTGAGGAATGATGATAGGAAAATATTAAAAATCTTTATTTTCCATAATTCAAATATTATGTTTCTGAAAGAGCAAAAAACTGTGTATTCAGAAAAAACAACACAAAAAAGCATTGCAACTCATAACATAGTCTTGAATCTGAGCTGAAGTCTTTCTGACAGCATTCATTTGTGTTGCATTGTATGATGGCAAGTGTAGTGCAAAATGCATATGTTGTCTATTCAGAACCAAGGCTGTAGCAATTTTTTGTGATACAAAATGGGCAAGTGCTACCAAAACCATTTCAAATTCATTGAGCATTTGATTTTGAATTAATTTTTGATCATTGATCAGTTAGAAATCTTTTACTATTGTAAAGTTTTTCACAACACCACCACATTCAGTTATATGACTCCATATGGGGTTGTGACCCACAATTTAAGAAACACTGATCCCTAACCATAGGAAGATTCCATTTCTTATGTGAATAAAAAAAATTCTCATCTCCAAGATTAGATGATTTCCTTTACCCTGAGATACACAGACCTGCTTCTGAGCTAAAGAGCGCCCATCACACCAAAACTATCCTTGACTCCAACCATGACTACAACTTATGACAACAACTCTGCCCTTCTGCCTTCTTGAGGGATTCTGAGACTTAGATCATGTGCTTTACTAGAAACTAGGAAATGATAGCTTTATTTAGAGAGGACTCTTTTTACTTTTTAATTGTAAATTTCTTGTAAAGAAACACTTACCTTATCCTGAGGAAAAATCATCTTCCCTGATTAGGAGTCTTTTTGCCTTGTCACAAGAACTCAGATCACTGAGAATTTCTATTCCAAAGTTCTGCTGTCAGTGAACTTTCCACTTCTCACTAGCCTTTTGTATATTCACTACTTCAATCCAGATCTAGGTTATATCCCAAACAGGTTATTGATTTATTTTCAGAGTCTTAGTAAAGATTATTGGTTGAAGGGTAAGAGTCAGCTAGCTTCTGATAACTTTTTTTGACTGGATAGATAAAATGCTTTGCAATTCAAAATTTGTTTCTACTATATAATATTGTGCTGGTATTTTGTAGTTGAAAATGCTTGAGTGCTTTTATCGCTGCACTATTTGTTATACAAAAAAAGTAAATATTGAGCACATAGAATATGTCATTGGCCCTAAAAATGGAACTGAAACTGAAATATTATGGACATGCAAACTTCTTGTGTTCATAGGATTTCTAAGCAACTGGCTGAAAAGTAAACAAATAAATCTATCAACTAGTTGTTGTTTTCTATACAATACCAAACAGCTGTTTTTTCCACTAGTCTTTGTTTTGTTCTTCCAGAACTGATTGATTATTTTGGCATTATGTAGATGTAGCACATGGTGAAACAAATGGCAGCACTCTGATTCTGTGCTTTGTTTTGTTTTGTTTTGTTTTCCAAGCAAACTTCTTTAACTATGTAGGAGACATGAGCTCTGCAATCAGAATGGAATTGCAAGGTATTTCCACCATTAATTCATTTCAGCAAACATTTATTATTCCCTCTCCATGTGCTAAGAATTTCCAGAACAAGTGTAAACATTCATTTTTACTTATTTGAATCCCCAAGTATTTTCTAAAATGTGGAATTCGACTAACACTAATAGATAAACTTTATACAGTACTTGAAAGTCAGCAGTACATTTTCTCATTTGATCTTTACAGTAACTGTAAGGTGAGTGCTATTATTATCTTAATTTTGGAGATGGAGAAACTAAGGCTGAAAGTTCAAATGATTTAACCAAGGTCCCACAGCTAGTAAATATCTAAGGTAGGCTTTGAATGAAGATCATCCTCACTTTTAAGTTTAATGCTCTCTTCACTACACCACCTAGCTGCTTCTGTTAATTGATCTTCTTGTTCACTAGTTTAGAAGGAAACCATCAAGGGCTAAGGATAAATTTTAACAGAAGAAGAAGATTCTTGTAAGGAAGAATTTTTTAAAGATTGTCCATGGAAAGAGGCAGGGGTTGATAGAGTTATAGCATTTGCATTGAAGAGGCTTAGAATTTAGTAGAAATCTGCATTTTATAGATAAGTAAACTGAGAATCAGAGAAGTAGGGTTACTTTGACAAAATCATAGTAGAAATAAGCAATTGAACCAGTTTTCAAATCCAGGTCTCCAGACACCAAATCTAGTGTTGCTTTCACTTCATGTGACATTAGTCAACTAAATCTCCTCCAAAGAAAGGTCCTGACAAACAAACCAGTCTGGGGAAGGAAGTTGAAATCCTATGAGGGAACAAGTTTTCTTATGTGATAAAATAATGGCCGTGAGAGACAAATAGTCAAATTGAGAAATGAGTTCAGAGAATCACATATACATATGTAAGAATATCTGTTTGTATCTATATTTGTATATAGATACAGATATTTGTTGTTGTTCAGTCAATTTTCAGTCACATCTGAATCTTTGTGATCCCATTTGGGATTTTCTTTGCAAAGAAATTGAAGTGGCTTGCCATTTTCTTCTATAGCTCATTTTACAGATGAAAAAACTAAGGCAAATAGGGTTTAGTGACTTACTTAGGATCACACAGTTAGTAAATGTCTCAGGCCATATATATACCCATACCCATACTTATAACTATACCCATATCCATACATATACTTATGCACATGCACATATTGTACATGTATGTGTGCATATATACACATGCATATGCAGACACATATGTATACACATGCACGTGTACATTCACACATTGCATATGAATGTGTGTATGTAGATGTGTATATGTGTGAATATGTGTATGTGTATATGTGTGAGTGGTATATAAATGCATGCACACATGTATATATGCACATGTACACACATACATATGAAGTAATCGGGAAGACATTGAGGAACTATACTACAAACAGTAGAGCTGGAAGAAATCTTCAAGGTCATATAGGTCAATTCATTTCATAGATAAGGAAACCGACTTTTGTAGAGAAAAACTGACTTTCCCAATGCATTTAAGTAGAATACTAATTAGTAGAATCAGGATGCAAAGTGTCCTATGATGATATTATCAGAGGAAGGGACAATATGATACAGTAGAAAGAACATTGTTTCATTTGGACCTGGGTTCAATTCCTATCCTGGATATTGCCTGTGTGACTTTGGGGAAGTTTGTTTAACCTCTCTGCGTCTCTCAAATAAAATAAAAGGTTTACACTGAACATACTCTTAGGTCTCTCCCTACTGTATATCTATTATCCAATCACATTTCTTCTGTCCAACGTAGCACTGAAGGGCAATGGCTTTTGATGTATTTGTTATAGTCTTTACCTCCCTGAGTGAAAGTATCACGGACAAGTTAACAACATGCTTAAAAAAAGACTAGAGTGGACATAACCAACACTTTAATCTTCTATATAACATTTCTGAAAAGTGATTATGCTCCACACTCAACTGCACCACTTGAGTATGTTCTAGGCTCTCTGCACTTATAGTTTATGTAGACCTGAACTCCTCCAAAGGAAAGACTTGGTGCTCTGGTTATCATGGGTACTAGAAATCAAGGAGTATGTTGGCTTTGGGTTGTTCCACATACTCTGGCATAGTTTTAGAATCTGAACATAATTCCCCTCCCTCCTCCTATCCCTTTTAAAAATTCTTTCAACATTGTAACATAATAATATTTAGTTTAGATTTTCTATTTTTATCACTTACAGAAGGGCTCTCAGAATCTAGGTTATTCATTTAAAGGATGTAGATAAGTGATACAAAAGGGAATATAATATTAGTTGTTATACTCACAAATATTTTCAAAAAGAGAGATTCTTGCCCTGAAATAGCTTTTTCATTCTGTAAAACCACATTAGATCTCCGCCTATACTCCATAGGCCCAAATATAAATAAATGTATCAGCTTCTTTGGTCAAGGAGTTCAGCATCTAATTAAAGATGAAACTCTCTCACTAGGAATTAACATGTTGGAAAAGGCATTCCTAGGCTCAGTCTTATAACAAGGCAGAATAGGAATTTTCTCTTCAGATGTCTGACCAGTTCAACAACTAGAATTTGTTGTTTTTCACTAAGGATTTGCCTTTCCAGGTCCTTGCTTTAAAACAAAAATATCCACCATAAGGGCAATATGATAAACCATTAAGATATAAATGTTAATGGATTTTAAATATACAATATGTATAAGTTGTTGGGGAAAATATGCATATAAAAATGTCTCCCGTCCTCAAAGAGATTACTAAGGAAGAAAAAATAGTAAATACTCTATATGGGTCTTTTTCTGCTACTTATTAGTTAAATAATCTTTGGAAAATCATTTCATTTCTCTGGACCTCAGATTCAGAACTGGAACTAAGACAGGGTAACTAGAACTTTGCCTCAGGGCACTGAAGCTTGAGAGTTGCTAAAGACCGGTACACCTTCATCAGACAGAAAAGACAAAGTTAAGAGCACCTATTTAATAAAAATAATTAGTTAAAATAGAGAGTTAATATGTAGAATATTTCTTACCCTAGCCTGGCACGTATCCTAAGAAAGTTACTCTCTACACTTATTATTCTTCTCATGGTGGTCTTCACAGTCATGATTTTATGGTGTCTCCAGGGACCCCCATTTTCTGTGTAATTAACTGGGCTTTGGTGTCATCCTTAGTGTTTACAACATTCTCTCTACTGTTTAGTGATACTACATCAGCTCTATATCCAATACTCTGTGGAAGTGATAAATTCTTTCAATTTTGAATTCCACATATTATTAAATGCCTAGGAATGTGGCTTTTTAAGGACTTTGTGGGTGACTTTCATCTTAGTCTTGATCTCAGGTCTTGGAAGACAGAGCTGCTGGTTCTTTAACTTTTCCCACAATCTATGAGAATTGCTTAGCAAGTATTAATTTACAATAAATAAATAAATGGATAGGTAAATAATTGAACAAATGGATGGATGGATGGATGGATGGATGGATGGACAGATATATAGATGGAGGAATAAATGACTTTTTCCCTTTGCTAAAGCAATTTAGTAGCAAGTTTTGTTTTTCAAGGCAAGATATTCAAGTCCCAAATGGAAGGATATCTGCTTTTTATCTCTGTTCTGAAGTCCTTTAATACTTTCTTCAGTAACTCCCCTCCTCCTCCCTTCTACAAGGCTGACCAGCTTATGTTTGAAGTTAGGGAAATGTTAGGCTGACCTTTCATGACCATAATTCCGCTGCCAATTTTTAATTTGGTGTAAGGTCCTAGGAAGAAATGAGACTAAGGGCATGGCAGACTTGGGTTTTTGATGGATAGCCCTACACTGACCCTGGAGGCCTCAACAAGTGACTGAGCCCTAGCAATGATCATACCTATACTTTTCTACTTTAAAGGATGACTGCCAGAATAGAGAGAACAGAGGGAAAATGATGGAATGGAAGTTTGGCAGGGAGGATACTTAAAGGAGTCAAGAATATGAAGGAAGGACAAACAGTGATAAGGGTAGGAAGTAGTCAAGGTGTTGAGAATGAATCTTGACTTTGGAGACAGAGGACTTGGGTTCAGATCCTGACTTTGGTATTTACTATGTGATAATCATATTTCTTCACTGAGCCTCAGTTTCCTTATCTGTGAAAGGAAGATGATGACTGTACAATCTCTTTGCTTCCTTTGAGTTCAAAATCCTGTGTGTGAAAACAATTAAGGTGAGGTACAAAATGAGCATATTTCTAAGTGCCATATATATCTTTCCTTCTAGCCATCACTAACCTTGGGGCGACACATGAGACAAGGGAAACATTAACATGCGACCAGAGTCTAGAATTTATGCTTTCACACTGCGTCTCAATTAATCAAAGATTTGCCATAAAACTCAACTGGCAGCGCTCAGTGCAGAAGCAAGTCATAAAATATGAGCTGATTAATTTCCTCCTAATTTGTATGATAATTAAAATTCCAACTTTTAATTCCGTTAATTGTCCTCCCACAAGGAGGTTGATTGGGCTTTACTAATGCCCGCTGTGAAAGTGCTCTTCCCACAGGTCCCGCATTGTTTCCTTTAAAATGAAGTGTTTTTTAACATTATCCTTTGGTGGTTCTCAACCTTCCTAATGCCACGACCCTTTAATACAGCTCCTTATGTTGTGGTGACCCCCAACCATAAAATTTTTTTCTTTGCTACTTCATAACTGTAATTTTGCTACTGTTATGAATGGTAATGTAAATATCTGATATGCAGAATGTATTTTCATTGTTACATATTGAACATAACCCACAGGTTGAAAACCACTGCTTATACTCATAGGGAAATGAGGGTAGACAATTTTTCCTCTG
>CM053596.1:225809170-225834788 GCA_028646575.1 Pseudocheirus occidentalis | reverse complement strand
ACTTTTTCATATTAGATTTTTCTAAGGGCAGCTAATTGTCCTGACAATTTTCTTGAGTGCCATTTCCACTGAGATAATAAAATCAAAAAATCATGATTACACTGTCACCAATGACAAGAATAAATTTTCTATTAAAAACATTAACAGATCTGCTCTATACTATGTATTTCTTTCTCTCTCTCTCCCTCTGCTTTTATCTATAAATACTCCTGACATGATCTAGTTTGGGGAAGAGCTTTCTATAAGTGTTTTCCCACCCACCGTTTCCCTTTGTTTTGTGAGACAATACAGTCTTTCTTCCTCCAGATTATTTTGCAGTGTTCTTATATTGTAAACCGATGTTGCATACGTGCCTTACTATCTCTCTCCTTTCTCATCAGGATCAAGTTTGTCATCCGAGGCAGCGTCATAGTTCTTTTGGCCTTTTCATTGTAGCAATAGTCAACCACTTACCCAATCTCCATGAAAGAACCTTCAGCAAAGTCTGAGGGTGCCCAACACAATTAAAATGTCAGGTATTGATGGCTATACACATAATTTGCTGAATTTCTACCCATTCCTTCAAGCCCAAATCAAATGCCAAATTCTTTCTGTCACTGGTTACTCTTATTAGCCAGATAATCAACAAGCATTAAGTACTTAATACCTATAATGATAATGGCAGCTAGGTGGCATAGGGGATAGAGTGGTAAACCTGGAGTGAGGAAGACTCATCTACCTCAGTTCAAATCTGGTCTCAGAGACTACCTGTGTGGCCCTGGGCAAGTCACTTGACCTTGTTTGCCTCAGTTTCCTCATCTGAAAAATGAGGTAGAGAAGGAAATGGCAAACCACTCCAGTATCTTTGCCAAGATAACACCCCCCAAAAAAATAGAATCATAAAGAGTCAATATGACTGAAACAACTGAACAACACAAACAAATGATAATACTCTATAACTAATTATTGTGGTTTGAGATACCCAATATGATAATAAAGGCCACTGACCCTCTCAATCCTATTAAGCTTCCTGTAGCATGATAGAATGGAAAAAGCATTAGAATTAGAATCACAAAACCTGTGGATTAAATCCTAATTCTGCTTCTGATTAGATGTGTGACCTCTCTAGGTCTATTTTTGTCTGTCAAAGAAGGATTGAATCAAATGATCTGCAGGCCCCTTTCAGATCTAAAATCCTACGATCTGCTCCCTAAAAGATTATAACAATATGAAGGAAGGTCAGAGATTTTGCTCCAGGTACTGGTCCTACTCAGAATTTAACCATGGATGCTGTCTCTCTAGTCACCGCATCATTTCCATTCTACCTTTTCAATGTCAATCCTTTTTTTCTATTGCTGAGACTAGATCCTCAATCACATCATGTCTGGATTATTACAATAGTTTCTTAATTGCCCTACCTGCAGCCGTCACCTCCCTCCACGTAATCCATCATATATACTACCACCAAATTAATATATTTTCTCAAATTTTCCTTGTTGTTATTATGAACTTAAAAATAGAAAAAGATAACAGCATATGAAACTGAATCTCCATTATATAGCACTTTTTTCTTTTTTTCTATGTTTTTAATTTAACATGGTAGGCCTTACATATCTGAATCCTCACTATTAGTCTTATACAATAGTTCCCATCTAGCCCTCTAAACTTTTTTCTGTTTGATTTTTTAATGAATCATTAGTTCTCTTTTCTTCAAATTAATCCACCTAAATACTCCTTTCTTCATGTGACTCTCATGCTCAAAAACTTTTTTTTAAGTTACACCATTAAAAGGATCAGATTCAAATATCTCATTTAAATGAGATTTAATTTTAATTTTAATTTTAATTTAATATCTCCATACTCTGGTCTAAATCTGCTTTTCCAGTTGTTTTCCCCTCTACATGGCTCCCCTGCAAAAATTGACCCACTTCAGCCAGCCAGATTAACTCACTGGCCATTGAAAATGCCTTATACTTCTAGGTAGAGTACAATGGAAGTAGAAAGGTTAGAGAAAGAGTTCTAGGAAGGGCTTGGGGGAAGAGGGATATGGGTGGTATGTGAAGGATTCATGGACTGGTAGGAATTTTAACTGGGCTTTCAAAGGAGTCAGAGTTTAACAGGAAAAAGAAAGGAAATTCTAGTTTGATTTGAGGGGAGAGACTGGGAAAGAAAGTATAGATAAAAGGCTCTTCAAACGTCTTTTGAATTTCTGACTAGCTTAGTGTGGGAGGTTTTAGAAAAATCTAATTATGTAAATTTAGTTTAATTCTCCAATCAAGTACACAGTCTCTTTTCACAAACCATGCAGGAACCACAAGTCATATAGCAAAGCAGAAACAAATTTTGTATGATAAACACTATCCAGTCATAAACCAGTCTTCCAGGTCAAATTTGGTTTTTCCCTCTTTCAGTCCATACTGAACACAACTTATTGCTTCCAGACAGATTAGCAAGGTAACTGAAAGGAAAATAAATGAATTATTCTCAACTGTCCAATAATGTTCAAATGGAATGGATATTTGTAGGAATGAGAAAACTATCCTTTTTGTGTCTCAGCAACAAGATTTACTTCGGCATAATTTTCCCCTTTTGACTTTGTCTTGGGAGATAGTATGGCTTCTGTTTTGTCACCAAGCTTCAAGATCTCTCATGTGGAACTGCCCTCCTAAGTTTCCTTCCATCAAATCTTTGGAACCCAACTGGGCTATAATCTGCAATGTTGACATCCTTTGCTCATCGAATCATATACCCAAATATCAAGCTGTTCCAAGCATAAAATTGTTCTATCTCTCCACCACCATTCTATATGAAGAGCCTCATGATTTTTTCTCCTTCAAACCAGCCTATATTTCTAGTCTAACAAGACCCTGACATCTTGAGAAGTAGCTCAATTGTCTCCATTTGTTGAGGACATATGAAGTCAAAACAGAAGTCAGCCATTATTGGAAAGGTCTTATTATTTGATGAATTCATAAAAGGAGTAAAAAGCTACAGCCGGGGGAAAATGTAGTTAAGTATAAATGTTAAATTTAAGAGGCTTGAGAGAGGCATGATCATATGGTCACAAGCAGATTAGTGTGGAAGGTATAAGTGATGTTCAGCATGGACTGAAAGGAGATACCGAATTTAGCCTAGCAGAGCAGTTTATGACTGTTTGGTGTTTATCACAAAAAACTTGCTCCTAAAGGACCAGTACCAGGAGTATCTAACCTTTTTTAGGTTATGGATCTCTTGGTCATCTAGGAAAATCAATGACCCCCTTCTCAGAATAATGATTTTCTAAAAATTCATAATGGAAGGAAGTGCTAAATTTCAGTTAGAAGTTAATGAAAAGGGGTGACTAGGTGGCACAGTGAATAGAGCACCAGCCCTGGAATCAGAAGGATCTGAGTTCAAATTCAGCCTCAGACACTTAACACTTACCAGCCATGTGACCTTGGGCAAGTCACTTAACTCCAATTGCCCTGTACTACCCCTTCCAAAAAAAAAAACCCAAGAAGTTAGTGAAAATGATGTATTTTTTTTCCTGTCCAAGTTCATAGACCCCCTGAAATCCTAGGTTAAGAACTCCTGACCTAATATATCCTATAAACTCACTAAGTATTTGCATAGTTATTGATTTGTACTTTCCCCTTCTGAGCCTGTAAAGCTGAAAAAGAATATTTTAACATGAGGAGGGTATATGATTGGCAGTACCAATCACACCCAGGGAATGAACCAATAAACTAACTTAACAGGAAGAATAAGGTACATCAAATGACAGGCTTCTGCTTAGCATTTCCAAAAACATCTACTACATGGGTTGACAGGAAACATGAGCCTGGTAACTGACTCATGTTTATCTGCTCAAGTTCCCCACTTCCCATAGATGCTCTCAAGGACCTAGGTGCGTCTTCTGTTCTCTGAAGAAAACATTCTAAAAACTAACCTTCAACTAGAAACACAAGTCAGTAGGGGGAAGGGGCCTAGGCAAAGGTCAACAAAAAAGAGGGTGGTATATGGTAAAGCAGCCTGGCAATAGGCATAAAGATAAAGACTAAAAATTAATATGTGTGTCTCAAGGCAGGGACAAGTTTGCCTTATTCTAAGAAATAGGATGCCTTACACCAGGGGTTTTTAACCTTTTTTTGTAGCATGAACCCATTTGTAGCATGAACCCATTTAATGAAGCCTGTGGACCCCCTTTTTTCAAATGCATGAAATAAAATAATAGCATTACAAATAAATCAATTTTATTATAATAGAATTATCTAAATATTTAAAAGAATAAGCAAGTTCATAGTCCCCAAAACAATAGCCCCTGCCTTAGACAAAGGTAGATAAGTATTCACATACAGATTATTATATGAGGGACACTGGAAGGTCCTCAAATATTGTCCATCCTGATGCCCAAAATTCCACCATTAGCAATTCATTGCAAAAAAATATTTGCCCTCTCTACCAGGCTCAAATTCTTTAAAAAGTAAATGTCCTAGGAAGAGCTAAACATTAACTCCTCAAAAGATCAATTAGGTAGTTTTCAGATGCCTCTTTACTTACAAAGGTCACCGATTCAGAGGGCAGAATGAAGCGTATTTAAGGGAGGGAGAGAGGACATAGCTCATGTCAGAATTTGTTTTGCTTGACCTTAAATATTTGTAATAGGTTTGGTTTTCTTGCTTTCTCTGTGAGGGGGAAGAAGATGAAGAAAATTACGAACTGAAAATAAAATGGAATTAAATTTTAAAAAAAAGAAGATAGCAGGGACCCAAGATGGGAGCAGACTTGGCAAAGGAAAAAAGGAACATAAAAACTGGCCCTCAGAGAATAACACTGTGGTGCTGAGGGGTCAGGAGCCTAAATCTCATCCCTTCTCTTTTAGGCACCAAGGAACAGTAAAAAAGGTAGGGTGAGAGACAATAAAATAAGTAACTCCTGAGGAATGACTCAACTGAACTGTATTAAAACCTTCTAAAAGTCATTTTGATATGTGATTCACTCTCATTAAGTTGGCAAAATATCTTTTAAAATGGAACCTATTATAAGTAGAGTGTTTAATTGACAAAATATAACCTAGCTAAACCTCCCTGAAGATGATTTTTATTCTTTCCAATTTGGGAAATCACGCTCCCTTAATCTTGGCTGAATAGAGTCCTTCCAGGGCATATCTTTCAAGAGACTTGGGCGGCTCAATGCTTTTTCTTCACCTAATTAAATTAGGCAAGATAATTTTATGATCTAAAAATGGGGAAGTCACTTTAAGATCAAATGTTAACAGGGAAGAAGGATATGTCTATCCAGTCAGCTAGGGAAACCCAGGCTCTCACTGAAAAACTACCCCCAGAAACATGACGTACCACTTCTCTCAATGGTGATTCAGTTATACTCTTAATTGTGATTGATCCTGAAGAAATATTAAATTTATGCTCCCAAAATGGGGAAGTGATAGAGCAAGGAAAGACACTTGAGCTTGAAATCAAGATGGATAGATATACATATATAGATATTTGTAGATAGATAGATATCTGTGTTTAGATGTATAGATATCAGGATTCTAATCCCAGATCTGATGCAAATTAGCTGTATAATATTAAGTAAATTTGTTTACCCCTTTGGGTCTTAGTTTCCCCATCTCTCAATAAAAGATAATAGCACCTGCCCTGACTAGCTATAGGGACACAGATTCGTAGTATTAAATATAAATATGACATAAAGTGATCATTTGTATTTAATACTAATCTTCCCTTCCCTCCTCCTCCTTACTGACAGGCTTCAAGCCCAGGTTGGGAAGTTGGCCAAGGCCTCTCACTCCCCCTGGCCTAGATCTAAGTTGGGTCTAAGTTTGATCTTCAGTCTTTGAGATAGTCAACCTATTCAGATCTAAACAAGTTATTCTGAAGATGAGAGGATTCATGGGGCTTTTTGGTTGTTGGTTTTGTGGGGGTTGTTTGTTTGGAGGGGGGTATTTTTGTCAACCAAAGAACTGTGCAACCTTGACTTAGAAGTAACCTCTGAAGTGAAGTAGTCCAACTTATGTAGCAAATACATAAATATTTACTACCTGAGATTGGCTTAATTCAGGATTACACAGGCAATATATTGTAATTAAAAGATCCAGGTTTGAAGCCCTTCCCTTTTTTCCATAACTTAACAACCCCAGTGAAAGGGACTCACTGCCTCACAAAGCACATCAACCACAAAGAGGTATTGACCTTAACCTGACTTTGAGCACTGATAGATTTAGGCCTAGGATATGATATCTGAAGGGAAAGACCTGAAGAAATGAGACTCAGGCTGCCAGGGAGGGGGAGAGATAAAGGATACAGCAAGAACCAGAGAAGGACAACCGAAAAAGGAGATGGGAGAATGTCAAAGGAATTCATTATTATTTCTAAGGCCTAGCACTGGGGTCATTAGCAAAATGGAAAGCACCAAATGAAAGACCTTCTGCTAAATTGTATTCATCCCTTTCTGCTCAATAGCATTCATTTCTGCTAGGATTTAGGGATTGCATTTATGGATTTGTGATTTCCACTAATATTCCCCTTCTTGCCTTCTTTACAACATGTTGGCTTATTGCAACTGGAAAAAGTTCTGTCTCATTCTATATGTGCCCCAAGTAGGATGAAAGGTATTAAGGAACCAAGTGATCTGGGCCAGGTGTGCTATATTTTAAGAAGAGGAGGAGGGAGGAAATGATGATGTTATAGAATTTGGAGAAGAACAACCCAAATTTTTGTGTGAGAGTGTGAGTGTGAGTGTGTGTGTGTGTTTCCAAGTGATTACTATTTCTCTAAATAGAATGACTATAATAGTGCTCTTGTACTTTCTGATCTGAGGAAACCCCACCCTAATTCCACATTATCTCACTCACTTAATTGGCATCTCCATGATATTTCCAAATTGCTCATGAAACAATTTTAGTGTGTGGGGGCAGATGATTCAGCCCTCAATTCCAGAGCTCCATGCTCAGAATGGTTTTTAAATTCTTTCATGCTGTCTATTTCAAACCCAGTTCATTTAAAGATTATTTGTGTTGCTTGAAGAAGAAGACAAAAGTAGGTTAGATGAAGGTTAGGTATCATATCTACAAGGCCAAAATGTTATTTTCCTCTAGCAATATGTAAAACTCTGTACTCCAAAAGATCCTGTCTTATCCATAACACATTACTTTAGGCTACAAAAGAAGAAATTAAAACTTCTTTTTTGTCCCTGCTCTTCCACTCTCAAGTAAGCATTGAATTAATGTTGTTTGTTGAATGAACGAACAAACGAACAAATGAACGAACAAACGAATGAATGAATGAATGAACTATTCAGCACGATAAAAGAGAAGTCTTAAGTACATTTTCACTGCTTTCCTCTCCTGCCCTATATTCTTTTATGTGCTTTGTATAAAAAGTAACAAAAGGCCAAATTAATCACTCTTTAAAAGTACATACTCAACCCTTTTGAGGAATTTCAAGGAGAATATGTGAGTAGACAATAAGAATTTTGAAGGTAAAGATTGTTTTGTTTTTGTCTTGTGGTCTCAGCTCCTTTTTTTCTATCTATACAAAAAAGTTATATGACTCACCTATACTTGAATTAAATGTATTATTGATGAAGTTATGAATAGGAAATATGAAGTCTTTCAACAGACACGTCCTCCAATGGATCACATCTTTGTCATCTTGCAATTGACTGAAAGATGTAAAGTATATGAGATCCCAGGTGTGCTTATTAATTATGAAAAAGCATATTACTTAGAAGAACAAAAGGCTGCATTAAGGTTCTGCTTCTAACTGGCATCTCTCATATACACATCAGAATTACACAAGATTCTTTAAAAAGTATAACAACAGAAATAACTCCCTTAAAGAACCCCTGGCAATGAACCTCAGGGAAAGCATTACACATGTTTGGTATGCTTTCCAAAGATGTTTCTTCTTTTGATAGGGAAGATCCAGCAAATTGAAGAGTCCAAATTGAAGAGGAATTCACTATGGATAGTGAATCTTCCAGATATTTCTATTTATAGATGATCTTGTGCTAGTTTCATCAAACTCCAGAGCATTGCAGACTATTTTAGAAGATACTCTTTACCATTCAAACCACATATAATGACCAAGTGGCTAAAGAATGTTTAACCACCCAGATTATGACATGCAAGTGGATGAATGACCTATAGGGCTCATACATCTGTATGTATATCTGGAACACTACAAATGGACGAAGAGCTGAACCTGGAAAAAAACAGGAGCAAGAGAATAGAATGTATTTCCTTCAAAAAATTACATCTCTCCTTTAATGATCCTGTTTCTCCCAGAAAAAAATCCCTCTTTTTACTATCAATGTTTTTCTGATGTTTTGCATATCTTTGAGTCATCAAACATCATGGTCTCCAACAAACTGAAAATGAACATTATATGGTGAAGGGCAATGGAGAGTCATACGTGGGTGTGAGCCACCTGCAATATATAATCAATGAGGAACTGGGAAGACAGACATTAATAAAAAAAAAAAGGTCATCAGAGAAATGTTTGGTAGGAAGAGGTGACCCGATGCAGTGAAAACAATGGATGGCAGGTACTCTCAGTACTGGCATCTTTGAAATAACAAGAGAAATAGAGAAAATAGAAAAAAAGCTTCCAGCACTTTGGGTGAACCACCTTTGGCAAACTTAAGGAAGGAATTACACTGAATTTACTGGTTGTGATACTTATTGTTACAGAAAACATACAAATTGTCCAAAATCAAACGTGCATGTAAATATTGGAGAGTATCGCCAGCTCCCAGCGTAGCACTGTGCACCTTTATAAATGCTTGTTGGATTGAAAGCCGTGGAAGACATAATGCTTGCCCTTAAGGTGCACCCAGTTTAGCTAGGGAGACAAAGAAAATGAACATGAGACTAGAAGTTCAGAGACCTGGTTCTTTATCCCAACTCTGTTACTGATTCCCTTTGTCATCTTGGGCAAGTCCGTTAATGGGTTTGGGCATTGGTTTCTTGTTCTAAAAAGAAGATGTTGGCCCAGATGATATTTCAGTTCTTTCTCTGATATTTGCTAGCTATGTGGACCTAGGCAAAGTCACTTAACTTCTGTCTACCTCCGTATCCTCATCTGTAAATGGGGAATAATAATTGCACCCATCCCCTAGAATTGTTTGGAGGATCAAATGATAGAATATATGTAAAGCACTTTGCAAACCTTAAAACAACATAAATGCTGACCACCACTAGCTTTGTTATTATTATCATTGCTGTTAGTATTCAAGAATCCTAGTTCTCTAATTCTCTGCCTGCACAAATTACAAAAATACAGAATCTAAGAGTTTAAAGAGGCCATCTAGTCAAGCCTCTACACGAAAAAGAATTCCTTCAATTGCATCCCCTCCCCCAAACTAATCATCAGGCCTTGTCTGTCCTTCAGGGAAGTCACCTATTACCTCCCTAGGCAGTCATTTATGCATCGGAACAGCTCTTATTGCAAAGTGTTTCCTTAAATTAAACCTAAATCTGCCTCTCTGCAATTTCCACCTATTACTCTCCTCATTCTGTCCTCTGAGGCCAGAGAGAAAAAGTCTAATTCCTCTTCCATGCAACAGCTCTCTGATTAAGACAGCTAGTGCTTAAGTATTCTTTCCTCCAACTCTACATCATTCTATGGAATGTTCTTCTATCTTCTCCTCCTCCTGGGAAGCAGTGTGGCATATGGGAGAGTGTGGTGTGCAGAGGGGGGGAACATGGAGTCCAAATTTGGGTCCAAATTCCACTGCGATTTAATTATGTCTTCATGAACAAGAAACTCCTTCAACTCTCCAGTTCCCAGGTGCCTCATCTGTAAAACAGAGTCCAAAATTCTTGTACTGTCTACCTCCTATGTGTGCTATAAGGTTCAAATAAGATGAGGATATATATAAATATATATATATATATAAAGATCTGTGCAAACTTGAAATCACCTAGAGCAGTGTTAGCTATTACTCCTGACAGTTTCTGCATATATGTCTGCTTCTCTTTTTATTTTAAAATTTAATGCACAGAACTGAACAGCACTTGATGGCACCTTCTTCAGCCACCCTCCTGGATATTAGAAAAAATTGTACCATGCCCACTCTACTGAGAAAAGTCTTCACATGTATAAGGTAGCATCCCCCTAATTCACCAATGGTTTTGAGGTCATTGGGTATCCTCAACCTTGTTTAGCCTATCTACTGGGACGGTTTTACCAGGGTATGACCTCTGTCCATGCTACTGCTTCTTGGAACTACAGGTAAGAGTTAGATGAGAGGTGGAAACCAAAGATGGATGAGCAGATCCAGGTAAGGGAGTAAGGCAACTAGTACCTTTCTCATTATGAAAAAATGTGCCTCCTTAATGCTGCCTGGGAAAAAAATTAGCTTTCTTGGCAATTATGTCATATTAGAGAGTAGCACTGAGCTTGTAGAATACTAAAAGCCCCAGATGTTTGGTGGTGGCGGTTGTTTTTCACAGTACTATTATCTAGACACATTTCCCTTGAGAAAGCACATTTGTGGGAATCACAGGACTTCCCAGCCAGGGTCAGAGAGTTAGCTCAGATGAGCTTCTGCTGTCCACTGGCTTCCTGGGGGCCCTTAGGAAGGTCCACATGAGAAGTGCCCCCAGTCCCCACTGAATGAATTACTTCATTCACTTTTCTGTTATCTGTGAATCTTACAAGTTTAACATCTAGATATCTATCTATACTATTTATTTTAAAAAATATTTTATAAAAGCACAGAACCCGGCACAACGCTAAGCTACTCCACAAGACCCCTCCCTTCAAGGTGACATTGACCCTTTAATGATTATCCTTTGTGCCCTCTTATTCAACCAGTTCCAAGCTATGTAACTATACTATTGTTATTAACACACACCTTTCCATCTTGTTTACATGGATGGTTAGAAGGATGTCTCCAGGTACTTTGATGAACCTAGAGAGTAATATGAGGCAAACATACATTCAAGAACTAGATGGGCTTTGTCAGCTTTAAAAAGCTGTATGCATGGCTCTCATCATTATTGTGATGTAAGTGCTGTATGTATTCCAAGAAAAAAGAGATGTGTTTAGGCTGGATTGTTCAGTGGTGGATCCCTAAAAAAGGTAGAAGAGAATGGGCATAAATTGAATAATGAAGATGATAAGTACTGATAATAACAATGTTATTATAGCCAGTATTTTTATAGTACTTTAAAGTTTGCAAAGCATTTCATTATTATCATTATCTCAGTTTATCCTCACTACAATCCTGGGAGATAGATGCTATTGTTATTCTTGTTTGACAGATGATGCAACTGAGGCAGAAAGAAATTAAGTGACTTGCCCAGCTTTACACATCCAGTAATATTTGAACTCAGGTATTCTTGACTTCCGGCCCAATTCTGCATCCACTATGTCATGTAACTGCCTAGCCTAAGAACAGAGGAAAGGCTTTCTAGACAAGTGAAATGAGATGTGCAAAGGTTCAGAAAAAGAAAAGTGAGAATAAATTTCCATTGTATAGGGACTGGTGAAGAGACTGACTTAGGGGAAAGAACCACCTTGGAAAAGAAAAGGTTAGAAAGGGAAGTGGAGCCAGATAATGGAGACACTCAAGTTCCAAAATGAGTACTATAGCTTGGATCAATGTGACTTAATTCAGCAAGCATTTATTAAGTCCTAACTATGTGCTGTGGATGTATAGGGTGTTCAAGACTAGCACCTCTGGTGTGGGAGCTTGCTGAGCACTTTTCAGGGCTGCTCATCCACTTTTGGTGTCTATGTCTCACCCAACTCTCACTTGAGGCTCCAAGAAGTTGTAGCATGGGCAGAGGTGACACCCCAGTAAAACTATCTCTGCAGATGTACTAAACCCATCTTTGAGGGTTGAGAGTAACCAAAAGGTCTCAAACCCATTGGTGAATTAGGGGTATGTCTACCCCAAGCACTTTCCCTGGTGGAATGAGGAGATAAGAACAATTTGTTCCAACAGCCGTGAAGGCAGCTGAAGCAGGTGCTGTGAAGTACTTAAAGAGGTTCCCAGACTTCTTTGGCCTACTGTTTCCTTTAAAAAAAAAAATACTCAGTGCCCACTTGGAAAGCTATTTTCTTTAACCCTTTAACATTTATTTTTTTATTTGTGTAATTTCAAGAAATGTATTTTTAAATGACCATTTTAAATTTAATAATTTATGTAAAATTGTAGTGCTTTTCATGCATTAAAATTTTGATTATGCCATATTGCATCATATAACTGTATAGTATCATATTATAAACAAGTCATTACACACAATTATTCCTGTCAGTGCATGCTAAACTTCCCAACAATGCACAACAAACTCACTGGCCAACACTTGTTTGTTAAGGCCTGTTGGCAAACATAACCACGGATTGGTCATAACTTTCATTTTGTGTTTATTTGGAAAATAATATAATCACTCCAACTTAAACTCTGTTACCAACAAATGAAACATGTACAATGTTTCAAAATACTCTTCTTTTGTTATGCTTCCACCACCCTTTATTTTTATTCAATGACCCCAATTGAACCCAAGGTTACTATCAGCCCCCCTGCATCATTCCACCACCACCCCCATGGAGTGGTATCACCCACTTTCAGAACCTCTGGCTGTTAGAACTTGGTCAGACTTTGAAGACACTAAGGTTATCCATTTTATCCCAGGTTATCACCAGCCATCCTGACTTCTGTCTTGACATTGGACTTTGATGATTCTGGAAGAGATGCTGATGACTTTGTTCACCTCTGCCACATTTAAATCCAATTCATTCAGAAGTCAAGACATTATCCAGGATGACAATGGTCCTCTTCAAAAGAAACGACATACAACTACATACCAGGCACTGAAATGAGAATGGCGTATGCAAAAACAAATAAGCAAACAAAAACCGTACCTGCCCTCAAGGAGCTTAATTCCACTGATCAATAAAGCTTTCTTAGGTTATCTATACCAATCAATAGTGATTGTGCTTTCTCCTGAGTCCTTAATGGCCTTCAGACTATACTATTGAGTAACTCAAGAAGATACACTGTATTTTCTGGCTTGACTCTATAACCCCTCACAAAGAAATGAGCTTTGAATTGTTCACTGTCATCCAGGGCTAGACTAATCCACTGGAAAATTCCTGCATTTGATCCCTGGCTGGTAGCCCACAAACGTATTTGTACAGCTGAGAAGGGAACAGCAAGTCCAAACCACCTATAGGAGCTCTTTTCCCTAGTCTAGAAATCAAATATTTACTCCGTCTAGCCCAGTAGAGGCCTTCCCAATATGGACAAGCTATAAATCAACCTATTAAGTTGTCAGGGTTTGTTTTTCACATTTTTCTACTTTGCATTATGATAGTTTCTCCCTTATCTCATCTCTACAATCCAAATATCCAGAACCCTCTTGTTGTCCCACTGCTGCCTAAAATGTATCACCTAGACCTTTCCTTTTGGACTCAAAATCCCCTTTCTTAGCTCTATACTGACCTTCCTGCCTTTGCTAAGCCTCTTCTCAGTCAACTGTCCTTTTGGAAAGAATAAAACAAAATAATTCACACTCAGGTAGTGCAAAGCATTAACTTTTCTCTGAAGAAATTAAATTTTAATAGATAAGGATTCTTTAGCCCAAAGGGTTAATAGTGATAGTTGTCACCTACAAAAAAAAATCAATGAGGTAAATCTATTTTTTTCTTTTGTTGAGGTGGACTTTCTAGAGATCCCTTTTATTTACACCATGTAAATTTCTACCCATTGTTCTTATGCTTAAGATCAGCCTTCAGATTTATAAATTTTGATAGTTTAATTAGGCTAGTTTTCTACCATGCATTCAGTGATACTAAGAAATGCTGATCTCCTTAATCCCTAAATGCAAGGAAAAGTCACAAAATACAGAGAAGTCTTAGGGAGAAAAGAAACATGAGCAGATTTAGAAAAAGGTAGGTGTGTAATCTTCCTAAAATACCTGCTCTCATTGTGTCACTCAGCCAAAAATCTTCACTGGCTCCCAAGTGGACACCACATCAAGTCCAGACTCCCCTGCCTGACTTTCAAGACCACTCCATGATTTGTCTGCACCTTAAATACCTGGGGACATGGAGAGACCTATCTGAACATTTTGCCCTGGTCAAGTTTCTCTCCTCACTACTCTGCCTACTATCTCATCATAACTACCTCTGAATCTTTGCTCACAATATTCACCCTCTTTTCTCCAGAATCATTTCCCCATGTCCCTTTGTCTAAACAAGAACTAAATCTAGTTCCAACTTCCTCTGTGTAGTTTTTCTTACAACTCCAGTCTTCATTGATTTCTCCTTTTCCTGAATTCTATAATATTTATAGGCAAAGATTTACAGATTTAGAAGGAGGAGGGACCTTAGAAACCATTGAGTCCAAGCCCCTAATTTTATAGATGAGGAAACTGTGGCCCAGAGAGAGGAAATGACTTGTCTAATTCTGTACCACACAATTTAGCATTTAATTACATGCTGTCTTGAATTTTTCAGTGTTGCTGCACGTGTTTTTCTTCCCTCTCCAAATCAATTGTATATTATTTCCTGGGAGGAGGAAAATGTACGTGTGTGTATGTGTGTGTGTTGTGCACATGTGTGTATGGGGGAGTATGGTGTGTGTGTGTGTGTGTGTGTGTGTGTGTGTTCCTCCTCTTTTCTCTTCCATAGCCCCTAACACAGGACTAGATGGAGCAGCCCCAGATACTTTGATTGATAGTGAGTTCTTTTCCTGGAATGCTCTCATGTCCAGCCCTGCCCTATGGCAAGTAGATGGATGAGATAACCTCCTAACATCCCTTCCTTCCCACTCCCTCCCCACTCCTTTCTTCCCAGGCCCATGAAAAGGTTTGACAGCTCTATCACCCTATGGCACTATCTTCCAGTGATTCAGATCCCTACCTCACCTGATTCTCATTCTCCAGGGGATTTAAGGGTGAAAGAAATCAGGCTAGCAAGTGCTCTTCAGATAAAGACGGGATATAAATATAAAAAACATTGGATAACCACACCAGCACTGGACCTGTAATTAGGAAAGATTTCAGAGTCTTTTGTCTTATCAGTGATTTTCAGGCAGAGCCAGGAACAAACAGACTACATTTGCAGGTGTCCCTTCTTTTATGCAACAACTTTGTTACTGAAAAGTTTTATCAATCAACTTTATAAAAATTATATAAATTAAATATTTTTTAAAATCATAAATGAATTTCTATTTAAAGAAACCCTAACGTGAATACTTTTAGAGAATGAGAACTCTGTTTATGCTGGGAGTTCTACTGGAAAGAACACCATATTCAGATTCAGAAGGTGAGTTAAATTCTACCTCCTCCACTTCTTTCCTTTGTGACCTTAAGCAAGGTCCTCTTCTTCTAAATGAAAATGTTAAAATAGAGGATCTCTAAACTTTCTTCCAAATTCAAAATCTGGACTTCTAAATTACTTAATCTCATTTGCTTAAAATGGAGGTCAACTGTTTGTACCTCCTACCAACTCCCTATAAAATCAATAAGTTTTCAAATCAACACATATTAAGTGTTTTGCTATGGGGCCCTACTGCTTTCTCCCTGCAAGGCTGAGGAATGTAGTCCACATAGAGAAGCCAATGCTGAGAAAAGTCCTTTGAGTTCTTTGTAAGAAAGCCTCAAAGGAATCTAAAAATAGGTGCAGAAGATTATTTGAATAGCAAAAAGAACCCTTCTGCAAACTAGTAACTTGTATGTGTGGGTTTTTTTTTTACTAAAGGGAAGAATAAAATGAGAAAAAGCTAATCAATAAAAAAGTACTTATTAAATGCCTATTGTATGCCCGGCAATGTGCCCGGTGCTGGGGCACAAAATTAATGAAATACCTCCTACTCAGAAGAAGCTTGTGTTCTAATAGGAGAATGCACAAGACATACAAGTACATTCAGAATAAATGTAAAAAAATAAATTATACAAAGTTGTACAAATAACATATACAAAATTATACAAATAAATACAAAACTATGAGAAATTACAAGCAGAATGGTTTCAGAAAAAGCTAGAAAGATTACATGAACTGATGCAAAGAAGCAGGAGTACATTGTATACAATAAAAGCAATATTGTACAATGAAGAACTGTGAATGACTTATCTATTATCAGCAATACAAATAATTCCAGACAATTCCCAAGGTCTAATGGTGAAGCATGATATCCACTTTCAGAGAAAGAGCCGATATTGTCTAAATATAGATGCTACGAGGGAAAGGTAAGGAGGGAGTGCCTACCAGACATGGAGAATAGCTAGCTCAAAGGCATAGAGAAAAGTAATGGAGTTGTGCGGTGTATGAGTAACAGGAAGAAGACTAGTTTGGCTATATCAAAGAGTGTAGAGAAGGAGTAATGGACAATGAGTCTGAAAAGAGAAATTGGGGCTAAATTGGGAAAGACTTCAAAAATTAAGCACAGGAATTTATCTTTGATTCTAGAGGTAATAGGAAACCACTACAGTTGACTGAGTAGAAGAATAACATGGTCACATTTGTACTTTAGAGAAACCACTTTGAAAACAGTGTGAAGGATAAACAAAAGACGGGAAAGATGTGACCAGTTTGGAAGCCATTACAATAATGAAATCAAAGTCACATTGGCTTCTGCAGAGGAAGAATTCTGAAAACATAGCCCACTATCATTTGTCAATTCATTCAATATGCATTTATTGGTTAGCTACTATCAGGAGATCTTATGCTAGAAACTCTGAGTTTTTACAAAGACTAGCTTTTCCTTTCAATTTGATTTAATAAGCATTTATTAATTGCCTCCTATATCCATTGCACTATTTTAGGCCCTGGAAATAGGAAGACCCCCCCCAAAAAAAACAAACCTAAAAACAGTTCCTGCTCTCAGGAACCTTGTATTATATTTGGGATACATACAAAATACACATTAATAATGATAATATATTGAAAGGAAATACAAAGTAACTATGGTGGGGCTGGGGAGAAATGTAACAACAGGCAAAGGTACAATCCTTGTCCTCAAGCTGCTTACAATTTAGTCAGGGAGACGAGACAGCTAAATGAATGAGGATTTCTTTTATAAACCTTATCCATATCACCATTTTCTCATTTCAAGGAAAAAAAGCTATCAGAATTTAATTTAGAGTAGTAGCTCCTCTTATGAAAAGATAAGACATGAGGTGACTTGGGTTCTAGTAAGGACTCTACTACTGATCATCTATGCGACCTTATGCAAGTCACAATCCATTTGTGCTTCAGTCTCCTTATCTAGAATATGGGGAATAAAAATGCCTACACTGCCTAGCTCAGTAATACATAGTGATGGTGTAATATAATAATAATAAAAGTGAATTTATTTAAAAAAAACATAAAGTATTACACCAATGTAAAGTAGTATTATTATTAACATGAGCATTAACATTATTATTGGAGGGAAGGAAAAACATTTTCTGATATAATGTATATGAATGATTAAAAAGTAATTCCTTTCCAGGTATACTTTTGAAGGCACTCTGGAAAGTGTTTTTGGTAGGGAAAAAAGGCTTACCTCCACTGAGAACCACAAAAGGATCTTGATAAAGCAGAGGAGCCAGGGCAGGCTGTCAGCAGGACAGATAAATATTTCTCTAGGAGCCTGGGCCCAAAGGTAGGAGGAAGCCACGGGAAGTTCAGAAACTAGAATCCCAGATGTCTGAACAGACTAATAACATTTTAATGCCTACAAATTACAAATGTCAAAAATGAGGTTTGATGGAGCAATTAAAGTATATTTACTTTTGCACAGTAGCCAAGTTTTAGCCCCACACTGGACTCACTTAAAATTGTAAAGCATTAGAATAATTGGACGTGGGACACTTAAGAGCATTGGCCTTCCCCTGGCTGGACTGGGAGCCTGCCAGGGTGGTAATCCTCCATCAGTATTCCAGACCTGAGATAGCAAATAGACCCTCTTCAGCAAATAGGAGCAGAAATGGCTATTAGCAAAGGTAAACCTCTCAATCAATAAGTCAAGAGGTCAGTTCTGTCCCTCCTTAAGCTGAGTACAAATCATAAAATAGCCTTTCTTCCCCATAGGAAAAAACAACCTTGTAATTTAAGGGATAATGCTTTGGCTATTGGGAGAAGGGGTTCCTTCCTGTATTCTGGTCCTTCTGCCCTTAATTTTAGCAGGGTGTGATAAAGTGAAGTGACATTCACTCCTCCCTCAAGTGATTAGAATACTCCTTCCCTTTAGGTACACTTTCATGGGGTCCAGGATCAGCTTCTCAGGGGACGCTGGTACTGTATGAGCAAAAACCAGATTAGAGCTATGATCTTTGGATCATAATGAGCAGAAAAGGGCCTCAAAAGTCATCTAGACTAAGCTTCCTCACATTAAACATGAGGAAACAAAAGCCCAGAGAGGTTAAGTTCTTGCTCAGGGTTACAGAGATAGCAACTGGCAGAACTGGATGTGACTTTTTATGTCTCCAAATTCAGCACTTTTTCCAAGGCACCACACCAAAAAAAAATGTTAGAAGTAAAGGGACATTAAACAGCACCTGATCTCTCCTTCTTATTTTACCAAAGGGGTAAAAAATGACTCCCAGAAACAAGTGACTTGGGCAAGGTCACACACATTTGAGAGATTAACATTCAGTCCAAATCTTTCCTGTAAGAACATCAGTTTGTGAATGGCAGGGAATCCTAAAGAAACATAGGCAGACTAAGGACAGTGAATGGATGGTGTAATATTTGTGGATTTAAAATATACGTTTATTGGTTTCAAGATGTTATTCAAAGCTTTATTGATATTATGCTTTTGTCTAGGTGTGTACAACTCTTTGTGACCCCATTTGGGATTTTCTTGGCAAAGATGCTGGAGTGGTTTGCCATTTCCTTCTCCTGCTCCTTTTGTAGATGAGGAAACTGAGGCAAACAGGGTTAAGTGACTTGCCCAGGACAGCACAGCTAGTATGGTGTTAAGCCTGATTTGAATTCAGGAAGATGAGTCTTTCTGATTTGAGATCCAGCTCTCTCTCTCCACTGTGCTACCTAGGTTTTAGAAATATGTGAACCAAGAAGAGCAGGCTGGATTTTTGAAGAGGGAGAGGAACCACAGACAAAACTGACAATATTCACTGTATTTTGGAGAAATTGCCACAAGAGATTGCCACAAAAACATCTGCATCTGTTTCTTTGACTACACTAAAATCTTTGACTGTGTAGATCACAACAAAATGTGGCAAAACCCTGAACTGTACCAGACATAATGGCAAGCAAAGAAGTACTTAGCACGTTGTTTCACCTATTTAATTATTTAGCACCTTGTTTCAGCTCAAATGTCTTGAACCTTGCCCTGATTATATCAAGTCTTTGTTAAGAAACAGAACCTGTGAATCCCACAATGGGAGGAACTTGCTGATGCAATAGGAAAGATCAGAACAGGGAGGAGCTAATGACCATATATGTAAGGAGAAGTCCAAGCTAGGAGAGAGCAGAACTGAGAAGGGGACCAAAGTGGTGGCGGCACTCTGTCTATGTTGATTTGTGTTGGTGATACTTTGAACAGAAGCCCTGGGACCTTACTGAAATCCCTGAAAGAGGATTTTCTTATTGTCTGTTTACTGAAGTCCTGGAGGAGAGTTTCAAAGGTCTTAGGACCATACTGATGATTTGTGTTGAGTTCTCAGAACTTGTGTTGATTTCACAGGCAGATAGTGAATTGATGATGGTGCTGGCAATATGTATGAATGTTGTTTGGGCTATTTTAAGCTTTGTCTTCCAAGAAACAGACACCATGGAGGACTTGAGGTAGACTGGACACTGTGAACTTCAGTGCAGAACAAGAACTGGATAAGGAGCTGGACAAGGAGCTGGACAGGGACCTAAGAGTTGCCTCCCTTTGAATCCAGCTGACAGGTAAATTCAGATAAAAGCTGGGACTGTGGAAGAGGAACCATGGAATCTGAAAGCCAGCCCCAAGTCAAGATGAAAAGACCTCTCCTTGGCTACTTAATGCTGACTGAGAAGACCAGGATTTACTGTGGCTTAGGGGTGAGAGAACTTTGTACTCTGTATCTTGTACCTCTTAAGGATGATTGAGTTAAGAATGATTGGGAACTAATCTCCAATCAAGAAGAAAGAAGACTTTTTGACTGAGAGATTAAAACAATGTGCCCTAGGGGTGGAGAACTATGGGAGATTTGCTCCTTAAGGATGATTGAGTTAAGAACTTACTGAATGATATCTTTTGTTTAAAACTATGTGACTACTTTGGTAAACACTATGTGGCCACTTTAGTGATAAGTTATGTTATGACATTGTGAATGCTGCATTTTGGTTTCTGTGAATGTTTTTGCTTTAGTTTATAGCTGAATAAATAGAGAGTTCACTATACTACGTGATCAGAACCTTAGAGCTATTCACTGCAGCAGTCCTCTGGAGAGCTGCTCATGCTTGGCTTTACACCAGATTATCCTACTTGTCTCCTGAAGAACCTCTATGCAAGGCAAGAAGCAGCAGTTAGAACTGAACATGGAACAATTTTTTGATTTAAGATTAGAAAAAGAGTATGACAAGTTTGTATATTGTTACCTTATTTATTTAACTTTTATGTAGAATACATCATGCAAAATGCCAAACTGGATGAATCAAAAGCTGGAATTAAGGTTTCTGGGAGAAATATCAACAGTCTCAGATATGTAGATGATACTACTCTGACAGTAGAAAGTGAAAAATTAAGAAACTTCTTGATGAAAATAAACGAGAAGCATGTAAAAGTTGGCTTGAAGCTAAACATCGAAAAAAACTAAGTTCTTGGCAACTTGTCCCATTACTTCCTGGCAAATAAAGGGAGAAGAAATGTAAGCAGTGTCATCTTTTTTTTTTTTACCCCTGGGCTCAAAGATCGCTTCAGACAGTGACTGCAGCCATGAAATTAAAAGATGCTTGCACCTTGGACAGCATACTAAAAAGCAGAGATATCCCCTTGCTGACAAAGATCCATAGAGTCAAAACTATGGTTTTTCCAGCAGCAAGGTACAGCTGTTTAGAGTTGTACTATAAGGAAAGCTGAGAACCACAGAATAAACACTTTCAAATTGTACTGCTGAAGAAAACTTTTGAGAACTCCTTGGAGAGCAAGAAGATCAACTCAGTCAATACTTAAAGAAATTAATTCAGGCTATTCACTGGAAGGTCAAATACTGAATCTGACTTTGGCTATATAATGAGCAGATAGGAGTAATTCAAAAAGACCATGATGTTGGGAAAGATTAAAGGCAAAAGGCGAAGGGGATGTCAAAAGATGAAATGGATATATAATGTCATAGAAACAACAAACCTGAACTTGGATAGACTTTGAGAAACAGTAAAGGATGGAAGGGCCTGGTACACTGTGGTCCATGGGCTCACAAAGAGTGTGACAAGACTCAACAACTAAACAACAAATTATATTTTTGTTAAGTACTGTACAGAAATTGATACACGCCTGTGTATAGAGTCCAGCAATACAATATTTTTACCCAAGGCTTTACTCTGTTGCAAAATGGTTCTTTGATGTTTGGAAAGCACTTTGTGCATATTCATTGACTCTTGTAACAAACTTGAGGGGTAGGCATTGAAGCAAAAACTATTCCTATTTTACAGAAAAGAAAACAGACTCAGAGCAGATAAACGATTTGACCATAACAAACATCACAGATGGTGTGACATTTTTGACAGAGGTCCTCCTGTCTTGAAGCTCAGCTTTCTTTCCATTGGACCATGTTAGGAGGACCTATATAGCCCTTAGCTCCTGAGAATACCTTAAGAACAATGTATAAACTTGTATATACCATTTCTTCTCTAAAGAGTTTAGAGAAGGTTTTGACAAATAAGGGCAAAAATCTGTCTTTATAAACAGTCCTCAAGCATTTTCAACAAATGTTCACTCAATAAACTGTTTAATAAATGCTAACTAGCTGAAGATTAAATTAAAAGAATAGCATGCCCCAGAAGAGTTTATAATCTATTGAGGGGAAGCAAGATATAGACCTAGATAATATAATACAAACTAGGATATAATGATCCTAAGTGCTTAAGAAGAATATAAATTGCTCTGAGCGTAGCACTTCCCAATGTGGGGAGTAAGGAAGGCCTCAGAGAGGAAGTGGAAATTCAGCTGACTCTTGGTCTTAAAGTATAGGTAGGTAGAAAATTAGCAGGCAATGATGGGTAGAGAGAGACATTTATGGAGACAACATTGTAGACATAGGAAATAGCGTAAGACCTATGATCAATACAATGTCCATTCATGATTCTAGAGGACTAGTCATTAAACATACTATCCATGACAAACAGATGATGGATTTAGGAGGCAGAAGGAAACATTTATTTTTTATGTTTCATCATTGCTGGAGTTTGTTTTGCTTGACCATGCATATTTGTTACAAGAAATTTTCTTTTTTTTTCTTTTTTTCTAATGGGATGTGGAGTAGGAAGGAGAGAAAATAGAGTTCTATTACCTTTTAAATAAAATAGAGAAATGGGAGCACTGCTACAGATATGAAATATTTCATGTACTTTCAGATGAAGACACTGTATTATTAACTTTACTTAACTATTTTACTTTGTTACCAAAAAAAAAAGTCTCTTGTGAAGGAGGAGTAATCTATAAATATATTTATCTAATGACTACAATGATGGGTTGGCCATCCACATATGAGCCCTAGCCATATGTTGTTTATGTATGTGTTTTTCTATACACGACTTCTATAAATGAATGAATGAATGAATTTTAAAACACTTCATTTAGTTCTTATTATGTCCAAAGCACATTTATACAAATAGAAAAGTGAGATAGTCCTCACTCTCAAGGGGCTCACATTCCAATTGTGAAGAGGACACTCTTAGTGGAATTTAGGGGCAGGGAAGATAGACAGAAAGGCTCAGTGGTCCACAGGATGCTGCACTAATGCAGATGGCAAGGTCCAGTAATCTAGATGGTAAATAATCCAGTTTGGCTGGAATGTAGAGGGAGAGATAACATTGATACATAAATATATCTTTGCAAATGTCATTTCTACTGATAAAACCATGTCTGTTTCTGATGTTGAACCATTTGGTGGTGAAGCATTGATGTTGAACTATTTTCCAGGGAATTTTTAAAAATGCATTCTCCTTCCCAAGTCTTCAGTATCTGTGGTTCCAGGGATGTAGGGTCTACAAGTACTGAGTTGTGACCCTCTGGATGGTCCAATTTTTCCACTAATGGTGTATGTATTTGCAGAATGCCCTAGGTTTCTGAAGAACTATTCTTTTGCTTCTTCTCTTATCATACCATATCATTTTATTAGAAGTCTTTGCTTTGAACTGATTGTATCCTCTGGCTGACCACTAAAGGTAAATAAAGAAATGGGTGCTTGTGTGCTATGGGTTTAATAGTACACAACCATGAGATTACTCAGATCTGGAATAGCCATTCCATGGGGAGCCTGCCTCAGAGTTGAAGTGTTCTCAGGTATAAACAACAAAAGCACAACAAAAATGAGTACAACAAACTGTAGTTTCCTCATAATTATCCTGAAGTAGGCAATATTATTTTAGAGATGAGCAAACTAAAGCTCCAAGATTAAGTCACCCACATGGCTTATAACATAGCTAAAAGTGTCAGAGCTAAGACTAACTCAGGTCTTGTGGCTCCAAGACAAGTGATTTTTTTTTTCATTAACCAGCCTGGGGGCCAGAAGGGGATGAGATCATGAGGAAATAGTATCAAATGGGTGAAGCAAAATAGAATTGCCTGTTGCTCTTTCCAAAAGGAATTAGGAGTGAAGGAAGGGCAGTGAGTGATAGTTAGAGGATAATTACATTCACTAATTGTATTGTATTGCATTAGTTCCCTCTTTCTTGTCGGATAAACTGGGTGAAATTTCACCTCTGACATGTAATACCTATGTGATCTTAGGCAAGTTGCATAGTCTCTTTGAGACTCAGTTTACTCATCCTTATGACAAAATGGTTGGACAGGATGATTCTGAGGTCCCTTCGATTTCTATCACTAGGATCCAACTATCCTAGTTATCTTGCTGTCTCCTATTATATTGCTAGTCTGCTTGCTCTATGAAGTATTATCATTCCCAAAGGTTAGAGACCAAGGAACTCATGCAGATTTGTAGCACCTTATGGAGTATCTGAAATTCCAGGGTGACCCATAACCCACTTGGAATTTCAATTGTTTGTAGCTGCAGGTTGCTCACTTGAGAATTTGGATGGGGTGTGTTGCTCACATGTACTCACAAGTACTAACGGAGAAGTGAGATGTGTAATGGAATGTTTTATGCTTTGTTGTCCAGTGTTCAAGCAGCACCATATATCTTGCCGAGTTATTTCCCACAGACACACACCTCTCAAGCCAGACCCACGTCTCGCTAAGAGCGCAATACACAGATGCAGGTATATGGTTCCGCTTCTGATTTATGCTTTGAGGAAAGTGTATGGCTCATAAATACCTTGTTCAAGCTCTACTTTATACCAAGGAGATTAGAATCAGTTTGGATAAAATAAAACACTGAAATCTTACCTTCCTTATAAAATCAAACTATAACCTTCATGGTATTGGGTAAAAAAAACATAGAATCATGAAATATTCGAGTTCGAAGGGTCGTTAAAAACATCTAGTACAACTCTCTCCCTTTTTTTTTTTTTGCAAATGTAGAAACTGAGACCAAGATTGTTATTTTGCATTTTAGCTGTGCTGAAAGGGAGGGCAGTGCCCTTAGGTGGATTCCAGGGAGTTGAGGAGGCACTGAATTCCCAACAAATCTCAGGATCTAATGTGATCCTCAGTGATGTCTGCAATTTGTCATCTTTTCAACTTAATATTTGATTCCTATGAAATGAGATAATGGACTTAAGGAGAATTGGATTAAGAGTCAAAGGACCTGGGTTAAAATTCTAGTCCATATGACTTTGGGAAGGTGCTTTATCTAACTGAAGTCAATTTCCTTATCTACAAAATTGGAATAATAATAATACTAGCTTTGTATGACTTTAATGAGATCATTGTTGTAAAGCTCTATATAAATGCCAACTATTATTATAATGTGCCACATAATAGATTACATGGATGTTTTCCCAGGAACAACTTGGCTAAATACTGAAAGAGGCAAGTTAACTGCATGATGAAGAAGTGTTTCACCACAACAGCTCTCACAGACTTTATGCTATATTATAGAGATGTTGCAATATGTACCAGTGAAAGGCTACCCACATTGATAGATCCTTGAAACATTATTATTATCATGAACTGCTAATCACTCTGGGAGGGCATTGTACTCTCAAATGTTTTCCTACACTTGAACCTGAGTATGAATGCTTTGAGAGCAAATATGGTTACTGGGGAAGGTTTAGGGGTAGAAAGTATTAGTCACCTATGTGGGTGGGGGAGGGGTTAGAAAAACTGTTGCTTCATGGAGCTAAAAGAGGAGCTGAAAATGTCCAGTAATAGGGCTTGTCTTGGGGGTTTCTTGGTTCTGATTCGCATATAGAACAAAAGTCAGCGTTAGTCTATGATGCATGCCTGAACAGCTACTAAACCTCATATCATTACCTTATAGGACTTCTAACCAGTAGTATAAGCAGCTAGATGGTATAATGGATAGAGTGCTGGACCTGGATTCAGCAAGACTCATCTTCCTGAGTTCAAACCTAGTCTCTGATCA
>CM053596.1:225780408-225809070 GCA_028646575.1 Pseudocheirus occidentalis | reverse complement strand
CATGCTTTTAAGCCAATCTGCATTACTAACATTTTCTCTATTACTTTCTTAAGTTTAGAAAATCAATAAAACGGTAAATTAAGCACTGATTTATAGCATGTAAATGTTTGCACTGAAAATTTAACAATAGGTTCTTATGAGCTGGTTGGAACTGGCTCCAGTAAACACGTAATCTAGAGCTCAGATTTTGCATTGCCCTCTTTGCCAGTCAGCTTCAAGCACAAGTCAATTAGGCAACAAACAAAGCAATTAGAACCAGAAAATAAAAATTACAATAGTAATGAGCTCTAAACATGGTTTTTTTTATTTTGTAAGATTATTTTCTAATGATATCAAAATGTTATTTGGATATTATTAATATAGAATTCTTAATGCACACCAAGGAAAGATAGTAACTGAAGGCTTTGAGTTTGAATCCAGAGTTCACATTGAACCAACGATTAGAGACAATATCTGTAAATACCTTGGACTCTTCCATGCAGGACACCATGAGCAAAAAGATATCAAAGAAAAGGTTATGAATGAATAAATTAAGAGACCTATTGGCATCATAAAATCAAAGCTGAATGGAAATTTTTATGCACACCCACACATATACAATACACACAGAAACATATATGTGTATGTATACATATATGCACATACACACATACATACACACACATTGTGTTTCTCCTTTGTTCTCAAAGCAGACCATGACATCAGGGAATGATGACATGACTTGCAATTGACTTGGATTTGAGTGAGGGAAGACTGTGAGAGGTTACCATCCTCACTTTCTCCTCCAGAGTAATCTGGGTACAGTGGCCTGATATTCATCAGGATGACTGGAGATGGCCCATGATGTAATGGGAGAACTTGGCCCTTTTTTTACATGCATGTGCACATATATCTATATGTATGTATGTAAAAGCACATACATACATATGTATATGAAATCAACACCTACACAATTATAGGCTTAATGAATACTTTTGGAAGTGCAAAATAAACCATTGCAGATTTGGAAAGTATCCTTATAAAAATCTTTACAATACTAACAATATTCAGGGCTGATCACTCTAAGACAGCAATACAAGGATTGATATTTTCTCACCAAAAAGAAGAAGATAATTTATAGATTCCCTTTAAGATACTATTAAAGCATGCGATCAACAGGTGAAAATCTCTAGAAATACTTTTGGAACAAGAAAATATTACTTCACTGATCAGTAGTCAAGGCTAATAACATGAACATACTGTTGTATCTGCTCAGTGTAATTAGAAATGGCTTATCTCTGGATGGAGTCTATCCAATGACTAAGATCTAAAAGTAGAATCAAAAGGCCCTTGAGCATCTTAATCTCTCTAGCTTTATTGCTCTAAAACAGTTTGAGACCTAATATGTAGACACCCGCTGAAAATCTATATTTTAGGTTTTAGCAGAGAATGCTTATGAACTACATAATTTAGAGGTTAAAGGAATCATCTCCTATTTTTGTGCTCACTCATTTTACAAATAAATAACTACAGGTAGGAAACCTAAGAACTAGGATCCAAACTCAGGTCCTATATCTTTGCTCAAATCATCTGCCTCAACCTTTTGTTTTGTCTAGTCTGACCCAACGGTTTCATTGTTATGGGGAACTTTTGGTGTGAAAGTTCCTTCCACCACCAAAGTTTGGCAACCATCTCGTGTGCAATTTATGGCCTCGAAGAGTTGGCTGGGGACCATAATCATAGTATGCATCAGAAACAAGATTTCAACTTTGGTCTTCTTGACTCTAAGGATGACCCTCTATCCACTTTCACTACTCCTCTCACTTTTTCTTGTGTGGTAGATATCTGTCTATGATATTTTCCCTTGTTACATTTTAAACCTCCATGGAGCAAGGTCTGCAACTATGTTTCTTTATATATTTAGCACCTAGCACAGTGCCTTACATAGAATGAGTGCTTAATACATGTTTATTCAATGAATGAATGAACGAATGACCAAGTACAAATACAAAAGAACAGAACAGACCCATAAGAGAAGCTTCAGGAAACCCAAGTTCCAAAGGTGCTGAGATTTGTGAATAATTCCAAGGCCAATTTAAAAAAATGCTCTGTAAAGCATGTGTCAAATTAGAGTAAGAATGAGGAAGCAATGGATCCACCCTTGTTAGTCTATCTTGTATTATGAAAATAGGAGACAGTAGGAGTAATCAACTTTTTGGCTCCATCTTTACTTTTGCAAGAGGTAGGAAAAAATAGAATTATTGGAATTGAAGTTCCAGATAAGGAATGAGACAATACCAAAGGAGTACCAAGCTGATACAAGTAACTTTAAGCCTCCGTATCCAGAGGAATGCTATATCAGAATATTAAAAGAACTTAGAGCATGTGATATCTTTAGAAATTTGTGGAGAACAGAGGTGGGACCAAAAATTGGAGAGAGTTAAATTCCAAATTCTGAAAATCTTCTGACACAATCCTCATGATTATAACCCAATGAGACTGATATTGATCTATTGCAAAATTCTAGAACATATGATACACAATAAATGGATGCTTTTTGAGCACTTAATAAAGGAAAATAGCAATCATTCATACCTAGGATCAGCTTACTAAGAACAAAGCAAGACAATCCAACTTCATTTCTTTTCATTAATTATGGCTATAAGCTTGCCACTCACTAGTCTGTAATAAAGTAGTCCAAGTATACATCTGTATTTTAACAAGGCATATGTCCAAATCCCTCACAATATCCTCTTGCACAAAGTGAAGAAGTGTGGGCTGGATAGTATTACAGTTAGCAAATTAGTAGCCATTTGAACAGTAACATCCAATGTTTATTAATATATTAGTATACTAGTATAATGACTAGTAATAATATTAGTATATTAATATAATGTTTATTATATTATTGTTTATTATTATATATTTATATTAATGTTTATTAATATAATGTTTATTAATGCATCAAGGTCAAATGGTATGAAGGGCTCTGGTATAGAATTCAGTCCTTGACATTGTCCAAGTCAAAACTCATTAGCAGTGACCTTGATGAAGAGTCAATAAGCATTTATTAAGTGTCTACTGTCTTCCAGGCACTATGCTACATAGAAAGCATAATTATCTAATATTAGAATGGCCCCAAACTAGGGAAATATAACTTATAAATGAATATATTGGAGACAATCCAAAAAATAAATTCTTAAAGCCTGAAATAATTGATTAAACATAAAAAGATGGAAGTTGATAGAGAAAAATATAAAGTTTTACACCAAGATTCATAGAACAAACTATATTTAGATTGGAAAATATATGACCCAAAAAAATCTGTGTGAAAAAGATCCAGAATTTTTAGCTGATTGTCAATTCAAAAAAATAGTTTGATGGCCCAGGCAGTAGAAAATATATATAATAGTATATATGAAGGCTGTATTCAAAGGGGAAAAGGCAAAAGTTCATGAGTCATGCTCATTTGTCTTTTTTTTATTAATACCCTTGACATATAAAATAGTGTAATCTATATTCCACTAACGCCAAATAAGACTCAGTGTTTTTGGTTGGAGTCCAAAAGTTTTTCTTGTTATGGCTATTTTTAAAACCTTCCTGGAATTTATAGCATGTGGAAGTGAAACAAGACACATGACCAAGGGAAAGGGGAATGTTTTAAATACACACTTTGCTTCCATTATCAGAAAAAAATATCAAATATTGGCTGCAGTTAACATCAATCCCACCCACATAGAGATTCTAATAGAACCAAACAAGGAGAAACAACGACCTCCAACACCATTCAAACTACTGTAAAGAGTTCAAGGAACTTGAGTGACAGTCTCTGAGCAACCAACCATTATATCTGTAGACTCTGGAAAGATCCTAGAAAAGGGAGAAGACAGGCTCCACTTAATTCTTATGCGCTCTCCAGGAGATATATCTCTAGGGAGCACATAATAGAAGCAGAGGCCCCTCCCAATGCCCCCCACTGACATGAAGTAGGAGATCATAGGGAGAGAGAGCTGGAAGGAGAGAAAAAAAAGAAGCCCAGGCCAAAGATACCTGATTACAAGGGGAAAATGAAATCACTGTGCTTGTTTCACCCAATTGAGGTCAATTGAACTATCACTCTTTAGTGATTACTGGGGCCTAAGAGTCATGTAGCAGACATGAATAAGGAGGGTGTGACCCAGAAAATGACCTTAAAGTGAATGATGACAATGATAATTACTCATTTTTTAGTAATTATATGATAATTAAGATAATATTATATCAAATAATATATTATATATAAATATATATAAAATGTATTTTTATATATTACAAATATATAATATATGAATAATATATAAAATGATAATTAGTAATTTTAAAGCTTACAATTTAGTTGGGGAGACAAGATTAACACTCATAAAGCTTCGAAGATGATAAGGCAATGTCTTTCTCCAGTCACCCTCAATGCTAATCCCTTCCCTCTAAATTAACTAGCTCCACTCCCCCATTAGAATGGGAGATCCTTGAGGGCAGAGACTTTTTTTGCCTTTTTTATATCCTTAATGCTTAGAAGCACAGTGTTTGGTCCATAGTAAGTACTTAATAAATCCTAGTTGACTGAATGAAACATATGACCCTAAAAAGTCCAAGAGGCTTAGTCTCTAAGTGATTAATAATTTTACTGAGACTACTAGCAAAAAGATGGTCATTTGCCTATCTCTGAGACCAAAGACAAATCATGGAATCTACTTAATGCTTATAGGCCCTTGGAAGAGTGGATGTTCCTGAGGATGGCAATGAATTTTGGTTAACAAGTAATGAGAGAGAATGAGTATTATAATGTGAGGTGGACCTATTCTAATGAGGGACTGGTGAGCCTTGACTTTGATCATTGTCATTTACTTCCAATCACCCCCAACCTTGGGCAATTTAATCAAAAAATTTATCCCCACCAAAACCTGAGTAGAACACAATGGTCTTCCCCACATGGATAGGGTCTGAACAAGACTGAGGAGAAAATTAATCCCATCTCATTATCAACAATGTTCTTCAGAGACTGAACAACCAACAGATTTCTGAAAAAATCCATTGAATCATTGATTATTAGTATGAAAGAGAAATAATCATTTCTCTCAAAGATATTATATAATGAAGTACTATACAGAAAACTCTAAGTGCTATAGAAACTGGGATGGGAAGTTGGAATAGTCATGGAAGATTCCGTTTTTTAAAACATGGAACTTGAACTGAACTTCAGAGAATGGGTAGACTTTGAGTGGAAAGAAGGGAGTAGGAGGACGCTGCCAAGGAAGAGAAGACTGGGTAAGCATATTCCAAGGAGAAAAATCTCATTTGAAAAGGATGGGGAAAATTGTCAAATCCATTGAAAGGAAACTGACAGAATCAAAAGCTCTTTAGACTGCCATTTAGCAGGGAAGAATTCTTTTCACAGCAAGGACAAACTCTCCTTGGGTCATTTGAACTCTCCCAACTTGGAGGCACCCATAAACAGATTTTTTTTAAAGATACATGTATTGCACTTGTGATTTTATGTAGAGGGAACTCCCAGATGTAGAAACTTTCTCTGCTGATGCTGCTTAGTGCCTTCTCTGCAGTTTACATTTATAGAGAATTGCCTAGGTCAGAGGTATCATACATGGAGCTAATGACTGCATTGTGGGCTGCAACACTTCCAAGTGTGGCCTGAGCCAGGTTAAAATGTAATTGGGAAATATTTAACAAAATGAATAAAAATATAATAGAGTATAGATAATGTTAATATGTGGTTTTCTAAGTCATTATGTAGCCTATGAGGATCCTTATATATAGTTTAGTGCCTACCCCACCTTTCCATTTCAGTTTGGCACCATTGTTCTAGAGCAACGCAAGGGTAAGTTACTTCTCAGAGGTTAAACAGTTTGTGTCAGATGCAAAACTCAGCATAGCAAATAATTTCTAGATAGTTAGCATTATCCCTGACAGCTGAGGATTGAACAGAATAACCAAATCACAGAACCAAATTTGCATAACTAAATCACAATTGATTTTTAGCCAAATCTATAGGAAACTCTAGATATAAATGGTATATGTTTCAAATGCCAAACCACAAGTCTCCTCCTAAAACCCTTAAATTAAAACCAGTTTATCTGAAGGAAAATGTGAGTATCTGGGAGGAGCCTTCCAGGCCAGCCCTTCAGAGAAAGGGATGTCCCAGCAAAGGGAATATTGAGTCTAAGCAATTAATTCAAAAGCTACAGTCACAGAAGAAAACTAAGAGAACTTGTGGAGGATATTGCATTTGTTTTCCATCCCAACAGTGGGTTAGGAAGAGGGAAATGAAACACTAAGAAAGAAACCACAAGTTCTCACCACAGTTTGATTAAGAGGAAAATACTTCTCCAACTGACTCACCAAGCATTGTTTGTGTCTTCTGACCCATTTGCTTGGTGGGTTAATATTCCACAATGTGCTTTACTACCAATTTGGAGAGAGAAAAAAATTCCTTGCTCCAAATCCTGCCTGAATCCTAGAAAAATAAACCCACAGATGTTATATTGGAGAAAAATAGCTTCCTTTTAAAAGTGATGGTGTTTTTAGGAGGCCCTAAAGAAAGAAGCTGAGCAACTGAGCAGACAAGCTTAACTGTACCTGGCAGTCAGTCAATGTAGCCTGCCACAGCAAAAACCATCAATAACACAGAGCTCAGTGGTAATTGGGAATGCAAGGGGGTGCAGGGAGGAGAAAGATGCATTTTTTCCAACTTGTCATATAAGCAACATATAACATATTCAAGATCCTAGGGCAAAAAACGATATCGCTATTTCAATATTTGTTCAGTCATTTAAGTGGTATCTGACTCTTTAACCCCATTTGGGATTTTCTTGGCCAAGATACTGGAGAGCTTTACCATTTCCTTCTCCAGTTCATTTTACAGATGAGGAACTGAGGCAAGCAGGGTTAAAAGACTTGCTCAGGGTCACACAGCTAGTAAGTATTTGAAACTGAATTTGAACTCACAAAAATGATTTTTCCTCATTCCAGGCCCAGAACTCCATTAAGTGTATCACCTAGCTGCTCCAATATAGAATGGATGCGAGTGGCATTAAGCTACCAAAAGTGATTATGATCCCTTATAAGAGAATTAACCAAGTAGTTTCAGTCTACCTTCCGATAATCAGGAAAATTAACCTCAATTGTGTGGAGAATCCGAGTTAACAGAGGTTTGATTGTATCTGTAAAGTTGTGTAAAAAAACACCCTGGCCCTCTTCAAGTCTCGTTTTCAAGGCCATCTACATTGTTGACTGCCCAGCAAACAAGATGGCCAGTCAGTCATTCTGCCAGCTTCAGTACTGGCTAGAGTTTTAAAGGCTAAAACTGACTGAAGGAAATCATTAACATGCAGACACTGAATGGAATAAGAATCAGAGGCTCCTAGAGGAAGTATAAGGATAAGCATTCATTAAACACCTGCTATCTGCAGGCACTTTGAATGTGTAAAGGTAAGCACTTTATAAATATTATCTCAACCTACAACAATCCTGTGAGGTAGATGGTATTATGATTATTATGATCCCATATTACAGATGACGAAACTGAGGTAGTCAATAATTAAGTGACTTGCCCAGGGTCACACAACTAGTGTCTGAGGCTAGATTCAAATTCAGGTCTTCCCAACTCCTGGCCTAACACTCTACCTCCTGTGCCAGCTAGCTGCCATAGCTGGTCATAGGAACATAGTTCAAGAGTCTGAAAGGACCTAAGGGCTGTTGATTCCAACCTCCGAAATTTATTTTTTAAATTCAAGTTTTATTGATACATTTTTTTCTTACATCATAAACTGTTACATGCTACCCCTATTCTGTAATGAGTATTGTGAGGGATAATTTATAATGAAGTTTCCCCCTTCTGAAAAATCAAATCTAGAATGGCTTCAGTATTCACTAGGCCTAGGGTTAGGTCACCTGACCTTCCAGCCATCTGGGGTTTAGGGCAATGGAGACCCTCCTCCAGAGCCAGCTCAGCACAAGATGTGCCAAATAAGGTTAAAGCTGCTTTCACTGGACACCCCCATGTTTCCAGGTGCTTTGTCTCCCGTGTTTAGGTTGTGGGTCAGCCCCCACTACCGATAAGAGTAAAGGCCAGCTGAGGGGGTTGAATTTCTCCATTAGAAGATTATATAACCATGGGCTGATTCTAGCTGCTTTGTCCCTGCAGACTCCATGTGGGTAACAGGGGCAGAGTCTTTTCTCATGAGAAAGAATTAAGACCTTTTCTGACCTCAGATTCAGACTCTGAACTCTTTCATCTCACACAGTATCTTTTAAGAAGATAAGACAATTAAGTCAAACTAATAGTAAAATGACCTCATCTGAAAGCACTTGCAACATTTCATACAAGTAGCACTCCAAACCTATGTGTTTTATTTGGTTTGGGGTTTGTTTGTTTTGTTTTGTTTTGTTTTGCTTTTTAGAGGGGGGGAGGTAGGGCAATTCGGGTTAAGTGATTTGCCCAAGGTCACATGGCTAATTTTTTTAAGTGTCTGAAGTCATATTTGAACTCAAATCCTCCTGACTCCAGGGCTGGTGCTCTATTTACTGTGCCACCTAGCCTCCCTAAACCTATGTGTTTTAAATTGATACAAATATATTTGCTCTCCCTCCCACTTCTACCCCATTGAAAAGAAAAAAAAAACAAGTTCATTTTAATAAATATATACAGTGAAGCAAAACAAATTCCTTCAAGGACTGTATACAAAAATATATGTCTTATTCTGCACCCCACAGGCACCATCTCTCTATAGGGAAGTGGGTAGTATATTTCATCATCAGTTCTGTGGAATAGTGAATGGTCAGTTTATTGATTATAATTCTTACAACTTTTGAAGATGTATAGTGTTTTTTAACAGCATTTCACAGTGTTGCTAGAATTACATAAACCATTCTCCTGGTTCTACTTATTTTATTCTTTGTCCATTTACAAAAGTCTTCAAAATTATTCATTTTTTGATGTTATAGTATAAATTATTCTGGTGCTGCTCAGTTTACTCTTCATCAGTTCATATAAATCTTATTTTTGGAAATTATCATGGCATGTAGGTGGCACAGTGGATAGAGCACTGACCCTGGAATCAGGAGAACCTGAGTTCAAATATAGCCTCACATACTGACTAGCTGTGTGACCTTGGATGTCACTTAATTGCAACAAAAATTTTTTTTAATCATCTACTTCCTCATTTCTTGCAGTAGAATTGAATACCATAGCATTCACGTACCACCAGTGTTCAGTTGACTGGCATTCTCTTAGTTCCTAATTAGGGGGGATGTTTTGGGTTTTTCATTTGGGGGTTTTGACACTACAAAAAAGAACTGTTGTATTTTTGTATACGTACTACTATCTTTTCTTCTTTCTTTGATCTCATTTGGATACAAACCTAGCAGAAGAGGAAACTAAGTCACAGAGAGGCTAAGAGACTTTACACAAGGTCCCTTAAGTTAGTAAGTCTGATGTCGAATTTGAACCTAGCTCTTCAGACTCCAAGACTGGTTCCTATTCGCTTCTCCCTACTCCAGCCTCTCACCTTAATCAGCAATCACAATAATTCGTTATCTAGATTTTGATTTTTTAAAATCCTTTCCAGGGTGGGGAGTTCAGTACTTTTCAAGACACTATAATCCAGTGTAGACCAGCTATGCTGATAAAAACATTTTTCCTTAAATGAGGCAGAAATATTTCTCCCTATGTCCTCTTCCCAATTTTGCTCCCAATTCTGCCCTCTGGAGCTACATGAAACAAACCTACCTTCTCCTCTGCTTCACAGTTCTTCAAATATTCAGAGTCAGCTACCATGACCCACAAGTTCTCTCTTAACCAAAATAAACATTCACAGTTGTTATAAACATTCCTTTTATGACCTCTTGCCACCCAGTTCCCTCTCCTCTGAATAATCGCCATTGCTCCACATTGTTTGAGTGAGTTGTCTATACTTCCAGAAGTGGTCAGTGTAGACTGCAGTGGCATGATAATGTCTGTGGGCATGGGCACTACCGCAATTGAACTTGAAGATTAAAACAGCTTTCCTCATGGCTTCATCCTAAACCTTCGGGGTTTTATTACATGGGCTTATGGAAAGCCAAATCTCTCCCCAGCCATTCTTAGGCCTTTGATTTTCTGAAGCCGCAGATCTTAAGAGTGTTGGATCCAGAGGTACAGGACCTAGATTCAAATGCTGTGTCTAATGCTTACTGTCTGTGTAATGATGGGCAGTGATAACTGGCATATGTATTCCCATAAGCCTTAGGGAAGATTTTTAAGCCAGGGGCGGGGAACCTGCAGCTTTTAGGCCACATGTCTAGGTCTTTGGTTGCAGCCTTTTAACTGAGTCCAAATTTTACAAAACAAGTCCTTTTATTGAGAAGAGTTATTCTGTGAAGTTTAGATTCAGTTAGAGGGATGCACTTAAGGACCTAGAGGGCCACAAGTGACCTTGAGGCTGCAGGTTCCCCATCCCTGTCTATTAAAGCGTAAGGATGTGCTAAGACTTTTGGGACACTGCGTAATGCTTTCAAGTTTGCAAAGCATTCTGAATGTATCATGTCATTTAAACCTCAACATAACCCTCTGGGTTGGGTGCTATTGCAATGACCATTTTACTGATGAGGAAACTGAGTCTTGAAGAGTTAGTGACTTTGCCCAGTGTCACACAGATAGTAGGTGTCTGAGGAAGGAGTTGAATTTATTTCCCCCGAGGGCAGCATTCTATCTACTCTGCCACCTAACTGCAAGTTACTTAACTGCAGGCTCTTCATTTGTAAAATGAGGATATTGGATTAGATGGCCTCTGACGTCAACCCCTTTCAGCTCCAGCCACAAGTTCCTATGACCCATTTTTGCTCATTTTCACCTTGTTTGGTTCATTCTGTTATTATTGCCTATTGAATGATTTTGAAATTCTGATTCTGTCATCTAGCACATTACCATCCTCCCCTTGACCTTCACCTTTGTTTAATCAGCAAAGTTAATAGGGATCCCATGTGCTATGAAATACACTGTCTTCAAATGGAAATTCTTGGGGGATCAGGCTCTCCATGTAAGTATAGAGTCCTACAAATGCACAGAGACTTCATTGTAACACTATTGCTTAAGTATATGCAAAGGCACAACGATATAATAATTTATAGTTTAATTTAAATATTAATTTAATTTTTAAGCTTTATAATGCATCTTCCTCATAATAACTCCATAAGACAGGTAAGTGAGGTCTTATTGCTTATGCAGTCTGAAGTAGAATTCCAACCCAGGTTTTCTGATTTGAGGTCAATAGTATTCCTTCTAGCACATTAGGAAATGAAACTAAGTCATAAAATTATCATTTATCTGAAGCTGAACAGAAACCCAGAGACCCCCAGTCCAGGGGTGGGGAAGTTTCAGCAAATTTTGTTTTGTGAAGTTTGGATTCAGTCAAAAGGCTGCACATGAGGACCTAAAGGGTCACACGTGGGCTGGAGGCTGCAAGTTCCCCACCCCTAACCTGGTCCAGCTCTATCATTCTATAGATGAGAAATACTAAAGCCCAGAATAATTCGGTGATGTGCCTGAGGTTACTCAGACAGTATCATGGATGGGACCTGAACACAAGTCCTAGACCTAACATCCAGGCCAGGGCTTTTCCTACTCTGCCAACCTTCCTTCCCTTTTTAGCCCTTACAAGTCTATGGAAGTGGCTGGTCTGGATCAACAAACATAGGACCAGAAATCAGGAGAAATGGATTCTAGTATTAACAAATTTGGTATGTGACTAGGGGTGGCTAAGTGGTGCAGTGAATAGAGCACCAGCCCTGGAGTCAGGAGGACCTGAGTTTAAATCTGGCCTTGGTCACTTAATATATACCTTGGGTAAGTCACTTAACACCAACTGTATTGCCCTTCCCCCTCCAAAAAGAAAAAAAAATGCTATATGACTTTAAGCAAGTGACCTAAATTATCTTGTCCTCATTTTCCTCAGCTGTCAAATAGAAATAATCAGAATGTACTACTCCATTCCCCTTCCTCCATTTTGACCAGTCCTACTAGTAGCCCTCACAGGGCTGTTGCAAGAAATAATAAGGTCATATACTTGAAAATCCTTTTGAAAAATATAGAATTTAAACAAATGTATGAGAGACTGTTATGACTCAACCCTCTTGAGTGAAGACCTCCAATCAATTACCAAGTTGAGAAAGAGGAAGCTTAAAGTGAACCCCCAAGTCTTTTTCACCAATCCATCATGGATCACAGGATGATAGTGGCCTGATCTTAGTGGCTCTCCCCTCATTTTACAGATGAGGAAACTGAGGCTTCATGAGGTTAAGTGATTCACTAATAGCAGCACAACTAGAAACTGAGGTGGGGCTTGAAAGCCACCTCTTTGCAAGATCTCTAGTGCTCCCTCCACCATTCCATGCTGTCTCTATGACCACTTTAGGAACTGCTTCCATAATTAAAGTCAAGGCCACAGATCCTCAGCCGGTGAAGCCATAGAGACTTGTTTTCTATGTGCAGAAACAAAAACAAAAATAATCTGACAATTACAAAAGGCCGTTTCCTCCCCAAAGCCACCCCCATCCTATCCTCACATCTCATTCCAGAAAATAAACTGTGGCTTGAAGGATTTCTTTTAAAAGATCATTTCCGCTCTAATTTTAAAAGGAAATTCCTTTCCAAACCAAGAACCTCAATGCTGAGTTTCAGCCTGCAGGGAGTTTTCCTGTGAATTTATTAGAAGCCACAGAAGTGCTGACAAAGCCATTTCCCCCCCAGCCTCAGCCAGGCTGCACCAGTCCCATCATTAGAGCCAGATCAGTGCAGGTGACAGAGGGGGAGCATGGGTAAGAAAACCCAGGAGAAACACCAGGATCCATAGCCCTTTCATAGAATCAGACACTCATGGAATGTGAACCTTTCAAGGGACATTAGAGCCCAACCTTCTTGTTTTACAGATGAGGAAACTGAGCCCTATGGAGGGTAAGTGACTGGCCTGAGATCACATAGTAAATTAGTGGGAAAGCTAGGATTGTTAAGATCAGCCGCTTATTTTACCTCTGCTCCTTTTGCATTGATGCAATCAGAAAAATAAAAACCTACATGGTCATCCAGAATAAGTGTTGAAAGCATTTTGGAGGTAGGTGAGAGCCATAAGAAGAACTGTGCATCTTTAAAAAAAATATTTCCTTGATCCTTATTTGTGTTCCTAACCATTCACTGGTGCAGTTCACATTTTTGCTCCACAATGTACTCATAAATACAAAGGAAGCCTCCTTAAGAGGAGTAATCTCTGCCATTTCAAATGAAACTACCAAGAAATATTTTAAATAAAACAGAGTAGGAAATTAAATTCACTTTCAATGAGATTAATATTGATGAAGATATTCCATATACTGCATTTCTTTCCCAGAGACTTTTGATTGATACTATTTCCCTTAGGATAGGGACTAAATCTGTGACTTTATTTGTATGAAGAACTCACAGATCAAGAAACTCTTGCTGCTGCAACAGAGTCTCTTCTTGGATATTTAGTGTTTTAGAGTTGCCTAGTGCACTGAGAAGCAGAGTATCTTGTCCAGGGTCCCAGCCAGTACTACAGAATGTGTCAGAGGTTGCATTTGAAGGGAGAGCCTCCTGGCCAGTTTTCTATCTTACTCCAGCATTATGCCTCTGTATGCTTCATCTGACCTGAAAAAATTCCTTTAAAAAAAGACCTAACTCCCCCCACCCCCACCTTCATCTTTCTGTCTCTCTGTTTCTGAGTCTATTTCTCTTCCTTCCTCCCTCTCCCTCTCCGTCTCTTTCCCTCTCCCTCTCCTCCCCTCTCTCTCTCCCTCTCTCTCTCTGTCTCTCTGTCTCTGTCTCTCTCTCTCTCTTTCTCTGTCTCTCTCCTCTCTCCTCCCCTCTCTCTCCCTGTCTCTGTCTCTGTCTCCTCTCTCTTTCTTTCTCTCTCTCTGTCTCTCTTTCTCTGTCTCTCTCCTCTCTCATTCTCTCTGTCTCTGTCTCTCTCTTCACCTCTGTCTCCTTCTCTGTCTCTCTCTCTTTTTCTCACTCCCTATCTCTCCCTCTCCACCTCTGTCTCTGTGTTTCTCTCCACCATCCCCTCTGCACTCTCTCTTTCTGACTCACTCTGCATCTCCATCCCTCTCTTTGCCTCTCTCTCTCTATCTTCCTTTCTCTATCTTTGTCTCTGTCCCCCCACTCCCCCACACACACGATTTATGGGGGAATCTGAGACCTAGAGAGAGGAGATGATTTGCCTAACGCTGAAGAGTTAGTCAACAAAGGCCCTAGATTCTTTTCACATGGGAATCTCAGTTTGTGAAACTAGGCTCTCTTAACCTGAAGAAGTGAGGCAGGCATTCAGAATTTCCAATACATCCTAGTCCTATGTGAAGAAATAAAAGAAGGCAGAAGTGAGCCCCCAGTGGTCTATGGTCCAACCATTCTGAATTCATCGAAATGAAGAAACATTTCTGAATTGTTCAGGCTCTTCTGGGGATTGAAAAAGTATGTGCAGCTTTTATACACATCACCACAACAGGAGGTTGTAAATTAAGGAAAGTATCCCTTTATTCTTGGGCTTCAGGCTTCCCTAAACTCCTTCCCGGCACAAAGCAATCAGCATTGTTCAGTCGTTTAGTCTCTGTAGACTTTCCCATCTCAGGTTTGATGCCTAAGAAAAATCCTCTGCCTCTGCACAGAGCTTCTCATTTCTAGCTTCCTTTCATATCCATTATCCAAGTTGATCTTCACAGCACATTGTAAGAGGTTGTCCAGGAATTATGAATGCTAGTTTTCAGGACGAAGAAACTGAGGCCAGATAGAATTCATGGTTGTAAATGGACTACCATGCTTAAGAAAAGGATCTCTGGGTTTACCAGGTGTCCGTCGCTTGCTTACTTGCTTGGTTTTTCCATTGAAACTACAAAGCCTTTTCATTTTCATTAGCTGCTTATCTGAGCCTTAGCACAAATCCAGCTACTCCATGAAGCCTTTTCTGACTGACCCCTACAGACTGCCACATTCACCTCTTTTCTAAACTGCTCTAAATTGTCTTTATCACTCTGAGAGACAACTAGAGAATACACAGAATGTTTGAATTTAATAGTGCATCTCATCCAGTCTCCTCATTTCAGAGGGGAGGACACTGATAAAACGATTTGTCCAAGGTCACATGACGAGTCAGGGAGAAAATCCAGAACCAGACTCGGCTAATACTCTTCCCACTACAACACGATGCTTCTGACTTCTTTCTTTTCTTTCCCTTCCTTTTTCTTCCCTTTTTTTTTCTTTCTTTTTTTTTTTTTTGGACAGAGTCTATGATACCATATTATTCGCAGCTCCCAATAAGGAATTTTCTCTACAATGCAGATTCGCAATTTCTCTGCAATTTATAGCCAAATCCGGCTAACCTAGACTCATAATGCCAGAACCTGTCAGCCGGGGACCTGAACTCAGAGAGTCAGAAGACTCTCAGACAAGCTCAGTACTCACTATCCATGTGGCCTCCATCTGTGTCTTTCTCTGAATCATATATTTTTTATTATGTAAATTATTCTTTTGTGTCAATCTAGTCTCCCTAAAGAGACTGTAGACTTCCTGAGGGCACAGGCTTTGCTTTTCCTTCCTTCATGTCAATCATGATGCCTAACAAAAGGCTGAACCTTCCCAGGCCCAGAGGAGGTGGCACCTCCTCCAAAAAGCCTTTCCTGATCTTCACAGCTTTATACATATGCTCTCTCCTTTCTCACATCTCACATATCACTCTATTAGTGTTGGGCTTGTGCACTTCTATCACAAATTCTATTATGGTTACTCATGTATTTGTAATCCACTCTATTAGATTATAATATCTTTGAGATTAGCCAGTAAGCATTTATTAAGCGCCTACTACTACCAAGTGCTGTGCTAAGATCTAGGAATACAAATAAGAAAGAAAAAAGGATGATTCCTGCCCTCAAGGTGCTTATAATCTAATTAGGGAACATCGTGACTATCTTGTTGAAAACCTGTTATCTTCATCACCTGTCAAGATGCTTTAGACTGGTAGGTGCTTATTAAGTGAATGAAATATACGTAGATATAAAATAATTCTGGCTAAGTAAATAGTTGATTGATTGGTAATGATTCGAATCCCTAATTATATCCCAGACATAAAACCCCTCCTAACCTGAAATTTCTCATTGTAAACCTATATTATCACCTAAACCCAGTCCCTAGACCCAGTTTGATCTAGAATATCCTTAGACAATGAAACCTCCCTGTGCCCTACCCTGCAGTAAAGCTAGGATATAGAATATCACACTCACACACACATATCATAAAAGAACAATGACTTCAGGAGTCATTTATGGGGAATGGGGGAGGGGTAGTGACAGACTTCACTCAGCATAGACTGTGCTGACACTGATTTCAGCAACAGCAAAAGCAGCTAAATGTTTTACTGGCATTTGGCAGGGAAATGATTTCCGTACACTCCACTTTGCCCACAGATTTCAATACAGAATAATTTCCCCAGCAAAAGTCATGTAAATGGATTTGTAGAAAAAGGCAGAGATAGAGAGAGATGGGAGTTTTCAGACATTGAATTCAATACCAAATAATCTAATATACCCAATTTTATTTTTTTGCCTTTGATGTCTGCAAGCAAATCATTTACACTTTATTCTGTACATAGATCTCAATGCAAAATGACTTTCATGGCCATAAATAAATACATTAACTGGATAAATCGTCCCCAGTCAAAATAAAGCACCAGAGAGAAGTTCACTTTGCTACCGTGTGATTTACAAGCAGCAAATTCAGTTATTCTGTGCTGACCCCAGGCTGTTGTCAGCTCTTATAATTCTGGGAACCCTCAAGAATGTGAGGGGTGGGTCAGGGGAGGCTGGGAGGAGTGGAAGTGGGAGAAAGAGAGATCAACCCAGGGCTAATAAACAAGGAAACACTGTTCACCACATTAGCTGTACTAAGGTCTGGGTTTTTTGATTCCCCAAGATGCCCATGGCCATGATCTGTTCTTTTATTCCACTCTCTAAATTGGCCACCCACTCCAATACATCAAAAGGACAGGCCTCCAAGCCTAAAAATTTTCTGTCACAGAAGCTTTGGATTAAAGGGACAAATACCTCCCCTCTCTGACGAGAGTAAAAAGAAGATAGATTAGTCTTTACCTCATTGGCTTGGCATTGCATGTAAAAGGCCTCTTTAGGGAAGTATCTGAATCATTGTGTCTGTGTTTATATGGGCCCTTTGGGGAGTCTGGGAGAGTTTGAGTTTCCCATCTGAAGGCTCAAGACTCACCTGGTCTAATGAACAAGATTGGTTCCATCTAGATAGAGTACAGAGATCTGGAAGGAATCAAGGAATCAACAAGCAAATATTAAGCACCTATTGTAAACTAGGAAATGTGTTTAACCTTGGAAATGTACACAAAAGGCAGGCCCTGCTCTCAAAGATTTTATATTCTGCCCAGGGGAAAAGTGATGTCATGTGTTGATGGATAAGTAGAAATGAGAAACCTACAAACTAAATCCAAATTGACTTTGAGAGGCATTAAGTAACAGCTGGGGAAATCAGAAAATAACAATTGAGCTGAACCTTGCAGTTATCTAAGGGTCCAAGAGATGGAAGTAAGTAGAAAGAGCATCCCAGGTACTGAAGTTCTTAAGCAAAAGATTTATAAGGTCAGAATAGAGCCGTCAGCATGTCAATCTGGGAGACTCACAGAGAACAGAGTGGAGAGGTGGGAGACTCAAGGGAACAAGAAGGGAAAGAGGTTATAGCCCAGGAAGAAAAGATGGAGGTCTAAACTATAGTGGTTATGGGGTACAGGCAGACAAAAGGGCACAGATGCAAGTGACATTACTGAAGAAGAATGGACAAGGTTTGGAAACCAATTAAACATAGGGGAATGGAAAGAGAAGAGAGTGAAAAGTTAAGAGTGATTGTGAACCGGGGTGACCAAGAAAATGATGGTCACCTTGAGAAAACTAAGGAAGTTAAAAGGAGGGATGATTCTGGAAAGTTGAATAAACAATTTGGTTCTGAGCAAATGGAGTTTATTGTCACCCAGGTGAAGGTGTTATGATAAAAGTCAGAGATGTAGGACCAGAATTTAGGAGAGAGATGAAGGCTTTCTATGCATATTTGAGAGTCATCTACACAGATATATAGATATATATAGATATATATATATATATATATGCCAGCTGAATCCATAAAAGCTGGTGTGACTGCCAAGAAAAAAAAATGTATTTAGAGAAAAAAAGTCCAAGACACAGACTTAGCAATAATCTAGTCCTAACCTCATTTTACAGATGAGTAAACTGAGGCCCAACGAAGTAAAGTAATTGTCATAAACTTAAATGGCTTATTTATTGAAGAGACAAGTATAGAATCTAAGATCTTCTGACTTCTCATCCAGCTCTAGACCTACATAATATAATTTAAGAGACCCTACTAACACTTCTCTAGGCAAAAACAAAAACTTCCTCTTCACCAGCTGGAAACTTCCTCTTCACCAGCTGGCCTAAATTCTACCATTAGCAATGATCAAATTAGAAAGTAAAAAAAAAATCTTTTAAAGAAAGGTATTATTTCCTGGTAAAATACAAGTCCTCCTGGGAAAGTTAACTCATTGAGTTGTTGGAGATTTACAAACCAACTTCAAGATCCTAAGAGGATGAGATGAAAGACAATTTTAATTAAAGAGTAAGGGTAGTAAGAAAGTCCCATTGATAGCTAGAGACAACAGAGGGAAGAGAGATGGCCAGAGAACATTGGGTATTTTGGGTGAGAAACACTGGAAAGAAGCCATGGATGAAGCAAGCAGAGGCTGAAGAGGACCAGAAACACACCTTCTCAGCACTGCCTTCTCAGCAGGGCTGATGTCTGGTTCTCCTACTGAACTGGGGTCTCATATCATTCCTCAAATGACCGTAAGAATAATCATTGTCATATTATTTTATACACTACACAGGTCAAGGCTTCCAGGTACTTTCAATTTTTAACTATATGAATGAATGAAACATTTACTATATGTCAAGTACTAGTGTTAAGTGCTAGGGGTACAAATAGAAAAGGAAGACAGACTTTTCCCTCAATTCTAATGTGAGAGCCAATATATATGGAAGATTTTGGCTACAAGTCAAACAAGTCCTATGGTCTTTAGGGGGCAGTGATAAAAAAGATGGTAAATGCTTCTTTCATGTCATTGCCACTGAAAAAATCATGTCGGTTTCTGATACTGAAGCATTTGACAGTGCTACTGAATTTATTGTCAAGAATTGTATTTTTGAGACTTTAGTAGCTGTGGGTATGGTACGTATGTGGTTCCTATGTATAGCTGCCAACTTCAGCTATAGTTGTAGATTCCTCTAGTCCTAGGCATTAGTGTAAAAGTCTCTTAGACATTTCCTGAATTTCAGGAATGCAGACCTAAAGGATGTAAATCTTTTAGTTTTAAGTGTAGTTTTAAGTTTCTACCTACCCTTTCTTCAAATGAATTCCCTGGCCTAGATCAAGAGATTTAGTCATTGATACGAAGTAGTCAGGAGAGCACAGTCCTATTATGAAGTATAATTTATATACAAGGGCAGCTAAGTGGCACAGTGGATAGATTCTTAGGGGTAGGGAACCTGTGGCATCAAGGCCATGTGTGGCCCTTTAGGTACTCAAGTGTGGTCCTCTCACTGAATCCAAACTTCATAGAACAAATCTCCTTAATAAATGGATTTGTTCCGTAAAATCTGGACTGAGTCAAAAAGCAGTATCCAATGACCTAGAAGGCCACATATGGCCTCAAGGCCACAGGTTCCCCATCCTTGGGATAGAGTGCTGGACCTGGAGTTAGGAAGACACTTACCTCAGTTCAAATCTGGCCTCAGACACTTAATAGCTGTGTGACTCTGGACAAATCACTTAACTATTTACCTCAGTTCCTCATCTGTAAAATGAGCTAGAAAAGAAATGGCAAAGCAGTATATCTGGCAAGAAAACCCCAAATGGAGTCATGAAGAGTCAGACACAAATGAAAAACAACTCAACGAAAAGAATTTCTGCATGTGATATCAAGAGTAGATAGTTCTCAAGATGTATTTTTGTTCTAGAAAAACTGACAGTGCAGGTAAGCTTATATAAGGCTAGGCTCTCACACTATAATCTGCAGCAGAATAAACAGTAATTTGACATTATTTGGTGATAAGCATAAGATTGAACTAATTTCCTGTGGTATCACCATAGAAATATAAGACTGACTTAACAATGATGAAAGTGGTAAACTCATTAGAAATGGGGAAAATTGTAATAGGCTAGAAACTTTACCTTTGGACAAAGAAACTGGAAGGATTTTTCTTTTTTCATCCTTTCTTGGATACATACCTCACAAAGCTTTCTACCTTTGATAGAAAGAATTGAGAATATAAACCCAGAAGTGAAGAAGCTAGGGCATGGGATCCTTTGGGGGTTTTGTGAAGGAATTTGTGTACTATGAACTATTGGGGGATGAGTTCTATGGGTAGTAGAGAAAAAGAGAATGGAAGGCATTTTAGGATCAAAAAGAACTTAAGAACTCATATAGATTTTATTTGCATGGAGGAATAAGCAATGAAAATGAAGATAGAAGGTCTGTAGATACTTCTGCTTTACGAAAGACGACACTAGTTGAGATATCTAAGGATAAAGAAGTAATACAATTATTGCTTCTGTTTGTCTGAAAATGGGTTAATGTAAGCCTGTGGAAACAATGATTTCAGAGTGGGGGAAATAAAAGGAACGGATAGGTGACAGCAAGAAAATATACTTCCAGGGATCCAAGATTTTCAGGAATTCATTGTTTTGTGAATCTTTGGGTGTGTATGTGTGTGTGTGTGTATATATATATATATATATACACAATATATATATATATACACAAGTCCAGGAATGAACTTACACTTTGAAGTAAGCAAAAGCTAGGTTCCTGCTCACATAGATGATAAATAAAAACTTCATTGATTTATTGATTAATCTTCACCACCAGACTTCCCTAGTCCTACCCCACAGGAGATATTCATATTTCTCCGTAATTTTTCACTTCCAGATGATATTCCCTTGATGTACAGCAAATCTTTACAATACTGCCTTTCAAATATGTGGTATCTTTCTATAGTGACTTCCCAAGCTACCTAGACCTTGATTGTACCACCAAACTGGGCTCTCCAAAACCCATAGGGAACAAAAGTCAATACCCATAAACTAGATTATTTGCATAACATTTATCACCATGCTAAGCCAGGGAAGGGCAGGAACGGGAGACTGAATGAATGAGGCAAAAAGGCTGCTTTGCATAGAGGAAAAAATTTGTGCTCTAGATAGTCTTGCAGAATTTCTGGTATTATTATATCCATTGTTTACCAAACCTAGGTAACAAGCAGTTAAGGTTACTCAAGTAGTACAGAGCCACTGTGAGTTTGGGGAGAAGGGAACAGTAAAGTTCCCTTCCCAGAATGATCTTTGGGTCATAATGGAATCTTTGGATATAATGGAAAGAGTTCTTTATTAAGAGGCAGGAACGTTGGGTTCAGATCCCAGCTCCAGCACTTCCTAGCTATAAGGCCTGTTATTTAATATCCCTCAGGTTCAGTTACTTCATCTATACAATGAAAATGATGACATTTGTACCGCCTACATCAAATGGTGATTGTAAAGGAAGTGTTTTTCAAACTCAAAAGGGCTAAGTAAATGTGAATTCTTATTGTTTCATTAAGTTAGATCTTATTATTATTCCTTCTTTAAGAATAAGCAGAATTATCTACTGAAACCAATCAATCAACAAACACCTCCTATTCAGCCTTGTGGGAGAGGAGAAAAAAGACATGACTTCTTCCCTGCAGGACCTTAATCCTTTTGTGAAAATAAAAGGCAATTAAAGAACACAGGAAACCAATAAAGAACAACATAATTAAAGATGAAGAGCTATGTGGGGTCTCGAAAAGCAAGAGTTCACTAAGGGCTAGAGTTGTCAGAAGATGATAATCAGACATCTTCTTGTCTACATCTTGATGTCATCTGCTTTTTCACTGAATAGCACTGAAGAAGAGTCCAGAAAGATTCTGTCTCCCTCTGCCTAATCCCACCAAAAGTATTTGAATCAGTCAGGGCTCTCTTCAAGCCTCACCTCCCCCAGAGAACCTTTTGATTGCTAGCACCAATAAAAACAAAAATAATAATCAGAATTTATATAATGTTTTAAGGTTTTCAAAGTGTTTTACAAACATTAATTTGCTTTATCTTTACAGCCACACTGGGAAGTATTATTACTATCATTTTACAGATGAGGACACTGAGACAGAGAGGATAATTGACTTGCCCAGGATCATAAAGCTAGAGAATGTCTGAGGCCAAATTTGGACTTAGGGCTTTCAGACTCCAGTTCCAACACACTATACACTTTACTCCTAATTAGCTGCCTCTAACAATTCCAGCCCATTTTGAACTCTCCTTTCTCTGAATTCCTGCAGTACTTATACCCTATAACAGGCCTGCACAACATATGGCCAGCGAGTCACTTACGGCAAAAGATTTCAGGCAGCCGGTGAAAAACATAGTGTATATAAAAGAAAGTAAAGATGTAATGAGTGCTTTGCCCATGCCCCATGTAACCCGCCTTCTATTAATCGCCGTTGCGCCCATCATGTAACTTGGCAGCTGGGTTGCCACTGCATACTCTCTCCTGTTTGTCACGTGATCCATAGGAACCAACCATCATCAGTCTGTCTCCAGTCTGAGAATAGCGGTTTCATGAAAAATATGGATCACAAATAATACATGTAATTAATTTATATTAATTGAAATATTGATTTTAATAGGGTTTATTTGCAAAACAGTTTAAGCCATTAATTATACTTTTACTTGGAAAGTGAGCTGCAAAAAACCTATCTGCAACCCAAAGAAGTTTAGCTTATTTTAATTTTGGCTGCTACCTACTGCCAAGTTGTACAGGTCTGCTCTAGAACATTCTTTTGACACATCTCATACCACCTCATATTTCTCTGTTTTGTGGATGTGAGTGTTGTTTCCTTAACTAGACAGAGCCTCTTCCAGAGTTGGGGTCAAGGGTTTTCTTTTATCCATCACAATATTCAGCCCAGGTGAGGGCCCATAATTGCTCAATAAATTATTTGTTGGGTGATGAGAGCAACCAAAATGCCTACAAAGATCCATGATATAAACAAATCTCTTGTCTTTCCTATTAAATGCTGTGCTCCTACCTCCTTAAACCTAGCACTTATACTACCCCATCTGCCTATTTAGCAACAAAAAGGAGACATCTGTTAGCAGCTGGATTCTATCCCTGCTGTAGTGCTGACTTGGGTCACTGTTCACAGATTTGTCCCTGCCATGCATCCAGGTGCTGATAGTATATCCTCTCTCACAGCCCATTTCCTGCCTTCCTCAGACATTTGGCCTGGGACTCCTCTCTATGCCTCTGATGAAATTGCCTAACCTGAAACTGCTTCTATGTAAAATTCTCTAGACAGTAACATTTCTCCTTTTTTTTTTGAGGGGAGAAGGCAAGGCCATTGACTTGCCCAAGGTCACACAGTTGTTCAGTGTCAAGTATCTTAGGCCAGATTTGAACCCAGGTCCTCCTGATTCCAGGGACAGTGTTATATACTCTGTCCCACCTAGCTGCCCCCAACAGTACCATTTTTACAAATCAAATAGTACCAACACCCCAACCTGCGTTGGCAATTTCAAATTTCCAATATCTCACATCTGTTTCTTTGCTTTCTCTGCATACAGCCAGCCCATTGCCACTGATGGATTTCAGAGAACATAAATGTTGAAGTACAAAACATAACAGATGGGATGACTTGCCAAATCTGAGCTAATTCTATTGTATATCACTGAGTTCGTTTAATAAGTTATGGTAAATGCCTCTCAATATCTATTATATAAAGTCCAGGAAGTTCTGTGTACCAGGAAATATGCATGATCCAAAGCTAATCTCAAAATTCACGCATGACCTTGGTTCTGTAATGATCTTCCGGTTGCCTCCTCTGCCATTATGTACGTCTTCCCACTTACTGGACAGCTTATGTCACCACTTTGTAGGGACCCTTTCTGCTTAACAAAGACTGAAAAAGAGATTTGCTGAATCTCCTGATTCTCTCGTATATTTTACTAGCCACTTACATGTGGGGAGTCCATATGCAACCTGGAGTCTATAACACTGCAGAAAATGGGTGTCTGGGCTCATATGGATTATGTTCAATCTTTGATAGTATATTTTTTAAAAAATACATTGATGCATGCCCTCATACCAGATTTCCCCAAGGAACATCTGGATTTGACTCATTTCTTGTTATCCATCAGGTATCCTCTAGTAAGTAATTACCTAACAAGGCATAGACCATAAAACAAGATCAATATGCAAAACAAACTGATTCATCAACAAGCATTTAATGGGGTCTCTATGTTCCATGTACCATGTTCAGCACTGGGGATATTAGGATAAAATGAAACAATCTCTGCCCTCAAAAAGCTAATATTCTGGAAGAAATCCAACATGGCCATGAATAAGTACAGAAAAATATAGAGGAAAAACAAAGAATGTAGAATAGGCTCTTACCCAAGCCCATGAATGATCAAGAACTATTTCTCCCTCTTTGGCTTCTTCACCTTCCCAAGTCTCTTTCAGTACAGCACTTAGCAATGCTAGGGAGTTCGGGTCTCTTCATGTGGTAAAATAACCTTGGGTTCACCAGTTAGTCAAACTTCAAATACAGACAGACAGATACAGAGACAGACAGAGACGGTGACAGAGAACCAGAACCAGAGAGAAGAGTCAGAATGTCTTATATCAGAAACAGAATGTCAGAAACAGTCTTATAAAGGCTAGTATCCACTCAGCCCCAAACATTCTTTTGGCTATATCCCCTAAAACCTATTTTTTCAATCATTAATAAGTAAAGTCATTCATAAAGTGGGGATACCAAGAGACAAATAATTATGGGACAATCATTATTGCCTTGAAGGGTCAATTTAATCTGTCCCTGGATAAACTTTCTTTCAAGTCCTGAAATTCAGTAGAGAGGTTTTCCTTCTCCTTACATTAAGCCCAAAGCCTGGTTATCTTGAGCCTGCCCAAGCAGTTTCCACTTTTTTGAATCACATACATTAGGTTCTATCTTTAATGGTCACTCTCAAAAATGTGAATATGAGCTCAGAATGAATACTAGGTTGAATACTGTTGAATACTGGGGTTACATTGCTTCAGCCATAGGAACCCAAATGCTTTTTCATTCACAACCATGTCTACTATACTTAAAGCAACTGACTCATATGATCCCTGCCAGATTTGGCTGTGCTGTCAGAGGAATAACCTTTTTAGTCCCTCTTCCAGGGGACAACAATGCACTGTAATCATCTCTAAGGGAGAGCATTTCATCAGAGTGTTAACTACTTTTGAAATGGACTCAAGAAACTATCTATTCTTGGTTATTCCCCTTTTTTCTAGGATAAGAGCCCAAACCACCTTAACCACAAGGATAATCATGGCAAAGGAGTAATTATTTTCTTCCCTCCCCTTCTACTGTGATTTTCAGTAAACTTCTTTTCTTGTATCAAAATTCCATCTCATTTCCCATTATTTAATTTCCAAAGTCTTAGTCAGAGGACCCTAGTTAGGGAGTTCTTTTTCATTGTTCAGTCATTTCAGTCATGTTACTGGAGTCTAGATACTGGAATGGTTTTCCATTTCCTTCTTTAGTTCATTTTGCAGATGAGTAAACTGAGGCAAACAGAGTTAAGTTACTTGTCCAGGATCACACAGCTAATAAGTATCTGAGGCTAGATTTGAACTCAGGTCTTCCTGACTCCAGGCTTTGAACTCTATCTACCACACCTAGCTGCCTGTAGTAGCAAGCACCCTAGCACACACAGGATGGCCTGCTAGCACAAGTTCTTTGATCTGCTTTGCTAAAGGAAAGACAACTTTTAAAGGCATCAATGATTTTGCTTTAATTACATATAAGTAGAAAAATACAAGCAGAGAAATTAGCACAGAGATTCAACAGACAGGGCTCCTACTGTCTGAACAAAGTAATATAACTACCTACATACACCCCTGGATTGGAAGATCACAAACCTCTGTATAGTTAGGGGGCTCTTAACAAATGGCTACTCAGAGTCCTATCCAGAGAATCAAAAGGTCCTTCTCATAAGCCAACTCCTGAAGCAAAATACCAACCTCCCAGTATAAATGTAGTTTTCAACTAATAAACTCAGAGCCAGAAGGCACCACAACCCTTGTGACTCAGTGCCTTAGTATTAAAAAGGGTGTGAAGGCCTTCCCACAAGCAAACCTCCCCCTAAGCAAACACCTCCTTAAGCAAGTTGCTTCCCCAATGGGCTCTATGTGACTCAGGTTGTATCATAGCTGTGAAAGCAGCAAGACATTCATGATTGAAATACCTGTGTACCTTTAGACCTGGGAACATGACTCCTGTTCCAAGGGAAAAGGGGACACATGTGGTCACATAGATCTATTAATGGACAGGGAAGATATTCCTATTCCATTAACATTACTCTGCCTAGGGAATTCTTACCTACATAACAATGTTCTATAGTCAGAGACATCAAAGCAGAAACGAACATGAAAGTAATAACATAACCTATGAGACCTTGAACCCCTTCTCTTCCACCAAATGCATTGTTTCTAGACTTTCTCACTCTCCAATATCTTAATTTATTCCCTTTTTTCTTGTTTAGGCAGCCATTAAGCTGAACTCTGGCCAATTCTGTACAAAACAAATGTTCTTTTAATTGATATGTTCACAATTTGTTCAATATTTTCCCAAATATGTCTACCAATACTGCCTCTTCCCTCTTAGAATTGCTTGTAATTGCTGAAATTCATTGATTTAAGCAATTGGCAATCAATTCTCTTGTAATTCTAATACTGCTCATTGCATCACATTTCTGGTAGAGGTACCAGGCAATAGCATAGATTTACTCTTAAAGTGCCTATAATCACCTCTCAACAGGGTTCTCCTTTCTTCCATCAAAAGAATGGCCCACATGATACTTCTATTAACTCAGTGTGTATCTTTCTATTTCAAGTACTTTTTTCTTGGAAACAAGATATTGTTGGACTCTGGTTTCTAATCCATTCTGTTAGCCTCTTCATTTTTGTGGGCGAGCTCATCTCATTCACATTCATTGTTGTAATTGTTTATTGTGTATTTCCCTCCATTCTATTTTCATATACTTTGCTCCTCTTTTTTCTCTTCTCCTTCTCTATAAGTCTTTTTCTTCTGGTTAATACCTTCCTTAATCTACCCTCCCTTTTCTTCCCCCATTTTACCTTAATCCCTTCCCTATTTCCCCACTGGGTAAGATGTATTTCTGTATGAAACTGTGAATTTATGTATTCTCTACTCTTTGAATCAGTTCACATGAAAGTGGGGTTTACATTGCTTACTTCCTGCTACTGTGCCTTCTTCATAGCATAAGTTCTTCTTTGTATACCTTATTTATTTGAGATAGTTTTCTCCATTCCTCTTTTCTACTCTGTCTGTTGTTCTTTTGAGATGAAACATAATGGATCACACCCAGGAATTCTACCTAATTAGGCTCTTTCTATTACTCCTGGTGATAGTAAACTTCTGAGCAGCTACATGTGTCATCTCCCCATAGAAGTATATAAACAGTTTAACTTTGTTTAGTGTCTTGTGATTTCTTGTTCATATTTACCTTTTTATACTTCTCTTGACTCCAGTGTTTGTGTCTCAGATTTTCTACTTGGCTCTGGTATTTTGATCAGAAATTCTTAGTTCTCTCTTTTAAAGGTCTATTGCACCCTATAGGAGTATATTCAATTTTCTTGCTTAGGTTATTGTAAACCTGGATTCTTTGCCTTCTGGAATATTCTATTCCAAGCCTTCTGCTCTATGTTAATACCTACTAAATCTTGAGTGATCCTGACTATGGCTTTTTGGTGCTTGAATTCTTTATTTCTGGCTGTTTACAATATTTTTTTTCCCTTGATTTGGGAGATCTGGGTTTTGGCTATAATATTCCTAGGAGTTTTTATTTGGGCAGTTCTTTTAGGAGGTGAAAGATGAATTCTTTCAATTTCTACTTTATCCTTTGGTTGTAATATAGTCAGGCAGTTTTCTTTTACAAGTCTTGAACTATGAAATATAGCCCTTTTTCATTCATGGTTTTCAGATAGTCTAATGATTCTGAAATTATATCTACTCATTTTCAGATAGTCTAATGATTCTGAAATTATATCTACTCAATTTGTTTTCCTTGTTAGTTTTATTTTTTGTTTTCATTTTTTGCTTTTTGAAGGGGGAAGGTAGGGCAATTGGGCTTACGTGACTTGTCCAAGGTCACATAGATAGTTTTGTGTTAAGTGTCTGAGGCCAGATTTGAACTCAGGGGCTCCTGACTCCAGGGCCAGTGTGCTACATAGCTAGCTGCACCTTAGTTATTTTTCCTGTGATATACTTTACATTTTTTTGTTTTTTAGTCTTTTCACTTTATTTTACTATTTCTTAATGTCTCATAGTCATTGGCTTCCATTAGACTAATTCTAGTTTTCAATGAGTTATTTTCTTCAGTAAGTTTTTGTACCTCTTTCCAAGTTATTAATTCTAATTTTCCTCCTTATCTGTCTTCCCTAG
>CM053596.1:225750848-225771296 GCA_028646575.1 Pseudocheirus occidentalis | reverse complement strand
AGGGTGGTGGTGTGGGAGCTGCGGGACCTTGCTGCTTCTATGCAGCCATCTTGGCTCCGCCCCCGAAGAGAGCTTTTGTAAAATAAGTGAGTTGGATTAGATGATTTCTAAGATCTCTTCCAATTCCAAATCTTTGGTCCTATGAGTTTGGTTTTTATGGAGGGAAGATCAAGGGAGTCAGATTTGATTTCCAGTGTTTATTTATTAGTCATGTGATCTTGGTCAAGTCCTCTATCTCTCAGGTTACCTATTTCCTCATATGCAAAACAAGAGGTTTGGACCAGATGGTCCCTTCCAGCTCTATGGTCGCATCTGCTCTGCATGTCAGTCTTCATTCCCTTAAAAAAAAGAAAAGACTATGCAGGGACTATCTTGGGAAAGCTATTCTCTCTGAATGCTGATTAGTTTACAGTCTCCCCCCAGCCATCAATGAAGATAGGACACAAGATTCTTTTTGAGACACCTTGAAGTGAAACATGGCCCAGGAATGCATATTCTGATTATCCATCCCACATCAGAGCAGGCATCAGTACATGCAAATGCTACACCTAGGGGCATTTATTTTTGAAGGGGGAGAAGGGGAGGCACCATGCAAATATAGATGCAAAATAGCCATAGCTTCAAGGCTCTGTGTATCATGACTTGTCAAGGCAGCCCTTGTCAGTAGCTTATCCTGTGGGGAAGAGTGGCTCTATTTTTCTGGTGTTCTGGAAAAGTAAGAGAATTATCGTCTTAACTCTCAACCTTTCAGAGCAGTGATCATAATAATAATGCCATATATTGGTGCAGCGCCTTACAGTTTTCTTTTCCTGAAAGTAGTATTTGTATTTTTTAAGTATTTGTAAATGTTTATATTTTAAGTAATAAGCCTTTATAATTAATTGGCCCTTCCAGTTATTCCCGCTCTCCCCCCCTCCACTCAGCAAACTAAAAAAACAAAACAAGAGTTTTCCCTCTTTAATGTTATCTATAGAAATTGTCCCAGTTCTACTCACCTCATTCTGTATCAGTTCACAGAGGGTCTTACCATTTCCTCTGAAATTATCCATTTCATCATTTCTTATGGCCCAATTGTAATATTCTATTAAATGTATATATATAACAATTTGTTTGGTCATGCAGAAATAGGAGTATTCCAGCTCCTTTGTTTCCTATTTTGGAAACCATGGGAAAAGCTGCTATAAAGATTTATAAACTATTCTTTTTGGTATCTATTTTCATTTGTGTACATATAGATTCTTTTTCCTTTTCCTTTTTTGAGTGGTAGTATAGGTAGGTCAAAATGTATGCACAGTTTGGTAACTTTGGGGGGGAGGTTATAGTTCCAAACCACTTTCCAGAATGACCAGACACATTCACAGCTTGCTCAGTGCTAGTGCTTCTTTTTCATGTTGCTTATTTTCCCCACATCCTTCCAACATTTATTATTTTCCTCTTTTTTGGCATCTTAGCCAGTCTGATAGGTATGATGTAGAACTGCAGAGCTGTTTTAATTTGTATTTCTTTAATTGTGTTTTAGAGCCTTTTTAAAAGTATGATTATAGTTTATAGGTTATTATAGTTTAGGTTTCTTCCTTTAAAAACGGCCAGCTCATAGCTTATGACCACTTATCTGTTGGAGAATGGCCTTTAGTCTTATAGATTTGAATCAGTTCCTTATATATCTTGGAAATGAGATTTATTGAAAATACTTGTTGCCAAGATTTCCCCAGTCACCTCTTTCCCATCTAATTTTTACATTAGATTTATTTGTGCAAAAACATTTTAATTTGACATGATCAAAATTGTTCATTTTATCTTGTATGATCCTATCACTTTAGTCAGCAACTTTCCCCTTGTACATAGACATGAAAGGTAATTTCTTCTATGTTCCTTTAATTTGTTTATGATGTGACTTTTTATATATACCATTACCATTGTATGGTGTATAGTGTTAGTCTAAGCCTATTTTTTGACAGAATGGTGTCCACTTTATCTAGCAGTTTTTGTTACATAGTGAGTCCTTCCACTAGTAAATTGAATCTTTGCTTTGATCAAACACTATACTTCTATGTCAATGTGCTTCTGCTAATATCAATCAATTAATCAATCAATCAGCATTATTAAGTGCCCACAATATTCCAGACACTGCTGGATAATATGCACTATTGATTTCTTTTCCTTTTATTTTTTTTTAAACCAGTACCAAATCACTTTGATGTGGTATTGATTTGTAGTATAGTTTGAGAGCTTTTTTTTGGTTGTTGTTGTTATTAGCCACGAGAGCTTGATCTTTCATTCTTCCTTATGAATTTTCTTGTTTTTCTAGTTTCATAAAATTGCCTTTTGGGAGTTTGGCACTGCACTGAATAAGCAAATTAATTTAAGTCTTTTACATCTTTCAAAATCCATTCACATCCATTATCTTCTTCCCCCATCTCCCAGTGACCCCTTATCTAGTCCAGTCAATTGCTTCTATACCTACCAGAGACCGTTTTTTAATGGATCCTCATTTTAAAATGATTTTCTAAACATTAATAGCAAATTAACTTTTTTTAAATGGATGAAGAAATAAAACTGGTTTATTTGGGAAACAAACAGAAGCTGTTAATTCTAATCTTATTATTAGCTTTCCCAGGAACACAGTTGGAGTATAAGCTTCTTAAAGACAGAGTTGTTATTGTTCAGTCCTTTCAGGGCTGTCCAACTCTTCTTGACCCCATTTGAGGTTTTCTTGGCAAAGACTCTGGAGTGCTTTATCATTTCCTTCTCTAGATTATTTAACTGATGACAAAACTGAGGCAAACAGGGTTAAGTAACTTGCCCAGGGTCACAGAGCTAGTAAGTGTCTGAGGCCAGATTTGAATTCAGGAAGATGAGTCTTCCTGACTCCAAGCTTAGCACTCTATTCACTGTGCCACCTAGCTGCCCTAAAGGTAGGCACTATAATTTTAATATATAATTATATGTATACGCTGTCTCCCCCTTAAAATTTTTTTCTCAATTACATATGAAAATTTTAATATTCATTAAAAATATTGAGTTCAAAATTTTCTCCTTTCTTGTGAATGCAAGCAATTTGATATAGATTATACATATGTAATCGTACAAAACATATTTCCATATTAGTCCCATTGCAAAAGAAAATACAGACTCAAACAATAAAAAAACCCAATAATAACAACAAGAAAAATAAAGAAAGGAGGCTTCAACCTACATTTAGATTTCATCAGTCCTTTCAGTAGAGGCAGATAAGATTTTCATCATAAGTCCTTCAGAATTGTCTTGGATCGTTGTATTATTGGGAATATCTAAGACATTCACAGTTGGTCATTGTACAGTACCGCTGTTCCTGTATATGATATTCTCCTGGTTCAACTCACTTCCCTTTGAATCAGTTCATGCAAAGCCTTTCCAGGTTTTCTGAAAGCATCCTGCTAATCATTTCTTCGAGCACAATAGTGTTCCATCACAATCATACACTACAACTTGTTCAGTCATTTGCCAGTTGATGGGCATCAGCTCAATTTTCAGCTCTTTGCCTCCACAAAAAGAGTTCCTCTAAATATTTTGTAAATATAGGTCCCTTCCCTTAAAAGAGAATATGTTAAAAAGAAAATCTTCATTTGGGCCTTGCCCTCAATAATGAAGTAAACTCAGGAAGAGAAAGTTAAAAGGATTTTATTAAGGTGGAGGCAACAATTTCAAATAGAACTTCACTTGTATAGACAAATTTCATAACAAGGGCAAGACAATCCTGCTAAGTGCAAACGCATGTGGGCTAATATTGTCTCAGCTCCTCCCTTAGTCATAGGAAGCTCCTCCTAGGTCAGAGGAAGATGAGATTTATGATAAGGAGATAGAATCAAATCACATGCTCTTTCCCTTTCCTATGGGCTGTTTAGCACCAAGTCAAGTCTAAACAGGGTTTAAAAAAGGAGTATCTTAGACTGACTCAGCACAAATTTCAATAACTACCTAGAGTATGTGTTTATAACCTGGGATCCATGACTTTAAAACATTATGTCTGATAACTGTATTTTGATTTAATTGGTTTTTTTAAAATCATAAGTATTTTATTTCATACTATTAAAAACATTATCCTGAAAATGAGTCCATAGGTTTCACCAGACAGCCCAAGGCTCTATGACTCAACAAAATTAAAAACTGTCTTAGAAGAACTTGCATTCTGGGATATAAGTCTCCTGACCACTATTTCAGCACAGCTCCAGTTATGACGCTTCACTTCTCTCCATGTTCCCTGTCCCTGCTCTACAGGCTGCTAACCTCAGTGTTACCTTTCTAGACTCTTTCCTTCCTCCCTCCCCCCGTTTTGCCACTTCAGGGCCCATGGGGCCATGAAATACTATCAAATCAGTCCTGTCATTTTTCTTGGATAGGTCCTATTTATATATTCCTTGAAGTTACCATTCACTATCCCTGTAATCAAAGGAGCTCTCCTTGGAGATTATTCCTCTTTGCATGTTGTTTCCTCCATTATAATGAAAGTTCCTTTAGGGTAGAGATTGTCTTGGTTATTGTAATTATATTTCCAGTATTAGCATGAACAATTAATAACTTTTTTCACTCATTCATTATTTCATTTGCTTCTCAAAATAAGCCTGTAAATAGGTATCATCATTTTTTTTTTAATAACTGAGGAAATTGAGGCTTGGAGAAGCAAGATGAATTACGCAAAGTTGCAGAGCTGGCTGATCTAGGCCTGGTTCCCAGGCTTTCTGTTGCTGTGAATAGTAGTGCTAGCCATTGCTTAAGCCATTTTCTCCTCACTGGGTAATCAATGGAGTGACAAGGAAAGAAAGAAATCAGTCATATTTCTATGGGTACTTATTTCATTTGTAACCTCAAATTATCCAAACTTTTGAGTCTAGTCTATATTTCATCATCAGTTTTTGAGGACAATTTTAGGTAGATATTTTATTTTATAATAAAAGTGCCATTGGGCACTATGAGAGACAATTTTTTTTCTGTCTTTTTATTTCCAGAACCCAGCATAGTATCTAGGACATAGTAGGTACTTAATAAATGTATGCTGACTTATTAAGGACAGAAAGGAGACAAAGATTCTCGTTGGCACTGTTTGACTCTCATATGAACTGTTTCAAATGGGCCAGAAAGGGGAGATTTTAGTGGTTTTGATTTGCAGACCTAATTCTCCTATTGCTGATAATGCAAGTTTTCTGGTTGATGACTGAGCACCTAATAATGTTATTAGCAGAGGAGAGCAATGAACAAATTCATGAATCAACTTCTTTTCAGATTTCTGTTGTAAAGGATAATCTTTTGTTAACTTAAGGAAGACTTAGTATTTTGATTTATAGTTGTCAGTATTTGAAAGTATAGACAGAGCTTTGGTCCCTGATGTGAAAGAAAAACATAGAATTCAAACATACTTATAGGAATTCAAACACACTATTATTTGCTCCAGGGCAGAGAATCTTCAATTAAGGCAGGGGCTCATATTCAAATAAATGATCTAATTTGATAGGAGAAATGAAATTTGGACTTTAATTGGAACCATTAGCTTTTCTTCGTTGTGGATGTCAGCTGGCTTGGGAGTTTTAATCGGTGATGTACATACATATTCTGTAATTATTATTATTCTTATTATATAGAAGATATATCCATTATATTATTTACATATTTCAACTTTTGTTTTCATATCTGAACATATTGGTGTATCAATCCCTGTCAATTTGTGTTTATACTCAATGTCTACTAGTAGGATTTTGGAACTTTTTAAAAATAATGTTGCAATTCTAAATTTGGAGTCAGAAGACATATAATCAAATCCCATCTCAGTTGCTTTGTACCCACATGGCCTTAGACAAGTCTCTTAACTTTTCTTGGCCTCATATATAAAATAAAAGGGTTGACTAGATGACTCCAATGTCTCTTCCATCTTGAAGTTCTATTTTTTTCTGCAATCTCTGCTTTCCATGAGTTAACAATCCACAACAGAGAAGAGAAGGTACAATAAATTAGCTTCTGTCACTTCTCCCTCCTCTCTTTCTTGATTTAATGACCAAAGTTGAGTTTGTTTTCTTCTTTGCATGAATAGTGAAGTTCATTTCCAGTATTTTCCCAAAGGTAAGAAATTGCCAACAGTCAAATAGAAACATTAATTCATCCACTCACTTACTGAATGTTGGTGCATTGCTATGGCATCAAACCGTGTATATAGAAGCCAAATGAGCTACAGGGATGGCAGAGATCATGGGATCATACATTTAGAGCTAACAGAGATGGGAGGGGTCATCTCATCCAACCCCTTCAGTTTACGGATGAAGAAAGAGAGGCCAAGAGATGTTAAGGGACTTGCTTGAGGTCACTTGGGCAGTAAGTGGCAGAGCTGGGATAACTTCCATCACAGTCAGTTCTTGGTAGAACAGCAAAATGAAATTGGTCTTTGAGGACTCTTGGTCCTAATTTGGGGTTCCTCTCCTACTACCCAAACTTTCATAATATCCAGAGCCCAAAATTTGATTTCAGATACCTCACATCCTCTCAATCCAGAGATTTTTAGCTTGTGGTCTGCAAACTTTAAAAAACATATATAATTAATTATTTCAATATAATTTTTTTTCTAATTTTATGTATTCCATTTTATTTTTTGTTCTTAGAAGGGGTTCACAGGCTTTGTCTAATACAAAAAGATGAAGGATCCCTCCCCTAAAATTTCATTCCTTTGAGTGAACTCATTGCTTTCTTTGGGCCCCAGTTTAAAAATACTAGCACACATTTATATCATGCTTTTAAGTTTACAAAGTACATTTTCACAACTGACCTGTGAAGGAAGTATTGCAAATATTATTATCCCTATTTTAGGCATGAGGAAACTGAAGATCTTAGAAGTCAAATTACTTACGATTGTACAAAGAGATGAGTTTGAAGCCACAGTTCTCAAATTCGAGTTCAGTGTCTTTTCTACTATAGTTGACCACCTAGAAAGGTTCACAAAATAAGATCCTAATAGTCTGGTAAGATTTAATTTATCAAATGTTGTTGTTGTGTTGTCATTCCAGTCATGTCTGACTCTTTATGACCCAATTTGGAGTTTTCTTGGCAAAGATACTGCAATGATTTGCCATTTCCTTCTCTATCCCATTTTACAGATGAAGAAACTGAGACAAAGAGGGTTAAGTAACTTATCCAGGGTCACACACTACTAAGTGCATGAGGCCAGGTTTGAACTCAGGTCTTCTTGACTCAAGACCTATGGTTCTATCCACTATGTCCCTTCTCCCCTAACAGGAGAGACCCAGGGCTCACAGGGGGAAACTTAATTGTGGGAGTGAAAGGGGAGAGGAAGAAATTACAGGGAAGTATTGAAAGGCAGGGATGAGACAAAGAATACTTGCTTCACCAATATTTCCCCTTTCTTCTAGCAGCTGGCTTTCTCCTTGTATGTAGAAGCACAGCTTTGACATGCTCATATGTTTCCTCTCATATGTACATGTTGCAACAGCAACCTGGGAACTCTGGGTGGCTGAGTTCATGGAGACATCCTCCAACTGGGTGCTAACTTTCCTTCTTCTGTGTTGTCAGTTTTAGAAGGTTTCAAAGGAAGCAGAGCAGCACAGCAGGGTGGGAAACAAATAGGGGAAAAATCTCTTAATGTTATTATAATTTAGAAACTATCAGTGGTTTATGTGCAAAAATGGAAAAATACTAATGAAAAAGCTTTTTCATATTTCTCTATGATGTATTTTACTCATTTCTGATTCTGTGATTTGGGCTAGAGAATGAATAATAGTTTTAGAACTGGAAGAGGACCCTTAGAGATGATCTAGTACTGTTCAATCAATCACAAAATGTTTTAATAAGTGCCATATCCTGCAAGTATCTTGACAGCCACTTATTTTAAAGATGGAGAAAATGAGGCCCTGGTCCTTTTGAGAATGTATACGACATTAACCCACACGACAGAATGAATTAGATTCCCTTTATTGTTTTAGTAGTTGAGGTCTGTTTTAACCTTGTAGTGACCTTCTATGTTGCTAAATCCTATAATAGTACTCTCCACAGGTCATGAAGAAAAGTCACAAAGATTTTAGTTCAGTCAAAAGGGACTTCTAACTTTATTCAAAATGTCTAAAATGATAGAATAAATATTTTCATATTATATATTGACCTAAAGTGAGACGCTTAGTTACCTATGGGGCATGGATAATTAGGGGTTTCTTTCTTTCTTTTTGCTTTTTGGAGGGGGGAAGGTAGGGCAATTGGGATTAAGTGACTTGCCCAAGGTTACAGGGCCAGTTTTTGTGTTGTGTCTGAGGCTTGATTCTAACTCAGGTCCTCCTGACTCCAGGGTTGGTGCTCTATTCACTGCACCAGCTAGCCGCCCCTATTCTGGATTTCTTGTATATCCATAGACAAATGCACAAATAAGCAAACATGCCTATTATAGAGTGAATAAGTAACACATCTTATGCAGATATCTATTACTATTTTTCGAATATATGTGGATGCTGTAAATATAGGATCGTTAGATCTCAAATTGAGAGTGGGAAGAGACAGTAGAGCCCGCTGAATAAAACCTCTTCATTTTGCAGATGAGGAAAATGAAGCTCAGGAAGGTTCTGACTTGCCCAAGATCCCACAGATAGTGTGAGGGGCTAAGAATTGAACTCAAGGCTTCTTGGCTCCACGTCTAAAACTTGATTCACTCTGCAATGCTGCACAAAATCATTTAAAAATTAGCGAATTCATAGTAGCTTTTTGTTATGAGATATTCTCTGAATCAGCAGAGACTAGTAGTAGAGTTGCTCTTGGAGTTCCTGAAAATTTCTGATGTTAGAAAGGGATGTTAATATTCCCCTAGTTTGCTAACTGTTGACTTGAAAGGGTTTGGACTTTTTGAAACAGGTAACAGCCTATCGATATTAAATCCTATAAACTGCTAAGCTGCCTCCATATGGAACTACAATGCTCAGATGAAGTAAAATACTTATTCATCCAGATGTTTGATCTTCATGAAAAAATGCATCATCTATTTTATACTGTGATGAGAAAACAGAGAATAAATTGATTCTCTTTCCTCTTCTGTCTCGGCCTAAAATTCTTTCTTTGCTCTCCCTTGTATACTTTAGGGATGCTATAGTGAAGAAAAACAACAAGAGACAGAGAGAGAGAGACAGACAGACAGAGAGAGAGAGAGAGAGAGACAGAGAGACAGAGACAGAGAGAGACAGAGAGAGAGACAGAGAGACAGAGACAGACAGAGAGAGACAGAGACAGAGAAAGAGACAGAGACAGACAGAGACAGACAGAGAGACAGAGAGAGAAGGATGGAGAGATGAAGAGACAGAGAGAGACAGAGGCAGAGAGAGACAGAGAGACAGAAAGAGACAGAGAGAGAGAGAAAGACAGAGAGAAGAAGGAGGAGGAGGAGGAGTTGTTTCAAGTGGGATAATATTTGTAATGTGTTTAAGCAACATGCTAATATATAGCACATATTAGGTGCTATATAAATACTTAATCTCCTCCTCTTCCTCTTGCCTTTGGTGTCACCCACTCAGAAGTAGTGAAAATAAACTTGAGTTTTCCAAAAACAACTGGAAATGTCTGTCATTCTCTTCCCTTCTACCCCCTCTACATCCTATAGCTAAATATCATTATGCTTCATGTCCAACCTCCCCCCAGAATCCCCCAAACCATCATTTGAATTTCACTCATTTATCCAATTTATTTAACCATTAATTCATTCATGTATCTATTTATTTATTTTCTTATTTTTAATTTTCTGTTGAGTATTTTGATGTTCCAAACATGGGTCCATTAGCATTAATGATTAACGATGCTGCTGATGAGCAGGTACTAGTTTTCTCTTCTCCAGAGTGAGAGAGCAATCCTAACTGGTGAGTCAAGTTATAATTACAATTCACACCTATGGAATGTTTTGCAGTTAGCAAAGCACTGTCTTTGCAAACTTCCTTGGCTACTACACCAAATATTTTTAACCCTATTTTAAAGTTAAGGAAACATATCTATGCAGCAGTGATTTTCCTGCTATTTTCCACTGTCTCTTGAGATACATAGCATGCAGACAGACAGCATGTGCATATCACATATATCTATATTTCTCTCTACAAATACCCTCTCTTTCTATATACACATTTCAAATGTGGGAAGTTGCTATTTCTGTAGCTCCTAGAGTACTTCAACAGGTATGTAAATGCTATTGTCATAATTTGATTATAGTATATTAAATCTGCTGTTAATAAACAAAAAGGAATTAATTTATTTATGAGTTAAATGAGGGAAGAGGTCAGCAATGAAATCTCTATGAAGTACTAAACTGGAAACTTTCTGGTCTGGTCAAGATATGGTCAGGATTTCTTCAGAGGGAACAGGATTAGCCTGAGGAGAACTCCCATGGGCATGGTAAGGTCTGCTAGAGGTTCAAGCTAGAAGGAAGTACCAGGAATCATCATAACAGAACCAGAAGGTCAAATTCAAGGAGCAAATATAAACATAGAATTAAGAAACCTTCATCCCCAAAGGGACCATAGAAGTCATTTATCCATTTCCTTCATTTTACACATGAAGAAAAGAGCCTAGAATTTAAAATAACAAACGCCTGTATACCTCACCTTTATACATTGCTGAGGGCACCACCATCCTCATAGTCACTAAGGTCTCATTCGCGACTCTCCATCTCTTTCCTCCCCCAGCCCCGTATCCAATCTGTTGCCGGGACCTTTAGAACATCTCTTGTATTGCATTCCCTTTTCTCTTCAGACTAGCAGTGTCACTACCCTGCTGTAGGCCCTCATCGCTTCAAGCCTGGACTGCTCTAGTGACTTGTTAGTGGGTCTGCCTGCCTCAGGCCTCTCCTCACTCCAGTCATTTCTTTACTCAGATGACAAATTTGTTCTCCGTTTTTCAGTCATGTCTGACTCTTCTTGGCAAAGAGAGTAGAGCTGTTTGCCATTTCCTTCTCCAGCTCATTTTATAGAAGATGAACTGAGGCAAACAGGGCTAGGTGACTTGTCCAAGTTCACACAGCTAATAAGTTTTTGAGACCGGATTTGAGCTCACAGAAAAGAGTCTCTCTGACTCCAGGCCCAGTACTCTATTCACTGTGCAACCTTGACTCTAATGACTCCTGACTTCTTACCACTAGGATCAAACACAGTCATTTTTTTTTGACTTTTAAAACCCTTTAAAACCTGGCCCCTTCCTACCTTTCCAGTTTTCTGATGTATTACCACCGTAGCATACTCTGTCGTCCAGTGACATTGGCTTTCTTCCTGTTCTTCCCACAAGACACTCCAACTCTGGACTTCAGGTTTTTTTTCACTGACTGGTCCTCATATCTGAAACCTCTCCCTCCTTCTCTCTACCTCCTGGCTTCCCTGGCTTCCTTCAAGTTTTAGCTAAAGTCTCACCTTCTTTAAGAAACCTTTGCCTTCTCCTTCATCTTCCCTTTATCCTGTATCTATCTTTTCTAACACAGTTTACATGTTGCTCCCTCCACTGGACCATAACCTCTTTGAGAGCGGGTGTCATGACTTCCCATGGTGCCTGACACGTAGTAGGCAATTGCTGACTTTATTTAATTTGCAGTGGCAGCTGCTGGAGCTAGAGTCTGACAGCAGGCAGCATGGGTCTCTGTAAGTAACTCTGAAGAGTCACTGCCTGGTATAGCCAGAAGCTGTGCCTAGAGGAGGGCACCCACATTAGAAAGTCAAATGCCCTCATTTTACTGAGGAAACACAACCAGAAAATTCACACAGTTTGGGATTAGGACTCAGGTCTCCTAATTCCATCATACAAAGTCTTTTCCATTATATGTAATGCTTCTCTTACACATAGCAGGTCCTCAGTAAATGCCAGCCAAATTGAATTGTTGAATCAAATTGTCTGGGTGACTAGGTACATGAAATCTTGACACTAAGGATTATAAGAAACAAAATTGCCAACCTCGGGTCATTCCTATCCCTAACCTGAACCATCCCCTCATGCCTAAGCAATAATTTCATACCTGTGGATTCTGACCTCCCTCCTGGCTCCCATTCCAGGACTATTAAGGGATAACATCTTTCAGGGATCCTAGCAAGTAAGAAACAATAAGACTGGCTAGAATTTATACAGCACTTTAAGGTTTGCAAAGTGCCTTGCATAAGCTAGTTCCTTTTGGTCACAATAGCAGGTAAATGTTTATTGTTGCCTGCAATTAGCAGATAAGGAGATTGAGACAAAGAGAGGTTAAATGCTCCCAATGTCTCTGGTCACATAGCTATTAGGTGCAGGAAAGTCTGCAATTCTAATCCTAGTTCTGATTTACAACTGGTAGTGTGATTCTGTACAATCCTTTTACTCTTTAAGTTTCTTCTGCAAAATGATGATAACACTGGCACTATGGCCTTCAGAGAGCTTACATTCTAATGGAAGAGGCAACAGGTACACACACACACATATACCTACATACACACATATATGTATGTGGCATATCGAATTTGTCATTGTTCAGTCATTCTTCAATCATGTCCTGTTCTTCATGACCCCACTTGGGGTTTTCTTGGAAAGATACCGGAGCTGTTTGTCATTTCTTTGTGTAGCTCATTTTACAAGTGAGGAAACTAAGGTAAATAAGGTTAAGTGACTTGCACAGTGTCACACAGCTAGTAAATGTCTGAGGCCAGATTTAAACTCAAGAAGATAAAACGAGTCTTTCTAACTTCAGGCCCAGTACTCTATTTGTTGCACCCCCTTGTTGTGCTAGAGTATTACATACAAAGGAGATAAAAGGCAATCTTAGAGATGAATGCAGGAACAGCTGGGAGCATGGGCAAAGACCTCCTGTAGAAGGTAGCTTCTGTCAATGGTTGTGTGAAGAAAACACATTGCAAACCTTAAAGTGCCATATAAATGTAAGCTATTACCATAGAGGGAAAAAAAAGTAAAAATGCAGGCTCATCGATAATGCTAGGCTTTTAAGACACTCCAAAGCTCTTAAGGCAGCTAGAAAAATATGCTGCCTCAAACTTCAAGATAATATGAGGGTAACAAAAATATAAGAATTCACCAGAGCTTTGGCCTTATGCCATTAGAGTTACTATACAGCACTTCAGGAATATGAAAAATAATGCTATATTTCTAATAGAGTTGGTAAGCAATCCAATTCCCAGATTTAATGAAAATCAAATAGAAATACTAATATCCCCATTAATCAAGCTGAAGAAGATATACGGTGTTTAGGAAACAATTGTTCTCTGGGTTACATAGCTTTCATGTAAAATTCCGTTAAAAACAAACCAAATCTTAGTATTCCCTTCTTAGGGAAAATGTTATAAATAAATGATTAGATTTATATTATATCATGGGGGGGCAGTGGCATCTGTTTAAAAAATATATTATTGTTGGGCATGATTCTCCTGAGAATGTAAAGTCATACCAGATACTCCATTCATTTACTCAACAAATATTTCTTGATCAGCTACTATGTATATGGGAAGTTTATTCTAATAAACTCAAGAAGGCTTTATGAAACAGGGTTTTCCTCAGTCAGGGCCTCTCAGTCTGTCGTACCAATAGACAGGTAGGGGAAGACCAGGAAAAAAAGACTAGTCTATCACCTTCCACTTTGATTTAAAAAAATCTTGTCCTTTACATGCCAATGTGGCTAAGAACAAACCATCTAGATTTTGAACATTTCTACATCTGTGTGAGTCTATGTATCCTTTGTCACATAAATATGCTTTAAGGTGGTATAACCAACTCTGAATCCTTTGTGCTCATCTATCCACCTGAAAGATACGTGTGTTAAGAGTCTGGAGCCAAAGGGACGTGTATCAGTGATAATGTAGTGAGCAACGAATAAGGAAAATTGAGATCTGTTTGAAACAGCATTATGTACTGGAAAGAAAAATGGAAGTCAGGAGGCCTGATCTATATAGTAATATGTGAATTATTTTGACAAGCAATAGATAATTTTGATTTGTTTTCATTGTGTGATAACAATGCTTATTCACGCGTGCCTTTACTGACTTTAGGATAGAATGCATGACCTTAAGCAAATGAAACTGGTAAGTTCATTTTCTTACATTTAATGTTTTTCTCTATTGAGTGTTCCTTTTTGTGCCATACCCACGTGTTTAATTGATCTTGTGTTGCATTTTTAATTCGATGAGTTTAAAGAATGGATATCACTTGAAAGAAATGTGTCAAAATTACAGCTCTTAAAGATAGTTTTCAATGAGGGCTAAATATAGTGTGGCGAACACTTGAGGAAGGAAGTCAGCATTACAAGGATATTTCAAGCCCACCATGAGACAGTGTCAGTTCCACTGAAGTTCAAAACAAACAAACAAACAAACAAACAAACATGGTCAGAAATGAAAGAAGTGACAAATGGAAGCTCAAGGACAATCTAACTAATCCTCATAAATCCATCACTTTTGGAGAGACCCGAAATCTGGAGGGATTGCTAATGATTCTTCTGTGGTATGGCAAATGCTTCCAGAAGTTGAAACATGAGTGAGAAGACTAGCAACAAACCAAATCAAACCAACCAAAAAATCCAAACCAGCTACCAACAATTTCTGTGAAGAAAATACACTTGTGGACAAGACAATAAAAAAACAGAAGCCCAAAAGATTAGGGAAAAATGTAATTTTTTACTGATGAAATTGATTTTCATTCAAAATCATACTAAATCCCTTGTCAGAAGAAATCCAGGTGTTTCTGGATAATTTGGACACCTTAATCACACTAAAAAACTTACTCCAAAATATCTTGAAGTTCACTTACTTTCAATGGGCCTGAAAAGTTTTGCTCCCATTGAGCAAATGAGGAACTCAATACATATGTTGATATACTGAGAAAGAGAATTGTTCTTGTATTATTGAAATTCCCATTTGGAGATGGAATACTGCAATGTGATCCTGCACTGTGCTATATATCATGAAAGGTTAAGAAATTCATGCAACAAATGGAGAGAAACATGATTCAATGACCTGTGCAATCATCTGATTTAAACTCCATTGAAAACTTAAATTCTCTAGTCAAGGATAGACTTGGAAATATGCACTTAATTAAGGTAAACTTAATATTAAAATTAAGATATGCCAGTGTGATAAAAGCCTGGTTTCATGATAAGGAATCAAAGAATATGTGTCAAAAACTTATGAACTCAATACCTAATTGTGTAAAATATGTGATGGTGGGAAAGGAAGACATATTGTACATAGTTGCTTTAAGAATGCAAAATATTATAAGGTTCGTTGTATAAGTCAATGAGTAATTATTTTAGTATGTGTCACCTAAATTAACACTAGGTTGTTCTCTTGCTATGTGTGCTTGTTTTTTCCCCCTCATTGGAAAGCAAGCTCTCTGAAGACAGGGGTTGTTTTTTAAAAAAAATTCTCAGTGCCCATCACAGTATCTAGCACGTAATAGGTGCTTAATAAATACTTGTAAAATTGAATCGACTTCACTTTCTTTATGACCTTGGAGAAGTCACATCATCCCTTTGAACCTCCTTAATCACCTTCATCATCATCATTAGGGCCTTCACTGATGTTTGTTTAATACTTCAAAGTTTATCCAGTGATTTCTGTTTGTCATCTTATTTGAAACTCATAGCAACCTTTTGAAATACTAACTAAAGGTGTTTTTATCCCCATCTTGCAGATGAGAAAATTAATGCCAAGAAGAATGAATTGGTATCCTTGGCTGACAACTGGAAAATAAGGAGATTGCTGCAGTCACTAAGAGGTGATACAGAGGAAGACTAAATAAACTATTGGTACCAAAAGGCATTATTCAAGTACGGGGGAAAATAGCAGAACTCTGATTTGAACTACTGTCCAAATATTTTAAGCTCTACTCTGCTCCACTCTGGTCTCTTGCTGCCTCTAGCTTTATCATTCAAAATGACTCACATGCTTTGTACTGGCTGTCTCAACTATTGGGATGCATTTCTTCTTCATCTTTATCTCCTTAGTAACTTTAGTTTGTTCCATGGTTCATCTCAGTTGTGTCTTGTAAGGGAAGCCTTCCCAGACACCCTAGTTGTTAATGATTTTCTCTTTTCCTTAAATGGTCTTTTATTTATCTGTTTACAGGTAGATCCCACTGCCCAGTTCCTCAAGTAGAATATAAACTACTTGAGGTGAACATTATTTCCTCCCTTCTTTTTTTTCTTCCTTCGTCCCTTCGTCCCTCCGTCCCTCCCTTCCTTCCTTCCTTCCTTCTTTCCTTCCTTTCTTCCTTCTTTCCTTCCTTCCTTCCTTCCTTCCTTCCTTCCTTCCTTCCTTCCTTCCTTCCTTCCTTCCTTCCTTCCTTCCTTCCTTCCTTCCTTCCTTCCTTCCTTCCTTCCTTCCTTCCTTCCTTCCTTCTTTTTTTCCTTTCTCCTTTCCTTATCCAAGTACAGTGTCTTACATAGACAAGACATTAAACCAGTGTAAAACTGGTTGAATTGAAATGAATCAAGTTTTTATGATTGTCTTCTTCCTTATTTAGGGAAGATAATTCTGGATTGATTAATAATCTGCCACATTTAGATTAATGATCTTTGGGACTTTGACCTCAGTGTTAAAAGCTCCACATGACTCCCTAACTCTCAGAGAGTTAGCCTACATGTTATCTTATGACCTTTCCATCTTGATATTCTATATTCTATGAACAACCTCTTCTTTGGTCAATGAAACAGCAAAGATAACTCACTCACTATTAGTTTCAGGGGAATATAAAACAGAGATGTGTGGTCTCACTAAAGGAACTCTCCACTTATATGGGAATGTTCTGTAAAGAGTATAAACCGAATAGAGAATTTTCATTGATGGTGAGATCCACTAGATATTTCTGTTGTGGTTTATACTGTTCCTACTGTGAGAATAGAACTGGTGAATCATTGCTAAAACAGAACTATTTATATTGGTGAGTAGGATGTATGGTGAGGGAATAGATGAGGAGTATCAGTAGCCAGGGAATGCATTGCAATAGTAATATGTCTCTGATATTGAAGCTCTGTTTTTTTTTCCTTTTGTGTCTTCTTTGTGATGCATCTTTCAGACTCCTGGGTGATTGTGTGGGTGTTTGGAGTCATAACTTATGACACTCAAGAGTCCAGACCTAACATACACCAAATGGGGAAGATGAATCATGATGGAGCTGTGTTCCAGATGCTTCCTAAATTTGCCTACCTAATTTTTACAGCTGAGATTACTTAATTTCCCCAGCACCAAAAGAGGAGCTGCCCATAAGTGTGCCATGGGTCCCAGCATAGAATTTTCAAGTAGTTTAGTTTCAAACTCATGTCAACAACATCTTATTTCAACATTTTCTATTTTCCAATAGCTCTTGTTCAAATACCAAAATTGGATTCTGTCCTTTTGAATTTATACATTTTTAATAAAGCCTACAGCACACTTAGCATGATTATATGACACTTCATTGATGCTATTAGTCCTATAATGCAATTATATAAATGATTACATTTCAATTTATAATCAATTCTCAAACCATATAGTCATAAGGATATGGAATTGACCCTGATTTCACTGGTATGGGGAGCTCCCAGATAAGGAAATTCCTTCTACTAATGCATGCCAGGCGTCCTCTGGAGCTTAGTCTTGGAGAGTTGCCTAGAGAAGTAGGGTGATATAACCAGAAAGTGTCAGAGGTGAGTCTTTTTCTCAGGTTTTCTGGCCCTGAGAACAGGTCTCCATCTACCATAACATACTCTTATTCCAACTATATATAATTGTATAACACACATAGATATGTAGAAATGAAATATCTTTGACTCAAATCCAGTAAAAACCTTCATGTTACTGATATTATTTAAAAGGAAAATAATACATTATAGTACAACTGTTTACAGAGCTTTAACTAATGTGGAGGAAATGGGACTTTACCCTTAGGAAACTATACATGGGAGGGGTTTTTCTCCCTCAATGACAAATGTCATTCTAAACTCTTTTTTTTGGTCTTTTTTCAACCATCAGTTACAATCACCCTCCTACTTTACCATCCTCCACAATGGCATTCTGTACCTGTCAGATTCCCCTTTCTTCCAGTATGACTACACCTATGGATAAATTATCCTCTGAGCTCCTACTATGGTATTCTATTTTAGGGAATATGATTTTCATTTGTGGTATAGTTTAGTTCACTATTATTTTCATATTTTGTTCAAATTCAAAGGACTTGAATAGATTATCTGGTGTGATCCCCTGCCTTCAGACAAGAAAGGCAGAGTTATCACCTTTGGAGGCTGGGAAAGTTGAGGTTTTATGAGGATACATATTCTGAAGGCGATCATAGGATATCGTCTAAACTTAACCTGAAGTAGGGAAAACCTCTCCCAAAGTTGAATTGCCTTCCTACTATTAACTTCATCTGAATTAACTAATAATTTAAAACCTAGTAGTCTGAAGTCCAGTATTTAGCCACATTCTGGTCCCTGACATTACCAGTGAATGGTTCTTTGTGTCGGACACACATCCCTCTTTTTTGTTCCCCTGCCACACATTTGTGAGTCCAACTGAGCATTATAAGGATTCATTTTCAAAGGGTGAAAGGATAGTGTGTAGAAGTAATATGACCAGTGAACCTAGACTTACTGACTCAATTTGCCTGTTTTTCCTTCAAACACTGGAGGAAAGGGTAGGAAATTGGAAAAAACAAAATTAGACAAAACAAAAACCTAAATAATAACTTTCCCTGCCTATATGTCTAACCTTGCTTTTATTTATTTATTTTAAACAAACACAGAGTACAAGTAGTTAGCATTAATAAAAGTAGCTAATGGCATAAGTGGGTCTTAAACCTAGCTCTCTTAGTGTAATCTTCTCTCTATTACACTGTGATGACCTAGAGTTTTACTGTAGTTTCATACTATTCAGAAGAAGGTATTGATGTGCCAAACGGGGAGCTGAATATACAGGTGAGTGACAGTATCTCAGCAAAAATAATTCTGGCTTTTCAGGGCCATCATATTATTTCCTATTATTCAACAACAGAATCTTTTTGTTGGCTTTTTTTTCCTGTCAAGACAATTGGGGCTAAGTGACTTACCCAGGGTCACATCACATTTGAACTCAGGTCCTCCTGACTCCAGGGCTGTTGTTCTATGCACTGTGCCACCTATCTGTCTCAGGATCTTTCGACGGGTCTAAATCCCCCAGAAGGGCGTAGGCAGCCAGTTATATAGACTTAAAGACTAGACAGGAAGAGCCTGCTGACGTTTGTTAATCACTGATATTTTTGTCAGTATTTATAAATCCTCCTGCACCCCACTCGTTTCAAAATTAATTCCCTACAGTCTTCTGTGAGAGGCACTAGAATAGTTCTTCATTTTCAGACCTGATGATAAATTAGCACATATAATGTCAGGAAGTAACCAATAATGTCTCTAGACTGGCATAATCCCTGGCACATAGTATTTAGTAAATGCTTGTTGTGAAGTTTGAGGCAGAAGCTTCAGTTCCCTGAGTGAAGAATACTTCACATTTGTAAATGGACAGACTTTTCCAAGAACTTTCCAATGTTTTATTTAAGTTGCTGCTTTCAGAAGCCCTATGAGCATAGTGGGGCAAGCTTTACTGTTCCCATTTTACAGATGTAGACTACAAAGCATAGAGAGCTTAAATATTTGCCAATAATAATAATTCATATTTCTATAGAACTTTAAAGTTTACAAAAACCCTTTCCCGTCATCAGTCCTGTGAGTTTGGTAATGCAATATTATTAGTCTCCTCTTAAAAGTGAGGAAATTACAAGTCCAAGGGGTTCTTAGATGATTTACACATTCACACTGTTTACTATGATATGAAGTGGAATTTTTACTCCAAATCTATATAATCCAAATCTATACTCCAAAATATTTTTACTCCAAATCTAGACTAACTAGACACTAACAGTTGAAATGACCATCTAGGACCTTTGCATTTCTTATAATACTAAGGCAATTTATACTTTCCTTCTGTCTGGGGATATGTGTGAGCAAGATGCACCCTGGTAGAGAGTCTGAAGGAAAAGGTGTTGGACAACAGAATTTAAGGAAAGAATGTTGGACATAGTCAGAAGAACAGGGTTCAAATCCAGGCTTGACCGTGTATTAGCTATGTGACCCCAGGAGGTAAGCCACTTGATTCTCCTATAGGCCTCAATTTTCTCATTAAAAAAAAATCCAAGGAAGTTGGAATAGATGATATTTGGGATCTCTTATAGCTCAGAGATTCTCTGATTTCATGTGAAGTTTGTACATCAGTTCAGCAATAAGGCTCAGATGTTGGTCTCAACTAGGGGAGTGGGAAGAGAGGGGAGAGAAGTGTTGGCTGGAAATCAACCGTGGTCCAGACAGGACAGAGAAGAAAAGCAATGGATTTGTCAGATGTGGCTCTGTAATCTCCTTCTTGGAGACTTATTCTAATAAGGTCTTGGCACACATGTACAATCACCACATATCTTGGAAAATCAATACTCCTACTG
>CM053596.1:225700690-225750348 GCA_028646575.1 Pseudocheirus occidentalis | reverse complement strand
ATAATAATAATTATTATTATTAACTACATGCAACTGGGAATTAAGATATATAGGCACTGAGGTATGGAGACCCACACTGCCCTACCAGAAAGTTAGAGGGGTGTTGGAGGAGGACATAAAAGAGAGCAGATTGGGGGAGGGGCTTTACAGAGGGATTGCTGTTTTGGGGTTGTGGGTAGGGGAAAGATGGGGAGAAAATTTGTAACTCAAAATCTTGTGGAAATGAATGATGTAAACAAGAAAATAAATAAAATAATTCATTATTTTTTTAAAAAAGTAAACTAAAATTTGTGAGCCCTCTGTCTCCCATTTGCACCATCTTGTCACCATTCTTACAAAAATTGAAAGGGGACATGAAAGGGGAACTGAAAACCATTTTCTGTTTTTCTTTGTTTGATGTGTTGCCAAGGTTAAAAAAAATTATCTGATGGTAGTGCTGAATCTATCCATAATTTTCTAGATTAGTTCACAGGAAACAGATAGTCTATTGCCCAAACAATAATCAAAGTTTTGTTTTGTTTTGTTTTGTTTTGTTTTGCATAGTAGAATCTGCCTATGTTTTATTAATGCACCTTTAAAAACCTCCAGGCCACTTCCATATCATGATAAGGCAACAAACAGGACTTCCACACACCCTTTAATTCCTAATATTGCTATCTAATTTTGAAGAAAAGGTAAGACAGACTGAACTCAGCCCCAACAAATCCAAGATAAAAACAGGTAAAAATTAAAATACTCTTTTAGCTAATCCCCACCCTTACTGAGAACCTTTTACTTTCTTTCATTTCCTGGATCAGAATTCTGTCCCTTCTCTTGAGTGAGTTTTGGCTATCCTTTGAATATACTGACTGAAAAAGGGCAACTTTATAGAAATGCTTAGGTTCAGAATTTGAGGAAGCCTCAGAGAAGCAACCTCTCCTCTTAGCCCTCTTCCTAGAGAATCCTTCCCATTTTCTTCATGAACCAATCTCCCTGCTGTTCATGCTATAAATTCTGACCTGGACCTGGGACCTGGACCTTTATGCACAGAGTAGACAATACACCAGCACTGATTGTGAAAATAATAACCATCAGAATAGCAACAATATCTCATACTTTTAGAAACTGGTCTATTCTCTATTTCAGCATGTCCTTTGATTCATTCAACCTTGCATGAACAATGTGTCAGGCATTATACTAAACACTGCAAGTACCATAAGAAGCATGGAAACCCTGTCCTCAAGAAATTTAATTTCTAACAGTAAAGATAAGTCATGTGAATAAATAACTCCAAACACGATGGAAGAAATGTTCAGAAGAGGAAAAGAGATCAGTCCTGGGAAGGAGGATGAGGAAAAGCTTCATCAAAGTGATGGTCTTTTAGCTGAAACTTCAAGATTGAGGAGGACTTTGACAAGTAGAGATAAAGGAGAATAAGGAAAAGGACAGGATCAAAAGCATACTGAACATTTACACAAATTCATGAAGGCCAGAAAAACCAGGATATGTTCAGTGAACAGTGACTATAGTACTGTACCTTGTAGCAGTCCAACTTAGATGAAGAATGGTGTTTGTACAAAGTAGTGCAAGAAAAGGTTAAAGAGGTCATCTTAGGCACACTGAGTTCAAAAGTTTGGACTTCATGCTATGGGGCAACGATGAGTCATCAAAGAATTTTAACCATGTGAATAATAAAATCAGAACTGTGCTTTAGAAAGATCATTCTGGCAGAAGGATCAGAAAAGATTAATCAGAACATAGTAGGAATAGATTGTTCTGGGCAAGTGAATTATAGCGATAACTAAAGATAACACTAAAACCTTTTATTTTTCTTTTCAACTTTGGTTATTTAAAATCCTGAAAAAACATCTTTGTCCTATTTCCTCACTAGTCTAGTATAGAGACTGTTTTGTTGTTGACTGAAGATGTTTCAGGGTTTGCAAGCCTTTCTACTAGGCTGCTTTGTTCACTGGTCAGATCTAGGAGTAAATATGGATAAAGAATAGAAGATTGGATTGAATATACACATCCAGAAAGTACTCTGAAAGTTTATATGCACATATGTGTACATAATTTTTTTTCTACTTATCTAATGTCTTGTTCTCTTTAGATTTACCACTTTGGTTAAAGATTAAAGAATTCTGATATAATGTTAGAAACATAATGAACAAGCATATATTAAGCATTTACTATGCACTAGTCACAAGAGATGTTAGAGATCATAGTCTAGAAACATAGTTGAAAGAAATAAGTTAAAATGGATCTCAGAAGTTATCTAGTCAAACACCAAAACAAATATTCAAAACCTAAAAAGGGATAAACAAAAAGAAATTACATTGTACTGAAAGGAATAATAAGCAAACTGCTATCAGTATTAAACTCATATGCTCTAAATGCCCTGGCATTGAAAATTTTAAAAAGCAAAAATATAGACCTGAACAATTGCTGTAAAATCTAAAATTGAAAACTCATGATACTGTTTTAATGGAACTCCGAAAGAAAATACATATCACTCAAAACCATATGGAACTTTTACAAAAATGAACCATGTATGAGAACACAGAGGTTTTGCAAAAACACATTTCACAGCACAGAGCCAAGGATGGCCATTTCATTTTACAAAGAGAAATATCTGAAAACTAGAGAGGTTAATTGTTTTTCCTCAAATTTCCAGGATAAAGAAGTGACAATGCCAGGATGAAATAGAGTATTTTCCCTACTCCATCATAAAGCTCTTCATATTTTACTAGAAAGGATACTGAATTTAGAGTCATAAGAACTGAGTTCAAGTCAAAGCTCTTTCTACTTATTAGCTGTGTAATCTTGGTCAAGTAACTTAACTACTCTATAAAACGTGAATATAGGAATAGATTCTGAAATCCCTTCCAATCTTATGTCAATGATCCTTTGATCTACCCGTCTTTCCTTCATGCTCTCTCTTCTCTCAGCAGTTCAATAACCTATTTATATCTATAGGTCGATCCTGCGTGACTCCTTCCTTATTGCCATGGACTTTCAAATATAACATTTACCCTGTTCTTAATTACCTAAAATCCACACAGCTTTTTTTAAAAAAATCTTATTAATTTTATTCTGTTCTGACCTTATTAGATTTCCTGATGACATGTTTTGCTGCTCCTAGAAATCAAAGCCATCCCATTTGAGGTCTGTTCCTTTAGAACCTGTGAAGCAGGAAGGCTTGGAATTCAGGGAATTCCCTTGTACTTGGACCTTTGATCACATTCTCCACCATCTTCTCTAGCAGATTACCCTCTCATTTATCCCTTCACTTGCTCTAATCTTTTATCCCTCCCTATTTATTGGTTCGTTCCCCATTAAAACATAATCAAGTCTCCCTCGTGCCAAAAAACAAACAAAAACTCTTCCTTAGTCCTTATTGTTTTACTGTTCATCAAGATATCATCCTAAATCTTTCCTCTCTTATTCAAAGTCAAACTCCTATAAAATATATAATCTACATTTGTTGCCTCCACTTCTTTTCCTCACACTCATTCCTCAAACTTTTGCCATCTGCCTTCCAAAAATCAAATGAAACTGCTCCCTCCAGACTGATTGGTTGATTGATTACTAATGATCTAATCACTGCCAAAGCTAATGTTTTTGTTTTTATTTTTTCTCAGTACTTTTTTTTCTCAACATATTCACTGCAGTTAACATTACTGACCACCTTCTCTTCTTGGATACTCTCTCCTCTATAGGTTTTCATGACACTGCTCTCTTTTTCTCTCCTACCTGTCTAAACACTCCTCAACCTTCTTTTCAGACTCAGCATGCCCTTTAAATGTGGGCATACCCTACAAAGTTCTCTCCTGTCCCTCTTTCCTTCTCTCTCTACATCCACCATCTTAGTGATCTCATAAACATCTTCATGAGTTCAATTATCATTTCTAATGCAAATGACTCTCAGATCAATATATCCAGCCCAGATCTCTCTCCTGAACTCCAGTTCCGTATCATTAACTGCCTATTAGACAGAGTTGTGTGATCCTGAAGCATCTCAAAAGCGATACATCTAAAACAGAACTCATTATCCTTCCCTAACAATTCACCAGTCTTTGGAACTTCCCTCTTTCTCCTGAAAACACTACCATTTTTCTAAACTCCCAGTTTCATTAGTGTTGTGTACAGCTTTCAACTTCTCCTCACCCAGCAAATCCAGATCTTGCCATTCCTCCCTGTATAACTTGCAAACAACCATTACTAAGTTCAAGTCTTTATCACCTCTCCTTTAGGTTATTGTGATAGCTTTCTCATTTGTTTACCTGCTTCAAATTGTCTAGCTCTTCTCTCCAGTTCTCCACACAGCTACTTTTATTTTCTTTATAAGTAGATGTGACCCTGTCCCTACTTAAACTCATGTTTCTATATCCTCTAGAATAAATTTAAACACCTGTATTTTTATAACCCTTAACAATTTTACCCCAATCTTTTTCTAGCCTCATTACACATTGTTCCCTTTCCAGCACTCTGTGGTCCAGCCAAACTGGACTTTCTGTTCTTCACACTTGGCACTTCATCCCATCTCAATCAATGCCTTTTAACTGCCTCCCATGACTGAAATATACTCCTTCCTCACTTCTACCTAATATAATTCCTTATTTTTTTGAGGATATTTCCTTAAATCTCATAACTTACACCCTTACTTTGCCTTAGTTATGACATACATAAGGATCTCACTATTACCCAAAAGTACTCTATTTTCTCAATGAGAAAATCTGACATTTCTCTGCTCATAACCTATTATTCCACCTGTCTCTGGGCTCCACTCCTCTACATCCTATTCTTTACCCTCTTCAAGACCTCTAAGCCTTCATTCTCAGGCCATTGCCCCTGATCCAGTTCCATTTTCCTGCCACTCCAATCTCAATTCAATAGTTAGCCATTTCAATTCTTCCCTATCCCTTTCTCTAGAATTTCTTGTCCCCTTGATCTTTTGTCATTCATCTTTTGCCAGACCTCAGCTCTTGATTACTCCTACCACATCCATCTTCTCCACTACTAAACAATGCTGGAGGAAGCCTCACAACTTTGCTTCCTGAATACATTACAAATTCATGTTTTCCAACTTCAAATGGGTACTTACTGAAACAATCCATCCTTTTTATTCCTCCCTAATTGATTCCTTATCTCATTCTCCACCCACTTCTTTTTCCTCAAGTCTCCCACAACTACCTTCTTTTTTTCTCAATTAATGACTTTGCCTCTTAACTTACCAACAAAGTGGGGTCATTCTTCCCTTCTCTTTATCCCCCAAATCTCTCGATATCAACCCTTACTCTTTCCTCCTTTCTCCTAGACTCTGGCAAAAAAAGTGGTCCTTCTCATCACCAATACCAGCCTTCTGTAGGTGTACTTGATTCCTCCTGTTCCCACCTTCTGGCCATTGCAGCTTCAATCTATTCCTTAACTGACTGACTGAAAGTCAATGTCAGGCAAAAGAAGTACCACTGGGAGAGTCAGGCATTTAGGCCCCCTGGATCCTATCCTCCTTTTGATTTCCTGACTGATTTTACCTTATTCTAGTTTGTGAGCCTTAAATATGCATTCATTCCTAGTTCTCTTGATTCTGACTTCTAGCAAATTTGGAATAAACACGATACTCATGAATCTCTCCATTTGTCATCAGCACATTCCTTTAAAAAGTCTTTTTGACCCCCTTACATCACTATCAGATTCAGTGTCACTACTCATAAGAAATATGCACACACAAAAAATCCCTTGAAAAGGATGAATCTGTGTTACTTTGGCTGTAATCGTTGCCTCCATCTTTCATTTGTCTAGTGCTTTTCAAATGACAATGTGATTCCGTGTAAATAATTCTATTTTGTTCTCACATCAATCCTGGAATGTAGGCATGACTGCCGTTATCATAACCATATTAGAGCTAAGGAAAAGTGGCTAACTTACACAAGGTCACACAGCGAGTGGCAAAACTAGGGCTAAAGCTCGGTGGTTCTGCCTCCTAGTTCCACATTCATTATTTGTCACTCAGTTGCATTCATCGTTTGTAAAGGAATATATTGAGAATCTGGGCCTTGCAATTGTAGGATTATTATCATAGAATTACAGTCTCCAAGCAGGAAGGCACCTAAGAAGAAATATCATTCAATCACCTCCTGTTACCAATAAGAAAACCGAAACCCAGAGTGATTGAGTGACTTGCCTAAGGTTCCTTACAATAGCTAAGCCAATATTTGAACCCAGGTCTTCTGAGCCTAACTTCAACATTCCTTCTACAATACAGTGATTTCTTTAGTCTTCTCTCTTTGTAAAGAATAGGGTACAGCGACATAGTCCTCTTTAAAATTATACCTTTTTCCAGACCTCCCATACCCCTTTTACAGGTCATTTTCCCCCCACCTCTCATGTCCCCTAATTCAACACTTTCATTCCCCAAGTTGCTACAGTTCTTAAACTCTCACTCCTCAGCTCCTGTATTAAAATATACATTAGACTAGGAATGGGGAAACCTGCAGCCTCAAGACCGTATGTGGCCTTCTAGGTCCTCAGGTGTGGCCTTTTAACTAAGTCTAAGTTTTACAGAACATATCTTTTTATTAAGGGGATTTCTTCTATGAAATTTGGATTCAGTCAAAGGGCTGCACTAGGGGGCCATATGTGACTTCAAGGCAGCAGGATACCCACCCTGCATTAGACTGTGTCCTGGAGGGCAGGAACTGTCTTTTGCTTCTTTTTGTATCCCCAGGGATAAGCACATGGTAGTAGTCATTTTTAAAAAAATTTAATTGACTAAGAAAAAGCCGTTTTGAACCTAAGACAGAATTTGTTTCAACTATCAAAAAATTAGCCAAGCCTGTTTCTGGCTTGGAGGGAAGGAAGTGTTGTCTTTTATCAAGGGGACTTTCTCTATTATCATGAAATCATACAGCACTTGGAAGTAGTCATCAGCTAATAGAGCACAGGACCTGAGTTCAAATTCTAGTTCTACAATATACTTGGTAATAAGATCCTGAGCAAGTCACATTATCTCTGTTTCCACAGCTCTAAAATGGGAATGGTGATGTTTGCACTAGTTACCTCACAGGACTCCCAGTTAAGACTAAGGAAGATACATTATGGAACAACACTATGTGAATAAACCACCATGTAGATTTTTCTCTTTGTTGGAGGAAGGAGAAGAAAGGTAGTCCAGACCTGTGATCACATATGTATGGAGAATTCCCAGTATGGAAACACCCCCCATTGATATAGAACTTCTCTGTGACAAATAATGTTAAAGAGTTTCCTGGTGCTTTGAGAGGTTAAAGGACCTTGCCCAAAGGCGCACACCTAGGAGAGGCCAAAGGCAGGACTCAAACTCAGGCCTTCCAGACTCAAATCCATAAATCTATCCACTATGCTAAGGTGCCTCCCACTATGTGGATGTGCATTATTACTTTGGGCAGCTACCCTATTCCAGCTGTAAGCATGGCAAACTGATCCAGTTTACAAAGGATTAATAAAAAATTAATAATCCCCAACATGAGTAAAGGATTTTCTACTTTTCAAAGTGTTTTCACATTCATCACTTCATCTGATCTCATAAACTTCCCTGAGAACAGACCTCAGTCAAGCTCATTCCTTTTCCACTCTGAGTACCAAGACCCTCAAGGGGCAAGGACTGAATTCTCAAGATCTATTTCTGGATCCCTCTATTTCTCATCAGCACCCCCAGGCAAGGCATTTAGCCCCTCTGTTTCTCTGTTTATCCATCAGTAAAATGGATAGAATAATATCAATCTCACTAGGGTGTTATTCAGACTTATTTATTAATGCTAGCACTATACTTTGAGCTTTTAGGATTAAGGCTATAGATCACCAGGAAATATTATAGCATTCAGTTTCCATAGAAATGGTTTCATTCTCACGAATCAGCTCCTGGTGTTTCGTTGCCTCATCAGATTCTGGCAGTCTGTGGAGACAAGGGAGCGCAAACCCAACCGTTACCACTAACAACTCCGATAATTAAATTACACCAAGAGGAAGCCTATGAAATATGTATGGAAAAGCAATGCATTTGATTCATTTAGGCTAATGTGCATGTCTCCCCATTAGAAATCATTCCCTAGAGGATTTAGTGGGTTTTCTGATGCCAATAACTTCACCATATAAAGCCACCAGGATCTCAGATTTTGACCAGAAGGGTACAGACCCTTAGGCCTCAAAAATCAGGGCCTTTGGAACTCCAGCTGCAGTTCTTTGTAACCATGGCCACAGAAAAGTTGGGCAAGAAATGCCTGTGCCTGCCACTGTCCCTTTTCTAAATCTCCCCCTGTCACCAACCTCACGACAACAGAAGGAAACTGGACATATTCTTTAAAATTATTTTGTTAAAATTAATGTACAGATTTTTGTAAGAAAGTGTAAATAATTTGGAATTTATGATTTGGGAGGAATCATTTGTTACATATTTGAATTTTTATTGTTGTTTATGACTGCTAAATTTAGAATGCAAGATATTTTAAAATAAATTTTAAAATAATTTTACTTTCCGCAAGAAAGTCCTATTAGATCTCATCACTATTAAACCTGAAAAGGGCACTCTATAACTTTCCTTGTGGAAAATCCTTCACCACAACATAGAAAACAAAATGGATGCCATGAGGGGCAGTTAGGTGGCGCAGTGGATAGAGCGCTGGACCTAAAGACTCATCTTCCTGAGTTCTAATCTGGCCTCAGATACTTACTAGCTGCGTGCCTCTGGGCAAGTCACTTAAAACCCTGCTTGCTTCAGTTCCTTGTATGTAAAATGTAGAAGGGAATGGCAAACCACTCTAGTGTCTTTGCTGAGGAAATCCCAAGTGAAGCCACCAAAAGTGAGATGGGACTGAAACACAGCAGCTGCCACCGGGAGTGGAAGCGGCTTGCCCTGGACAAGCTGTTAAATCAGATGGGTCTTTCACAATAATGACAATATAACCTCACTTGTATGACTAAGTTTCACTCTTTTAAAAGAACTTCATCTACATTACCTCATTTGACCCTCACAATAGCAGCAGGAAGAGAGATAATGTGCTATAGTGGGAAGAACCCTGAATTTAGAAAAAGAAGCATGGGATTCAAATCTCAGTTCTGACACTAACTTTGTGACTATGGGCTAGTAGTAAAAACACTTTGAGCCTCAGTTTTCTCACCTGTAATATGGGGATAATTATATTTTTACTACTCACTTCACAGACTTCTAGCAAGGAAAGTGACTTGTAAAGTGCTCTATGAGCTAATATTAGGTAGAGTGGGTCTAACTGACTCCCAAAGAAGTGCAACTAGGTATCAGGGCAAGAGGAGATTGAGAACACGGACAGTGTCAGGCACGGGAATTATTTGCTGATCAGACTGAATAGAGAGCACTATGCCTAGACCAAGGAAGACTTGAGTTCAAATATGACCTCAGATATGTACTAGCTGTATTGGGCAAGTCACCCAAGCTCTGTTTTACTCAGTTTCCTCAATTCTACAATAGGGATAATGTTAGTACCTGTTTCCCAAGGTCATTGCAAGAGTCAAATGGGATATTGGTAAAGTGTTTAGCCCAATGCCTGGTGCAAATATAAATGCTAGTTGGCGCTATTCTCATTAAGTCAAAGTATTTGCTCAACATTCCATGGCTGACACTGAGCCAGTGGCAAAGTCTACTCTAGAACTCTGGTCTCTTGACTCTTTCTATCAAATTTAATGTTCTTACAACTTAATAAAATCACCCAGTGGCATCCATAGGCTGGATAACAAGGAAGATTATCTTTACAGAGCCTAGGTCTATTCACTGTCCACACCTTGCTTCCCTGTATCTTTGTCTTTTCTGATGGTGTTCACCTAATCTTTCTTTCAGTCTCTTCAATTGTTACCCATCCTTCAAGGATCAGCCCATGGTTCTCCTATCTCTTCTTGATAGCAGAGTGGGTAACCTCCTCTGACTACTCTAACCCAGGGTAAAATCTCTCTCCTCCAACCTTCCATTTACCTTACAGGATCTAAGTATTTATTTGACAAAGAGCGCATGATACCCAGTACTATTAACCATCCTGTATTTATTTTGTAAATATTTATAAATGTACATGCTTTTTCCCTGATAAAATGTAAGTTCCCTAAGGGTAGAAATTTTCATTTTTGCTTTGTAACCATAGTGCCTTGGACAGTAACTGGTAGATGGAAGGTTTCTAATAAAGCCTTATTGATTAACTGGTTATTTTTCATATTCATCTTCCCTCCCTATACTCTATATTAAATCCTTGTGGGTGTGAACAATGCCTGATTCATCTTTTTTTCTTTTGTTGTGTGCTGTACCTGGTAGCAACTCACTAAGTATTGAATGATCAAATTAAACTTAAACTATTTCTTCCCTATCTGGATGCTATAGCCAACCTTTCTAGGTCTTAGTTTTCTTCCTGTAAGATAAAAAGGTTTGTCTTGATGTTCTAGATTAGTGGTTCTTAACCTTCCTAGTGCCGTGACCCTTTAATACTCATATGTGGGCATATCTGCATGTGGGCAGACCCACCTGGAGACAGATAGAGAAGCCGTGTCTCAGTTCCTAAGACCATCGGAAATATTTTTTTCTGATGGTCTTAGGTGTTTTCTGATGGTCTTAGGTGACCCCTGTGATCCATGTGAAAGGGTCGCTCAACCCCCAAAGGAGTCACAACCCACAGGTTGAGAACCGCTGTTCTAGACAGTTTCTAAGTTCCTTTTCTTTATTCCAGCTATGATCCTGTCATCCCTTGGCCTTGTTCTTAACAGGATTGTGCTTTAGTCAATGAAGGAGCTGGTGCTAGGTGTGCATAACCTCAACTTGCTTGCCTCACATCTAAGGGATGGTGAAAGAGCCCCTTTTTCCCATGGTTCTCATAGGAATGCTGGGAAGGGAGCCAATGAAAGATGACTGATGGGAATAGTCCATCTCCACTTCAGAGGCTAAAGGGCCCCTTCCCAACTTAACCCTAAAGAAACCTTCAGTCTTTACCCACTGGAAGCAAATAATCCTTTTCATGGGACCCCAGGGCAGCCAGGTCAAAGGCAGCCTTCTCTAAGCTCCTCAAAAGTTATAAATATTGAGAGGCAGATTTCCAGTGGGAAAAGAGGGGCCATGACTCATGCTCAGGAGCTGCTCCCATTTTCAAACTTCTCATTCGGGTGAATTATTACATATTGACATGAACTAGTGCCAGCCTAAGAGGATTACCAAGTGCAGCTCTAATAAGGCTTAATGACCATTTTTCATAAGTGATTCATTGGGGAAGGGAGGAGGGTTAATGCTGTTTTCCCAAAGCTTAGGGATCAAGGCAGTGAGGAAGATTCAAATCAGAGGTAACAGATTTGTGTATCTCAGCAAATGGCCAATAGTTCCTACTCCCTGTGCTGTATATGACCTAGGAACAAGTTATGGTTTTGGTGATTCTCATAAGGCAATCAAATACACGGCCAAAAGCAGAGGTGCTTGAAGAGTCAGTTTTAAAGGCCTGCCTACAGTAGTCCCAAGTAAACCATCTTGGGAACAGTAGTCACTCCTGGGAAGCAATCAATATTAAGTGAGAACCTGCTGTTCCTAAGGCTTAGGGCAGGATAAGCATAGACTCTGTCCCAAGAGAGACATAAGATATCATTGGGAGGTAAGACACATAGTTCAAAAGATGATGGGATTTATCCAATGTATTCTAATGGAAAGAATGCAGATTTGATGTCAAAAGTCCTGAATTCAAATCTTGTCTCTGTTTTTTTCACTTTCTTTGTAACCTTAAACAAACTACTTATCCTCTCTGGGTTTCAGTTTCTATATCTTTAAGATGAGTATGTTGAACTAGGTTATTTCTAAGGTCCATTATGGTGCTAAATCTATAATCACATAAAATCATTCAAGTCTCTCTAGTTCAGCACACATTTTTTTAATAGATGAAGAAATTGAAGCTCAGTGAATTGAAGTGACATGTTGCCCATCCCCCCCTCCTAAGTCACAGAGGAAGGAAAGGACAGAGATAGAATTCTTGTCCACATCTTCAGAAACCAGGACTCTTGCTACTATGTCACATTGACAATCAATAGAGTGAACTACATAATTAGTGACACTTAAATGATGCCAATCATCAGTCTGAGATAAATTCAGAAAAAAAGAAAAGTCATTGAAGGCAAGGGCAGTTGGCAAAAGTTTCATGGAGAAAGTGGGGCTCAGACTGAACCTTAAAGAACTGGCAGGATTCAGAGAGGCAGAGAAAAAGGAGTGAAGACAATCCAAGCCAGAAAGTATAGTCTGGGAGGGAGTTGGCAAATTTAGATAGCAATGTACTCCCAGGCAAGCTGGTGTGGAGAGTGATGTGATACAAGGGAATGAGTAGTAGAAGACAAGTTAGAAGAAGTAGGTATTGGGAGAGGCCTTGAGTGTAATGCTATAAAATTTGGGTTTTATCCTGTAAGCAAGAAAGAGTAAATCATTAGAGGTTCAGCAGTAATAGTTTAATTACCATAAAGTCATCTTTATCACTTGGTCTGTTTAGCAAGAAGTGAAGTCAAATGAACAAGCATTCATTAAGTGCCTACTATATTCCAAGCACCATGCTAAGAGCAGGGAGAACTAAGAAACGTAAAAGACAGTTGATGCTCTCAAGGAGTTTTCAATCTAACAAGAACAGAATATATGTATCTGGCTTTGGGTTGGGGGATACAAAAGGGGAAGAGAAGGTCAAGGATGAAGGATGTTGACAAATACCCACTTTTGAACAACCAAAGCCTAATCTTAAAAGGAATTCTAGTATTATGTATTTATTTATGCCCTCCTAAGATTACTATCTCCCAGTGGGGGACAGTTCACAGCAAAATTTTGGATTTAGGAAAGTCAATCTTTTCTGGCCCCTAGATATTCTTTCTATGTAATTCTGCTCCATCTCAATTTGCTTACTGCTGTCCCACTTCTCCCAAGTCCTTCCTGGAAGAAAAAAGAAAGAGCTGAGAAATCACTAATATCTTAGAATGAATTGACCTAATTTATCACCTTCCCTAAAGTGCTTATATTTTGAAAGAAAACTTGCCTCACATTACACAACTAGATAATGCCATAACTATGGACAGAAACCATGTTACCTGACACTTAGTTCAATGTTCTTCCCATTAAACTCTGTGATGTTACTACAAAGCAATTTTTAGTCCAGAGGGAAGAGTCTGGAACTGTGGAATTACAAACACCATAGCTAGTAGATTAGCAAAGTAGTTGGGGTCGGAGAGTTCCTAGAGCACCCTTCATATCATACCATGTAGGTAGCCACCTATTAAATCTACTCATAAGACTAGCATTAGTCATAAGAAGGCCATACTCCAAGGTGCTATTGTCTGAATGAAGAAAGTTAGACTACCTGCTTTAAAATCCCATTCCCTGATTCTTATGTTTGCAGCGGTAGTCTTGAAACAAGCAAGCAAGCTTCAGGAAAGAGGTGTGGGTGCCAGTCTAACATGATCAAGGATCCACACTTAAAGATAAGAATTAAACAGGCACCACTGAAATTTTGCATTTATTATTCTGCGAAGACAAGTTTTATACTGAAGAAGGTCCTAATACCACTTCCACACCTTCTGCAGAGAGAAGAATCACCCACAAACTTGTTATTTGTACAGAGAAAGGACCATGTATCAGAGCCACAACTAGGAATTGTTGAGCCTGGGACAACTAGAGACAGTTGTTCATTGTACACTGGTCAAGTCATGGAACATTTCTCTGACCTTCATTTTCCTCATCTGTAAAGTGAAGGTGAATAGTACCTATCTCCTAAGGATATTGTGAAGACTTGATGGGACAAAAATCTTTTAAGAGCTTTGCAAACTGTAATGATCTATGTGAGTTGTTTTTATTATCATTCTTATTTCTAAACTAGAGACTAATAAGATATGTTGTAGTAGCATGACTGAGTGTCCTAAGGCTTTGAGAATAAGCTCTAAGATTCATGGAGTAGGGATTTGAATCACAGCATCACAGAAGCTCAGGGCTGGAAGGGATCTCAGAGTCTGCCTAGACCAACCCAGATCTGACAAAACAATGCCTCTGTAAGATCATTTACAAATAGATAAACAGCTTCTGTTTGAACACATCTAGTAAAGGAAAACTCAGCACTTCCTGAGGCAACTCAGTTCACTTTTGGACAGCTCTAATTGGTAGGTAGTCTTTCCTTACCTCGAGCAAAATCTCTCTCTATAAACTGCCTTCCCTAGTTCTGCTCTCTAAGGCTAAGCAGAAAAAATTCTTACTCCCTCATTCAGATGACAGCCCCTCAAATAGTTGAAGACAGTTCTCATGCATATCTTAAGTCTTTTCTTGCCTAGATAGACATCTTCTTTGCCTTCATCTACTCCTCATATTGCAGAACCTCCAAGTTTTCACTCAACCCTGGCTGTCCTGTTCTGGAAGTACTCCAGTTTGTCGATTCCTTCCTTGATTGTGCCACCTTTTCTGAGCATGGGCCAGATGACTGAACTTTATTAAGGACAACAAGGTAATCTCTTTTCATTTCTTCATTTACTTGTCATTTCTGTTCCCTATCCTGTCCTTTGCTCCTAACCTTCCAAATTGAAAAATCATTCTCCTCTTAAGATAAAACACAATCACTATGAGTTGTTGAGTACCACAGAATTCTAGAACCTCAAAGGCAGCTTAATCCAACCCATATCAGAATCTGATTATCTTCTACATCACAACTAACAATTAATCATCCAGTCCTTGTTTGAAGACACACACCCTGTCCTGTTGGAGAACTTTCTCTTTGCCAATGTAACTCATTCCACTTCGGGATAAATGTGATAGAATTTATCCTTACATTGCATCTAAATTTTCATCTTTGCGTCTTCACCCATTTTCTACCCATCTGGGATCAAATAGAGTAAGTCTAATCTTATCGGGGGGTTTCTCCTGCTATCTTTTTCCCATAAGTCTTGTCTTCTCAAAGCTAAACATATTTATTTTAATTGTTCTTTGTGTGGCATGACATGAAGATCCTTTGCCATTCTGGTTGCCTTCCTCTAGACAACAACAACAACAACAACAACAATAATAATAAAGTATTAAGGTTTGTCTCATTATCCTCACAACAACCCTGAGAGGTAGGTGCTATTATTACCTCCATTTTGCATTTGAATAAACAGATGGATAGGTTAAGTGACTCACCCAACGTCACATAGTCAGTAAGTATCTGAGGCAAGATTTCAACTCAGGTCTTCCTGATTCCAAGACCAGTACCCAACCTTATAAACCACATGGATGCTTTTATCCAGCTTTACCAATGGCCATCTTATCAAAGGCCCTCCTAAAATGTGACAGCCGTGTTTAGTCCAGACTTTTTTGACCATATATACCAGAGATAATGATCTCTGTAGTCCTATTCACTATGCTTTTCTTAGTGGACCTTATATTAAGAGCATGTTAGCTTAACTCAGTTGCCATATCACACTACTGAAATTGCTTTTGGTCTATTAAAACCCCAAATCTTTTTCAAATGAATGGCTCTCTTGTCGTAGCTCCCTCATTTTGTACTAATGCATCTATTTTTTGCACGCATGTGTAAAACTTCATACATACATGCTCCTATTAAATTTAAACTCATTAAATTCAACACAACAATCTAGCCTGTCAAGATATTTTTGAATCTTGAATCTGTCATCTGTGTTAGTTCTTCCACCTGGCTTTGTGTCATGAGAGAATGTGATAATTGTGTCCTTTATATCTTTAACTAAGTTATTGATAAAAATGTTTAACAGCATAGATCCCTGGGAGTCTCTCCTAGAGATACTTTCGATCAAATTGACATAAAATCATAAATGTCTACCTTTTTGACAGGTCCTGCAAATTCACCTATCCTAATGTCTAATCCAGATCTCTTAATCTTCTCCACAAGAAAGTCTGTCTAAAGTACTCACATGATCTGCCAATCTAATAATTCTATCAAAAAACAGATGAGGTTATTCTCATATGACCTATTCTTGATAAGTCCATCTTGGCTCTCTATGATCACTGCTTCCATTTCAAGATGTTCAGTAGTCATTCCTTTAGTAATACATTAATAATACATGTTTTTATTTTCTTCCAGGAAATGAAATCAGGTTCACTGTCCTATACTGGGCAGACTCCATTCTCTTCTCATTTTTGAAAATTCAGGCATTTACTTTTCTCCAGTCCTCTGGTACCTCTCTCATTCCATATGATCTTTGCAAGATTGGTGACAGTGCTGAGAGCACATATTTATTACTTTGGATATATAGATGACAAATTATACAATCAGTGCTCCAAAGAAGTTTACAATGATACAAGTACAATAAACAAAATATGAGGTAATATGATATGGGCATAGGAGAAATCCAGACAAAGTACTTTAGGAAAATTAAAGGAGAGAGGCAATACCTTTCCCTGGAAAGTCTTCATGAAGGTTTCATTTGTACTAGGCCTTGAAGGAGCTAAGGATTTTTGCAGGAAGAAATGAAGGAATGTTTTCCAGTCACAAGAAACTATGTGTGAGTGAATAAGTGTAAAATGGCTTGTCAAATTTGTCAAATAACTAGTAATACAAATTAGTGAATTTATATGTATATATTAATCTGTATGTATTCTATATTGTCCCACTAGAACATAGGCTCTTTGATGGCAGGGGCTAAAGCCTAACTAGCGTGGTGTAGACACTTAACAAATTCTTGTTGAATCAGATGGGATGGTCACTCACCTGATGATATCTATGGTTCAAAATTACCATTTTTTGCAATAGTCTTCCTCAAAGGGTCCAGCTCCCTACTTTTCAAGGAAACCTTCATATCTATTACCGAGTTCCATGTTATCAGTGGTCCTCATTCTTTCCTTTCTCCTCTGTTTCACAATCTTCTGCCCTCTAACCTCCTATATCAGGTCAGGATTTCCCTTTGTATTTTCTGAAACTTTATCTTCTCTTTCTGTACATTAAAACCCCTCATGATCTCTTTCCTTTTCCATTTATTTTAAGTAACGCTTCATTCTCCCTGATTACCAGGAAAAAGAAATAACATTATTAAGATTGTTGACCTTCTCTTCTAGGAGGAAGAACAGCCTGCTCTTTGAAATTTTATGTCAATTATTTAGCCATGAAAAGGACAAACATTGCCCATTCAACCCAGGTCCCTGCAAAATTCTTTCTACTCTCTATACTCTGTAAGTAGCAATATCCTCAATCCTTGATCATTCTTGCTTACAGTTCTTGTGACTGACGTCATTATCATAGTCCCACTGTCAATCCTTCTCATAGTGTTTACTATGAACCTCTCCTTTGTATTTTTTTTTTATAATTTTCTTGTTTTGTGTTGGATTCCCAGTACTTGACTCAAGCATCTTATGTATCAAAAGTATCAAAGATGCTACCCATTGGCCCACAGGTCACATGTGGTCCACAGTACTCCAGAGTGCCACAGACACACAGATTAAAATGTAATTGGGTAATATTTAGCAAAATAAATATACAATAAAACAACTAATCTTTCTTTTTAAAAACCAAGTTAATATGCAGTCTGCAGGGATCCATATGTAGTTATAGTACATAATAGTGACTCATTTATTTTTGTCTAGAAGGTATGAGACACTTTTGTGATATTCATTTGACAAGTTTAACACTTTGTCAAGATTAACTACTTGCTAACAATGTCTGAGACAAACAAGAACTGAGGAGCAGCAAGAGACAGAGTCAAGATGTTGGGGGCAAACTTGGACCTTCCCCTTCATTCGTACCAAAAGATACATGGACTATGAGGATCCAGGGTCCAAAGGATCCTACTCTCTAAAGATACCACATGCCTCTTTGCCAGAGAGCCTTAACCCTAGGGAGGTACTAGGTATGTCAACAGGATGAGTTCCTACTTTTGATATTTTGACTCATTAGCAATTCAAAATGGTTTCCCCTTATTAAGAAGTATCTCTTTTTTAAATTATTTTAATCTATGAAAAATCAAGCATTTCAAGAACATAATACAATAAAAAAAGATGATGGCACATGAAAAAAGGATTATTTGTTTTTTAGTTCTTCCTCCATCCCTGTCATTTGATTTTTAAAGTCTGTTTTAAGGTCTTCTATAAATTTTTTGGGGAGGTGACCATTTGATGTTACTCTTTACTTCAGTTCCCTCCTCTGAAGATGAACCCCAGTCCTCTCTATTCCCGTGATGGTTTCTATAGTGGGATTCTTTCTCCTTTGCTTGTACATTTTTTTGTGTGGTGATAGCTTAGTTATTTGTAGTCACCTCTAGCCCTGAGGTTTTGGGAATGGAATCTCTTACCCCAGATCCTCAGTTCTCCCTGTTAGCCTGAAACCCAAGCCAAATCTCCAGCCTCCTGTAAGTGCCCACAACTGGGGGTTTTCTGCCCCACTCAGTGGGAGTGTGCTGGTTCCTTCTCATCCCTGCCACTCTCCACAGCACAGCTGGGTCTAGCGTTCTTGGTCAGCCAAGGTTCCCTTGATCTTTCTAGGTTCAAATACCCAACTCCCCTTACCACCCTGGGAATAAAAGTTCCTGTGCTTGGGGCCTAGGCAGCCTCTCCAACCACCTAACCCCAGCAGTTGCCAAGTGTTGTTTAGGAAGCTTGTGGCTTCCTTCCAGTTAAAACAGACCCTAGCCTGGAGGTGTTTACTCTTCACAGGGACCATATCTTGTCCTGGGATTTTTCTTCCAGTCTTCTCAAATTGTTCCAGGAGAACCCCGGTTGTAGCCCTATTCTTATTTATTTATACCCACACTTTGTTCGCCCTATAGTGCTATTTTAACTCTTTTTCAAGGGAAGGTTTTGAGAGCTCAGAATTTTCTGATCTACTCCACCATCTTCCCAGAATCCTCTCTGAAAAAAGAATTTCTTAAGGTATTGTGGTATGATGGAAAGAACCCTGGTTTTGGAAACCGAAGATTTGTAGTCAAATCCTCTCTTCTACTTACTACCCATGTGACCTTGAATAAGTCACTGGCCTCCTTCACCCTCAATTTCCTCAACTATAAAACATAAGGACTGGACTAAATAATTTCTTAGGTCTCAAAAATAAATGAGGTTTACTAAACCACACATAAGGATCCCTGCTGGCCACATGTTGACTTAGAAAAACACACATTACTATTACCTATGTTATATTGGATTTATCTGCAGCTAGGTACCCAGGGTTCAAATCTTGCCTCAGACACTTATTAGCTGCATAATTCCGAGCAAGTCAGTCAACCTCTGTTTGTCTCAGTTTCTCATCTGTAAAATGGGGATGATAACAGCACCTACCTCCCAGGGTTGCTATGAGGATCAAATGAGATAATGATTATAAAGTGCTTAGCACAGTGCCTGGCACACCGCACATAAATGTTAACTATCATGTGTTTTTGTTAATCATTCCCCAGTTACATTGTAATCCAGCTCAGGTCACACTCACAGTGGCAACCTTGGGTCTGACACAGGTTCTCCAGAGTAATACTAGTAACCTATAGAAAGGAGGGAGCTGGAAGGCCCGGGGAAGTCAAATTCTTCTGACTCTTTAGGAATTCAGCTGCAAGTCTCTATGTTTTCTGTCATTTGGAATCATTTTTCTTGCCTTCAGTACATTGTTAATCTGGGTGCTGGCGTGGACACTGAGGGGTTTCTTTTTCTTTTTTAAAGAGAGCTGAAAATGAACCAAATTCTAAATTTCTCTAATAGCAACCATGTTAGGGACAAACAAGGCAAATTCTGATGTTCTCAGGAGAATCTTGAGTGGGGATGGAAGGCAAAACAGATTTTTGAGAGCTAACCCCAAGTTTGAGCCTAGTTCCCATAAATCAAGAACTTCACATCTACTTCATAGATTACAGTTAAATTCAATTGAATTGAATTTGACCTATTAAACTAAGTATTATTGTAAGGTTCAAATGAGACCAGAGGCGAAATTCCTTTAAATGGAACAGAGTGATGAAAACGGTACTGATTATCCCTCTGTCTTTTCATCCAGTCAATCAAACATCACTGCTCATCTTCTATGTCTGCAGATCCATGCTAGACCTGTACAGTTTCTAAAAGAATGAGGACACGTGGTTGCTGCCTTCAAAGAGCTCCCAGTTTAGTTAGGGAGACCAGATACTAATTAGCGGATAATTCGGTTCCTGAAATGTATAGTACTGACAGAAAGAACTCAGAAGAGGCAGAGATAGAAATTCTGGAGTTTTAATTCCACTCTCCTAATGTATCTGGCCTGCCATAAGACATGTACCCCAAAAGCTGACACCTTTCCATTTCTTTAGGTGTCAGAATGAATCAGGGAAAGGTACCTTATAAAAGATAAAGACATGCCTAGCTCCTAGGAAGGTGTAGTTTTGTTTGCAAAAAGCTTTGGGAGGAGTCACTGGACCAGTGGACATTTTTATTGAACTCATTCATCTATCCCAATTATAGACCTTTGTGCACGTCACTCCAGGAAAAGACTATTGATTAGAACTCCAGCTCCCAGAAACATTTCCATTAAGACAGCTCTGAGGTGTGGTTGTATCTAATTTGGACATGCTGTCATTGCTCACCTAAGGAGCCTGTTTCCCAAAAAGGTCTTGGAAGTTCACTATACTCCAAAGAGCCCCAACTGTTACCTTTTTTGCCCAGTAGGAGAAAGCATCATTTGCCCTTAGGCTTAGCCAGCAGTTCCGAGAATTTTAGTCTTCTGGGAAGGAAGAAGAGAAGGGGGAGCAGCTGGGGACAGGAAAGGTCAGATTAGGGGAGTTTAAAATGCCAGGAAGAGCTTATTGATTTTATTCTTTTTTTAAATGGACTAAAGTAAAATCATTCATAATGTACTCTCCCCAACCACTGACAATACTTATTCTAATCACTGTCTAAAGAAAATGGATTTGCAACATTATCTGAAAGGAAAAAGAAAAAAAAACATGCTGCCTGTGATTTGAAAAGTGAGGCTTTGTTCAAATCCCTAAGCAGGTTTCCTCCAGGGCCCCACCCATGGTCTTTCTAGAAACATTTTTTCATAAAACATAATCTTTCGGTAATATCTGAGTTTAAATTTTTAAATGTTTAAATTAAAGCATTACTAATCAAGATACTGAATCACTCTTTTTTAAAGAGGGGCAGAGAGCAACCCTGTAATAGTAATTGACTCACATGATCATCTTTTTCTGAACTCCATTTTCAGAGGCTGTACTCAGGAAGGATAGGCTTATCTTAATAATACTTGCTTCTGGTTTGTAAAAAAAAAAAAAAACAACATTTCCTCTGAGTTATATATGGTCCATTTGTCCCTTCCTCCATTCTAGCTTCTTGTTATTCCTTTCTTTTTCTCCAAAATTTCTCTCATACAGACCCTGAAAAATTCACACATACATTGGAAATAATAAAATTCTTCCCCAATGACATTAGTACAAACACCATCCAGCATCCAATTCTACCCCCTAGATAATGAAAAACCCAGCTTCTGTTGTACAAGAGGCTTTCCTACTCAATCACTAATGTGTGAGTAAGATTAACCCCATTCTTGGCTTTATTCCAACATCACAAAAATATTTTCAAAGACCAATGTTTGTATTCCATACCTTTCATTTTTCTCATAGCCAAGTCTCAAAATCCCTTCCTCTATTTGGCTAGTTTTTGTTCTGAAGTTCACTCTCACTTCTTCCACTTTACAGAATTCCCAATCCCCTTTTTATTTCTTGTGTCAATGATAGGAACATTTTCTGAGTTAAGTCAGTTTGATGGGAAATCTCAGGCTCTCTTCTGAACCACTACATGCCCAAAGTTTCTTTACACTAGAGCCTAGTTGCTCTTAGCCATAGGAAGAGAACTATTTCCTGACAATGTAGGTACAATTATTATCAGCCTTTTAGCCCCTCCCCTAGAGTTTCACAATGATAAACTTCTGCACTGGAGTCAGCTTATGGTTCCATAGTAAATGAGAGAGTATATGTCCTTTAAAGAAGGGAGCCAAACACAAGTTTAAAAAATCCAGATGATGAGGTGCAGGCTCTGGGAACCCCCTTGAACTCTGACAGAATCTTCCCACTTGATGAGGCATTTGCATGAGGCCATAAGCCTTTCCTTGTGGCTCTGCTCAAACCTTTGTTACTAGCTTGACTCTCCATTGTCCATCTACTTCTCACCCTTGGGCCTATACAAGTGTCTATACACAAATCAACTGTTACCTGACCTCATTAACTCCTCCTGAAAACCCTCCCCAAACTCCTCCCCTAGACCACCCCTAGATTCCTCCCACAACCTTTCTGTATATAAGATCCCATCTTGACTCCATGTGTGTGAAAGCACGATAGAATTTTCTAGCACATACTTACTCTGTGTCCAATACAAGTGAAATTTTAATAAATTGCTTTTCTTTGGCTGAGGGAAGACGTGCGCTGAATTCATTTGGCAGGACCCAGAATGTTGATATTTTGGGGCCTCAAGTACCCCTAACCCTGAGCCTCTACATTTGATGGGAAGCCATCTTTTCAGCTTCCCTTTGCTTAGATTAAACTGATGTGACCCAGTGTGCAATGAAGTGTGCAATGAAACCATTAGTCAAATGTGATATAATCCTTTAGGTAACTGTCATAAGCACACAGAGGCAATGAAAGAAAACTGTTGAGAGTCAGGGGGAGTTCTAGCCTCAATACTGTTCCAGAATGAACTTATGATCCCAGGAAAGGCAATGAATCAACCAACATTTAAGTACCTACTATGTGCCACTCTCTCTTCTAGATGCTACAGATTCAAAGGACAAGAATGAAAGAATTACCACTCCCAAAAAACATATTTTAACAGAAGAGAAATGTGGAAAGATTTGCTAAGTTCCAGAGTACTAAACGTTGTACAAATATTATGAGAGACAGAGTCACGATGACTAAGTGGAGGCACCATTTTGTTGAGCTCTGCCAACACATTTCACTCAAAACAACCTAAAAATCATTTCAAGCCAAATTCTGGCATGAAAGCCAATTAAAAATCACCATGAGTTATTTTTCTAGCTCAGGAAAACTTAGAAATATGAAAAGAAAGGTCTTCAGATACTGGATTGGGAACTGATCAGGGGCACTATGGGACCCCTCTACTATCACTGGGAGCAGGAACAGAGGCAGTCTAGTAGCTCTGTCACCCATTATCCAGGTCCAGCTCCCAGTTTCCAAAATGAGAGAGGAGCAGACTCATTGACAAGGGAGCAGGGGCCCTTCTAGGGTAAGGACCAGAGTACAGACTAAGCGGAGAGCAACCAGACATCTCCTGAGATCACACTATGTTGCAAGCACTGAAAACTTACAAGACCCTATTGAATTGTGAAAGCAACAAAAGTAAATGAAAGATAGAGCATGAAGAGACATCTCCTTCACCTCCAGAAGTGAGTAGTCTAATTCTAACATAAAGTCCAGAGTCAAGAAGCATGCTGGGAAAAAAGAGTAACAGCAAAAAAAGAATTTAACTGTAAAAAGCTTCAATAATGATGGAGATTCAAAACACAAATTTAGAAGAAGAATTGGAAACACCTAAAAGCAAATCCTTAAAGAAAAATGCACAATTGACACAAGCACAATAGAAATTTCTAGAAAAATTAAAGAGGTTTAAAAAAGAGTAAAATATTATTTTAAAAATAAAATAAAGGTAATAACTAAAAATTGGGGAAAGAAACTAGTGTTATGCAGGAAAATTAAGAAAAGAGAATGAACAATAGCACCTTAAAATCAGAATTGACCAAATAGTAAAAAAGAAATACAAAACCACACCTAAGAAAATGACTCTTAAAAATTAAGATTTGATGAATTAAAGTCAGTGATTCCATGAGATATCAAGAAACAATGCAAATCAAAATAATAAAACAATAGAAGAAAATTAGAAATATCTTGTCAGAAAGACAACTGACCCAGAAAATAGGTTGAGAGAAAATTTAAAAATTATTGAACTACCTGAAAGCCAAGATGAAAAAAAGAGAGTAGATCTCATATTTCAAGAAATTATAAAGGAAAAATGCCCAGATATCTTTAGAACCAGAAGTCAAAATAGACATCGGAAGAATCCATTAGTCACTTCCTAAAAGAAATCTCAAAATGAAATCTTCTAGGAAAGTTGTAGTCAAAATCCAGAGTTCACAGGTCAAGGAGAAAAAAACTGCAAACAACTGCAAAGGAAGAAATCATTTTTATGGAGCCTCAGTCAGGATAACATAAGATCTAGTAGCTACCATTATAAAGGAACAGAGGACTTGGAATATGATATTCTAAAAAGCAAAGGAACTATCTTACAACCAAGAATTACCTGTTCAGCAAAACTGAATATAACCCTACAGGGGGGAAATGAATTCCTGATAAAAAAAAGAACAAAGCTGACTAGAAAATATTACATTCAAACATAAGATTCAGAACAAGTATAAAAAGGTAAACATGAAAAAAAAATCATAAGGAACTAAACAAACTGTAAACATTCCTTTATGGGAAGATCCCTATAGGGGAAAATATAACCCTTAAGAGTATTGTCATCTTTAGGGCAGTTAGAAGGAGTCTACTTAAAAGATAAGGGTGTGGTCTATTATATTGGAATGATCTCAAAAAAAAAGCATTTGAATTGGTTCAAGGATGAAAGACCTGTGTGTGTGTGTGTGTGTGTGTGTGTGTGTGTGTGTGTACACACAGTTGTATACAGATATTAATTTAACACACAAGAAAAGTAGAAAGGTAAAAGAAGAAGAGAAAGCAGGGTAGATAAGAGGAAAGACAGATTAAGGAACAGAGTAGTAAGAAACAAAACAAACCTTTGAGAAGAGGAGGTATGAGGTTACATTACAGGGTAAAAATGAATATAGACCAAATATATAGACCAAAGAAAATAGGGTGGAGGAAAATACACAGTTAGCAGTTACAACAGTGAATGTGAATGAGACGAACTCACCCATAAAATGGAAGCAGATAGCAGAATGGACTAGAAATAAGAATTCAACAGTATGTTGTTCACAAGAGACACACTTGAAACAAACAAAAAAACACAATTGGAGTTAAAAATAAGGAGCTGAAGCAAACTCCATTATGTATCAGCAAAAGTGAAAAAAAGCAAGGGTACCAAACATGACATTAGACAAAACAAAAGTAAATATAGACATAATTAAAAGAGATAATCAGGGAAACTTCATTTTGCTAAAAGATACTATAGAGAGACCAAGAAATAATAAAACAAAATATAAAGAATGAAAAAAAGAGAAGAGAATGTAAAACATCTTATAAGAAAAGCAACTGATCTGGAGAACAGATCAAGAAGAGAAAACATAAAAATAATAGGACTACCTGAAAGCTACAATCAAAAGAAAGAATCTTGATACAATAATACAAGAAATAATTAAAGAAAATTGTCCTAAAGCATTAGAATAAGAGGGGAAAGTAGAAATAGAAAAAAAACCCTCTAATCACCACCTAAAAGAGATACTACAAGGAAAACCTATAGGAATATCATAGTTAAATTCCAAAAACCCCAGCTCAAGAATAAAATATTATGAACAAGAGAAAAAAAGCAATGCAAATATGGTGCTGTTACAACTAGAATCACACAAAACCTAGCAATGATATCACTAAAAGACCACAGATCTTAGAACACAATGTATCAAAAAGCAAAAAACTAGGGTTGCAGCCAAAAATATCATACTCAGCAAAGTTAGTTATAAATAATCCTGAATGGGGAAAAATGAATATTCAATGAATGGTACACTAAGAACTTTGTTACAAAAAGACCAGAACTTAATAGAAAATTTGACATATAAGATTCAAGAGAAATATAAGGTAAACCATCAAAGACAAATTACAAGTGACTCAATAAGGACAATTGTGTACCTTTTATACATGAAAATATAAACCATATATATGTCAACAATCGTCAATAGTAATTGGGTAGTTTGAAAGAAGTGGGGTAGAGCTGAATATGATGTGATTCTAAATAGTAAAATGGTGCAGAAAATTGTAAAAAAGTAATTATCTCATACAAATGAGATGCAAGAGGAAGAAGTAATACAGAGGAATTAGATGGAGGAGGAGGGCTGGTATTTCTGGAAACCTACTCTCATGAGGAATGAGTTAAAGAAGGAACAATACTTATGTATCTGGAAGGTATAAAAGTCTTCTAAATTCAGAAAGAAATAAGAGGGTAAAGGGGTAGGGGAGAGGATAAGGAGATAAAGAATAGGGATAAGCTTTAGTAGGGTATTCAGAATAATGGGAATGAGATAGAGGGAACAACATATTGAGAAGTGTATAAAAATCTAAATTCAGGTGAATTGATTGATTGAATCTTTAACTGGATTGATTAAATCTTTAAATGTGAAGCTGGCCCCCTTAGGGAAACCAGGTGATTCTTCTCTTGTTCCTTGTTACCTTCTGTAATAAGATATAATATTGAGACTTTCCTTGTTCTAAATATTGTATATAATGTTGTGAATTGTTGATACTATGAACATTGTACTGAATCTAGATTTGTAATGGAATAAACAGAGTGTTCACTAATACTGTGTAATCTGAATCTTAAAAGCTGTTCACAGTAGCATTCTCTCAGGAATCTACTGTTGATTGGCTTTACAATAGGGTAGAGGGAGAGGATAAGAGAGGGATTATTGGAGGGAGGGAGGTTAAGGAATAGTAGGACAAGGGAGTGGAAAGAAGTAAAAGAGAGGAGTGAGGAGGGATAGGAATAAGATCAGAAGGATAGTGAGGACAACATGAAGGAATAAATTATACAGTTAGAGTTTAGAATGTGAATGGATGAATTTACCCATAAGAAAAGAAAATGATAGCAGATTAAAATTTTTAATTCAGGATATGTTGCATTAATATCATCACTGAACATATATGCACCAAACTGTATAGCAACCAGTTCTTAAAACAAAAATTAAATGAGTTACAGGAGGATATAAAAAAACTATACTAGTGAAGTACCTCAATTTTCCCATCTCAAATCTAGATAAATCTAACCAGAAAATAAAGAAGAAAGAAGTTAAGGAGATGAGTGGAATTTTAGAAAAGTTAGATACACCAGACCTCTGGAGAATATTGAATGAAAATGGAAAGGAGTCATTTCAACTGTCTAGATCTCAGTTTCTTCATCTGTAAAAAAAAATGACCACATCACACCTAACAGGACAAAACAGGAAAATAATAAATGTTGGAGAAGATGTGGGAAATTTGGAACACTAATTCATTGTCAGTGGCGCTCATCCAGCCATTATGAAGAGCAATCTGAGACCACGCCCAAAGGGCTATAAAAATGTGTATACCCTTTGACCCAGCAATACCTCTTCTAGGACTAGAAGAAATCATAAAAAAGAAAGAAATCATAAAAATGGGTAAAGGACCCACATGTACAAAAATATTTATAGCAGCTCTCATTGTGTTGGCCCTCCATTCAAAAGTGGAAATTCTAAAAATTGGAGCTAAATCACCACCATCTCCAGTTCCCAAGTTTACCATCATAAAGGTCTTCTCTTTCAGAGGAACTCTAGGAAGACAGAAGAAGTAACCAAGTGTCTTCCCTTGCCTACCTAGGAAACTAATCCCAGCAGAGCATGGGGCATTCCTCAGCTCTTCTCTACGGAATGAGAATAAAAGGAAAGGAATAAATCATACTACTTCTTTCACAAATCATATTAGCCCTCAGTTATCTCCCTTCTCAGAATCCAATGGCACTGCACAGACTATATCAAGCAGTTAAACATGGATATTCATTTGGGTTTTCTCTACACACAACCCTGCTCTAATCTCTCATTGTGGCATAAAGGTGACCCTGGGCTCTTTCAGGCTATACTAGAAAATTACAAGATTTGTCAGGTCTTACCAAGTTAGAAAGGCTTTAATAAGAATAATAACAAGTAATATTCATATAGTATTTTTAAAATTGCCAAGCACTTTCCTCATTTTTATAGGACCTATAAATACATTGGTACAAGCAACTTCAGTGAAGAAACTCACTGTACTAATGCAGAGCTACAATTGCTCTGCAATTTCTAGTCTTAGAAAGTTACATGGGGTCACTGAGAGGTTAAGTCACTTGGCAGGATAGCATAGCCAATACATGCTGGCAAAACACTTTACACAAACTATATTATCTTTTTCTTTATATTATCTTTATCTTATTTTATCTTAAACAACTACCCTGTAAAATAATTACAAGAATTATTATTCCCATTTTACAGAAAAGAAAACTGAGGATCAGAGTGGTTATATAACTTAGGATCATAGTATCACACATTCCAAGCCAGAAGGTCACTTATTCCAACCTCCTCATTTTAAAGATGAGGAAACTGAGTCCCAGAAAGGTCAAATTATTTGTCTGAGATCATAAAGTTAATCAATGTCTGAGGAAGAATTCAAACCCAGGTCTCTCCTGACTACAATTCCATAAATCTTTGCACCACACTATACAGACCAAAGATAGGTTGTATGCAACACTGCCCCCAAGCCACTCATGAAGATGATCCCCTGAAGGCAAACAGAGATGGCAGCCTATACCGATGGACAGAGAGATTCTACCCTTACACACTTATAGATCTTGGAAGTAGCGAAGGCTGACACTGCTCACTATTGTTGTATGTCTGCATATTATCTCCCCAAGCAGACTGTAAGGTCTGAGAGGAAAGCACAATTATCATCTCCTTTTTTTCTTGCATCCCCAACAACCTGGCTCTGTAGGTATCCAACTAAATAATAAATGAGTAAATGAGGGGCAGCATACTATAACCATACAAAGCGGGGAGCACTGAACTAGGTTAGAAGTCATGAGTTAAAAATATCTTCTCTGTATTAACTTGGCCAAGTAGCTCATTCCTTCTGAGCCTTGAGCTCCCTATTTACAAAACGATAATAATAACATTCATAGTTATTGTGAAGGTCATTTGAAATGCTATAATACAAAATAGTGGGGCAGCTAGGTGGTACAGTGAATAGAGCACCAGCCCCAGAGTCAGGAGGACCTGAGTTCAAATCTAGCCTCAAGACCCTTGACACAACTTGCTGTGTGACCTTGGGCAAGTCACTTAACCACAACTGCCTTGCATTCCCCCTTTCAAAAAACCGTTTAATTGCTTTGTAAATGGTAAAGTTATAAACAAACGTAAGCTACTTTCTCTAAGGGATATGAAGAAGACCATAGAGTTAAAGCTATAAGGGCTTTGAGGATATAAGAATTTCAGCAGACTCCCTAATGGCTACAGAAAAAGAAGCAGCTGGGAAAACTAGAATCTCCTGTTTACCCAGTCAAAGTAAGGCCTGCAGTAACAGTGAAAAGCAATATTTCCCCAGTGGAATTTGAATATTAGCTAGACCAGTTCCCTCTGCAATCAACACCAACCCCCAACCTTGACCTGCGGGCTAGATCCAGGATGCTTGTCTCTTTTCCCTCAGTGCCTGGTACTGCTCAATCTAGATAATAACTTTATAACAACCTACCAAGGCTTTACTGGGGAATTCCAACAGGTCCTTGACTGCCACTTTTTTTATTGGATTTGTCATCTATAAAACTTACTTGATTCATTTTCTCTGCTAGCTCCCATCTTGGGTTGTGTTCTGCCTCACAGCCATGCCAGTTTTCTCCTTAGAAGTATCAGCTATTGACCAGGTGTGGGACTAATTGTCTTGGCAGCTGCCCTTGCTTCCCAAGGCAAGTCAAGGAACATGAAATACAAAAGCTGGATCAAGAGCCCTGTGTCCCAGGTAGGATCCTCCTTTTCCCCCAAAACCAAGAAATAACTAGAGGTCTGCTGGGACCTGTTTTGCCCCTATGGTTCTTTCCCCTAGTAACCTACGTGACAAATAAGCAAGGGTGTGCTGGAGTCAGCTCCAATAGGCCTTAGAGAGCTCATTACTAAATTTTCAATGTGCACATTGATACCTCAGAAATTGATAGATGACAAAAATAATGGTTTGAATTATTATTTTGATTATCCTCCAAACTTAAGAAAGTGATGGTGAAAAATATAATTAACACAAATTAAACTTAAAAGTGTCATGGACACATTTTTTCAGAGATCTGGTCATTAAATATTTAACAACACACTTCTGTACATGAGGGATATTGCTGCCTTTTCTTATACTGTACCGTGGCACCCTGCACCTTCCTCAAACTACATTAATGTGGAGGCCAGTTTGTGCAAACCCTTCAAGAGGAGAAAACTGAATTCCAAAGAGGTTAAATGGCTTATTCAAGTCAATAATAGAGGCAGGATAGGAACACAAGTCTCCTGACTTCAAATCAAACATCATTTCTAAATAAATGAGAAAACTCATAAAACATAATAAGAGAAAATGAAAAAAGTTGCTTAGGAGGGAAAATGCTTTTTAGCGAAAAGACAGAGAGAAGGGGAGAGACTGCCTTAAAACAAGACAACAGGGAGCAAAGTACAGAATGGAGAAGAAAATTGTGAAGGAAGGGGGACCCTATAAGTCCCAATAGGCCCCAGGAAGAAGTAAAGGAGAGGAGTAAAAAGCAAAGAGCAGGAAACCTCGGGATCGTTCATCCCCTCCCTGGGCTCCCCCACCACACCAGGCAGACTTCTGATGCTAACACTCAAAATCGCAATGAGCTCTTGGCCCAGAAACCGAAGTGGTTTCAGAAGATGGAGCCCAGCAGCTCAGCTAGGACCAAATCACAGCAGGCTCCTGTCCATTTCAAAATGACTGCTTAACAGCTACATTTTATCCAATGACTTTGCCTAAGGCTCTGACTGACTTTGGAGAAAATCCACTAAAAATGAGGAAATATTTCTTTGATATAACTCCAGTCTACAGAGTCTGATTTAAATAGGCCCAGGACTTTGACAACCCTCTGGTAGAGTTGAAACAACTACTTAGCTCTTTACCTCTGATGGCCTAGTAACAGGTTTACTTTTATAAAGGGGATAAATGAAGTGGGGGGGAGGCATTGGATGGTGAGCAGGTTAAAAAGACTTGCCTCGTCAAATAATACATAACAAAAGCAGATTTCCTCTGTGCCTATCCAACTCTGGGCATATTACCTTCATGGATTATTTAAAAACAAACAACTATCTTCCAAAAAGCTTAATAATGCAGGTAGGAGTTTTTGAATGCTCAGAGCAAGTGCTGATGGAAATAGAGAAAGACATTTTTTCAGATATTTAGAATTCAAATCCCACTGTTCTCTGGACCCACTCTGCCCCCACTATGTTCAATTACATTTAACAAATAGTTATTAAGTGCCCATTATGTGTTTGGTATGGTTCTGGGTACTGAGGATACAAAAACCTTGGGAGAAAAAATCCCTCCTCTTGAGAAGCCAAGATTTTAATTTTAAAAAGAGTTTAAGTGAAGTTAGAGAAGCAAATACACATAGAAAAGAATATAAAAGCTAAAAATTGAACCATCCTTCAGGAAAACTCTCAGGAATAAGATGGGAGTGGGTTACATAAAAACAGAGGGATAGAGACTAGACCTGTGATTTCATTGCTGTAAAAACTCCCAGATAAGGAAATTCTCCCTACTAATGTAGGTCGCACCTTCTCTGCAATTTGTACTCTTACACTAGAGTTGTCTAGAACACTGAAAGGTTAAATAACTTGTTCAGAATCACACAGCCAGTATATGCTGAAGACAAAACTTGAACTCAGGTCTTTCTAACTCCTAGGTCATTGTTTTATTCACTGCTTCTCAAGTACAAACTATATACAACAGAAACACAAATTAACTGCAGGAAGATGTTCCAACTGTGGAGATCAGGAAAGTATCAGCATAAGAGATGGTATTTGAGTTTTGCCTGGAGGGGAGTTTGAGGTTCTAAGACAGGGCAATGAGGATAGAGTACATGCCAGTCCATAGGATGAAAATGTGCAGGAGCAAGAGATGAAATATAGAATTATGATGAGAGAGAGAGAGAGAGAGAGAAAGAGAGAGAGAGAGAGAAAAAGAGAGAGATTTGTAATATGATGGATAGATAGATATGGGATAAATCATGATACATCCACCTCTTTTCATGTTGAGCAATTCTTATCCATAGCTTCTTATAAATTCTCCATACAGGATATTTGCAAGTTAGTCAAAGCCTTTTTTTTTCAGTTATTTTACATTCCATGGGTATCAGTGAAGCACTCAGGCTACCCAAAAACGCCAATAGCCTTCAGTGGACTATATCCTTCTCTGATAATACAGTTATTAGGTGATATTTTTTGGCCACTTTTTACATGCAAAGTCTTTAGTAAATAGGATGCAGCAAGTTGATGGAACCAAGATAGCAGAGAAAGCAACCCAGCTAAAATCTCCCAAATTTTCCCTTCAGATAACTTTAAAATAATACTTTAAGTTGAATTCTGGAGTAGCAGCTGCAATAAAAGGTTGGGTTGAGGTATTTTTTCCAGTTCAAGACAATATAGGAAGTCAACAGGAGAGGTCTGTGGTACCAGGGTGGGTGCTGGCCCAGAGCTAACCTGGTAGCAACTGCGAGTCTTGAAGGCAACTGCAACAGTGGCAGCAACAGGTTCGAAAGCTCTCAGTCCAGAGATGGTAAAGGAGTCAGACAGCTGGTAAGAAAGGGGACCCTTTGCTAACACTGAGGGCAAGACCCTGTTGCATCAGCCATACATATTTCCAGACTGGAGAGGAATACTGATCACAGATGTAGGGTCAGGAGGAGCACTAGCACTTGTGACTGCAGAGGAGAAGTTTACTTCCTCAGCAAAGACCAAAACACAGACCAGGAGAGCAGTGATCACACTTCCTTTACATCACACCTCCTTGAAACCCCTGGAAATTTGCAAAACCTCAGAAATTGCTCTGAAAATAGCACCACAAAAAAGCCTGAAGCATGGATCAGTTCCCCATGCATCCACCTCACTCCCAGGTAAGCAGAGCTCAATTTTAACATAAAGTTAAAATCAAGAAATAGGTTGGAAAAATAATCAAACAATAAAAAAGGACCTAACCATGAAAAGCTCCTGCAGTGACATAAATTCTGAAAAAGATGAGATGAAAATAGCAACAAGTAAAGTATTAAAGAAAAAATGCAAATTGGATGCAAGTCTAACAGAAATTCCTAGAAGAGCTAAAGAAGGAGCTTAAAGTAGTAGATAAAAATTAGGGAAATAAATGAGAATGATACAAAAATATTATAAAAAGAGAATTAATAGCTTGGCAAAAAAGCACAAAAATACTGAAGAAAATAGCACATTAAAAAACATAATTGGCATAAAGGTAAAAGAGGCAAAAAAATTTACTGAAAAGAAGAACTCCTTAAAAATTAGAATTGGCCAGATGGAAAAGTTACAAAAGTTCACTGTAGAAAATATTTCTTAAAAAGTTAGAATTAGTAAGTGGAAGCTAATGACTCCATGAGACATCAAGAAGCAATAAAACAAAGTCAAAAGAAAGAAAAACTAGAAGAAAATGTGAAATGTCACATTGGGAAAACAACTGACTTAGAAAATATATTGACAAGAGATAAATTCAGAATTACAGAACTACCTTAAAGCTATGATCAAGAAAAGAGATGAAACATTATATTTCAAGAAATTATGAAGGAAAAATTCCTTCATATCTTAGAACTGGAAGGTAAAATAGAAATTGAAAGAATTCACCAATCAACTTTTAAGACATCCCAAAATGAAAACTACCAGGAAGATTGTAGCCAAATTCCAGAGTTCCTAGGTGAAAGAGAAAATGCTTCAAGCAGTTAGAAAGAAGTCATTAAAATACCATGGAGTCATAGTTAGAAACACATAAGATTTAACAGTTTCCACTTCAAAGGAGCAGGGGGCTTTGGAATATGATAGTCCTGAAGACAAAGGAGTTAAGATTACAACCAAAAATAACTTACCCAGCATAACTAAGTATAATCCTTCAGGGGAAAAAAAATGGATACTTAATTAAATAGAAGACTTTCAAGCACTCCTGATAAAAAAAGACCAGAGTTGAATAGAAGTTTTGATTGTCAAATACAAAACTCAAGAGAAGTATAAGAGAAATTATAAGGAACTAAATACAGTTAAACTGTCTACATTCCTATATGGAAAGATGATACATGTGACTTCTAAGAACCCCTAAGAATGATAAATCATTATTAGAGCAGTTATAAGCAATCTGCATAGTGAGAAAGCACAGGTGTATGTCAATTACATAGGGAGATTCAAAAAAAATGAAGGATGAAAAAGAGAAATATCCTAGGAGGATAGGGAAGGTAAAGGTAGAATGGGGAAAATTATTTTAAAACCTTTTACAGTGGAAAGAAAAATGGGAGGGTGATAGCAGGCAATTCTTTGACCTCACTTTAATTGGAGTTGGTTCAAAGAGAGAAGAATATGCATACATACATATATACATGGATGCACACTCAGTTGGGTATAGAAATCTATCTTACTCAACAGGAAGTAGAAGGGGAAGGGTATGTAACAACAATGCAATACTCACAATGCCCACAGTGAATATAAATATGCTGGTGTGGTTGTGAATCACAAAATATAACAGGCTCTCTACATGGAGGACAGAGCCAAAGCATTTATTCAAATACCAGAAAGCTGAGTTCCAAAACCAGAAAGTCAAAGTCATTACAGTAGCCCAAAGTAGGTACACATAGTTAATGCAGTGAACACCTACATTTCCAAGCCTTCAAAACAAAACAGGCTCCCTAAGGCAAAGATCCTCCTCTCCTCACTCACGGTAGCTTCTCAGCCTCCATGCTGCTGGTTCCCAGCAGTTCTCATTCAGGAAGTTCTCAGCAGAACTCCTCAGCAGAAGTTCTGGCTGGCTCTCAGAAGAAGTTCTGCCACCACAAGTTTTGTTCTCAAAATCTCTTCCCCACCCCACCCTTTCCTGCCACGTCAACAAGTTCATTCCATTGCAGTATTCACAAGTCCTGAGTCTCAATACTTAACACAGTTATGAACTTGAAACCAAACACGAAGCACCTGCCAGCTTGCCAATACAAGGGGCATGGAAGATCTTCAAATCCCATTACCATTATAGGGTATAAGAAAAGTGGGTGGTGATAAAAGATAAAAAGGAGGGCAGATTTAATGAAGACAATGGGCAGAAGCAAAATAAACTTTTAAGGAGGGACAGGATAAAAAGAGAGAGAGAAAGATAAATAGAAAAAAATAGGACAGAGGGAAATACACAGCCATTAATAGTTACTGTGAAAGCAAATGGAAATGAACTTTTGCATAAAATGGAAGCAGAAAGCAAAAGAGATTAAAAACCAGAATGCAGCAATACATTGTTCACAAGAAACACATTGAAATAAAGAGATACACAGTAAAAAGAAGGGACTGGAGCAAAATTTATTGTGCTTTACCTGAGGTAATAAAAAAAAGACAGCAGTAGTAATCATGATCTCAGACAAAGCAAAAGTAAGAATAAACCAAATTAAAAGACATAAGTAAAAAAAAACCCACATTTTGCTAAAAGGTACCCTAGATAATCAAGTAATATAAATACTAAATATATACTCACCAAATAACATACCATCTAAATTCTTAGAGGAAAGTTACAGGAAGAAGTAAAACTAGCAGGGGACCTCAACTTTTCCCTCTCAGAACTAGATAAATAAGAAAGAAGTTGAGGAGACAGATAGAAGCTAGATATGACAGACCTCTGAAGAAAACTGAATGGGAATTTTTTTTAAAGCAGTATATCTTTTTCTCAACTGTACATGACAAGTTAACAAAAATTAACTATGTATTGGGGCATAAAAATCTCACAACCAAATGTAGAAAAGCAGAAATATTAAGACCATCCTTTTCAGAACATAATGCAACACAAATTTACATTCAATAAAGGGCCATGGAATCATAGATTAAAAATTAATTGGAAATTGAATAATCTAATCCTAAAGAATGAATGAATCAAAGAACATATAGAAAAATCAATAATTTCATTAAATAGAATGACAACAATAAGATATAGTGGGATATAGTCAAAGTAGTACTTAAGAGATAATTTATTTCTCTAAGTGCTGATATCAATTATAAAAGAGGAAATCAATGAATTGGGCATACAATTAAAGAACCAAAAAGAACAAATTAAAATCCCCAATTAAACATCAAAACGGAAATCCTGAAAAATGGAAGGAGAGAAAAATAAAACTGAAAGTTAAAAAAAATTAACTAATGAATAAAACTCGGATCTGGTTTATGGGGAAAAACATTAAAATAGTAAGCTATTGATTAAGTAGAATAAAAAAGAGGAAATCAAACTACTAGTATCAAAAATGAAAGGGTGAATACACACCATCAATGAAGAGCAAGTTAAAGCAATTATTAGGAGCTATTTTGGCCAATAAATTACCAATAAAATTGATAATCTAAGTGAAATGGATGAATATTTACAGAAATATAAACTGCCTGGATTAACAAAGAGGAAATAGAATGCTCAAATGACTATAACTTATAAAAAGAAATTGAAAAAATCATCAAGGAGGTCCCTAAGAAAAAATCCCCAGGACCAGATGGCTTTACAAGTAAATTCTACTAAACATTTAAAGAATAATTAATTCTGATACTACATAAACCATTTTTTAAAAATAGGCAAGAAGGAGTCCTACCAAGTTCTTTTTATAACATAAATACTGTTTTGATATGTAAACCAGGGAGAGAAAAAACAGAGAAAGAAAATTATAGAACAATTGCTTTAATGTATACTGATACAAAAAATTTTAATAAAATACTAGCAATCTGATTACAGTAATATGTCACAAAGATGATATACTATGACCAGGTGGAATGCAGGTCTGATTCAATATTAGGAAAACTATAAGTATAACACTTATTCCTATTGAAAACACTAGAAAGCATCAGAATAAATGGGCATTCCTTAAAATAATAAGTAGTACATACCTAAAACCATTAGCAAGCATAATCTGTAAACTAAAAATCTTTCCAATAAAATTAAGATGAAATGAGGATGCCCATTATCACCACTATTAATTCAGTGTTATACTAGAAATGCTAGCTTTAGCATTAAAACAGGAAAAAGAAATTAAACAAATTAGACTAAGTAACATGGAAACAAAACTATCATTCTTTGCAAACCATATGAATAGTATACTTAGAGAATCAGCTAAAAAATTAAACAATAACTTAACAAAGTTGCAGGATAAACTCATATAAATCATTGGCATTTCTATATATTACCAGCAAAGTCCATTAAGAAGAGATAGAAAAATAAGTTCCATTTAAAATAACTGCAAACAACAGAAATACTTGGAAGTCAATTTGTCAAGGCAAACCCAGGGACTATATGAACAAAACATTTTTCACACAAATGAAGGCAGATTTAAACAACTGGGAAAATATTAACTACTCATGGATAGGCTGAACCCATCTAACAAAAATAACAATTCTACCCAAATTAATTTACTTCTTCAGTGCCATAACAAACTACCAAAGAATTATTTTATAGAGCTGGTGGTGAAAAGGATAACAAGTTTCCTCTAGAAGAACTAAAGTCAAAAGTATCAAGCAAATGAATGTGGAAAAAACATGAAGGGAAGCAGCCTATCAGTTCTAGATTTCAAATTATATTGCAAAGGAGTAATCGTCAAAACAATATGGCACTCAGTGAAATAAATTAGGCACACAGAAGATAGAAGTAAATGACCATAGAACTCTAGTGTTTGATAAACTCAAAGATCTAAACTTTGGGGGTAAAACTTACTATGTAAAAAAATTTGCTGGGAAAATTGGAAAGAAGTTCAGGAGAAACTAGGCATAGACCACCATCTCACACCATATGCTAAGATAAGGTCAAAATGGTTGCATGATTTAGACCAGGAGTGAGGAACCCATAGCCCTCTAGGTTCTCAAGCATGGCCCTTTGACTGAATCCAAACTTCACAGAACAAATCCCCTTAATAAAAGGATTTGTTTTGTAAAACTTGGACTCAGTCAAAAGGCTGCATGCAAGGACCTAGAAGGCCACATATGGCCTCAAGGCCACAGGTTCCCCACCCTTGATAAAGGGTAATATCATAAGCAAATTAGGAGAGCATAGAAAATTTTACCTATCAACTTCATGCACAAGGGAATAATGTATAACCAAATAAGAGATAGAGAGGGGAACAGGAAGTGAAATAGAGCCTTTTGATTACATGAAATCAAAAATGTTTTGCATAAACAAAAACAATGTAGATAAAATTAGAAGGAAAACAGGAAATTGGGGAAAAAATTTATAGCAAGTTTCTCTGATGAAGGACTTGTTTCCCAAATGTATGGGAACATTTTTTTTAAAGAGCCCTTCTCCATTTGATAAATGGTTAAAGGATATGAACAGGCAATTTTGAGACAAAGAAATCAAAGCTGTCTATAATCAAATGGGAAAAAAGTTCAAAATCACTACTAATGAAAGATAAGCAAATTAAAAGAACTTGAAGCTACCACCCCACGTCTATCACAATCCTAACATGATAAGGGAAAAAATGACAAATATTGGAAGGGCTGTGGGAAAATTGGGACACTAAGGAACTGTTGGTAGAATTGTGTGTCCAGCCATTCTAGAGAATAATTTAGAACTGTGCCCAAAAGGCTATAAAAATGTGCATATCCTTTGACCCAACAATAGTACTTCTAAATCTGTATCCCAAAGAGATCAATGAAAAATGAAAAGGACATATATGTACGAAAATATTTATAGCAGCTCTTTTTGTGGTGGCAAAGAATTGGAAATTGAGGGAATGCCTATAAATTAGGAAATGACTTAACAAATACTGGTATATCATTGTGATGGAACACTATTAGGCTATAAGTAGTATCAGAGAGATGGTTTCAGAAAAACCTCGAAAGACTTTTATGAACTGAAGCAATGTGAAGTGAACAGAACCAGAAGAACTCAGTAAAAGGAATTATGTAGCAACGGTCAGCTGTGAAAGACTCAACCACCCTGATCAATAATCTGAGACAATTCTGTTATAAAACATGTCATCCATCTCCAGAGAAAAAACTGATGAAGTCTGAACACAGATTGAAGCATGGGTTTTTTTACTTCATTTTTCTTGCTCTTCTTTTTGCAAAATGGCTAATATGGAAATGTGTTTTTGCATGATTTCACACGTGTAAGGAATATCATATTGCTCATTTCAATGGGCATGGGAAGTGCAAGAGGGAGAGAATTCAGAACTCATTTTTTAATATATGTTTAGAATAAATAATGAATATATTTTATAAAGGAAGCTCGTAAAGAAAATATACAGAGTGTTACTGTACAAAAGTAATAGACTGAAGCCTACTTATACCCATTATACATCACTCTCTTGTAGGAGTTCTTAAGCCGTTTGTAACGTGGACCTCTTTGGCAGGTTGGTAAAGTCTATTACCATTGGAAGGAAACCTTGTTTAAGCAACCGCTATGTTCCAAGTACTATACAAATATTATGTCATTTGATCTTTACAACAAATCAGGAATTTAGGTACTATTATTATTGCTATTTTATAGTTGAGGAAACTGACATAGACAAAGGTTAAATGACTTTCCTGGGGTCAAAAAACCTGTAATTGACTGAGACAATTTAAATTCAGGTCTTCTTGACTCTAGGTCCAATTTTCTATCCCCTGTGCCACATATCTGCCTCTACTGTGATTTGTTGATGTTGTATGTGAGTGAGAAGCAGTTTGATGGCATAGTAGACAGAATGTTGGACTTGGCTGAATTCATATTAGGTAAGTATGAGAATGAAGCCTGCCTCTGATCCATATTAACTGTGAGATCCTAGGCTGAACTTGACTTATACCTGCCTTAGTTTTCTCATCTGTAAATGGGGATGATAATATAATAGTACCAATTTCCCAGGGTCATTGTAAGGGTAAAATGAGATAATGTAAGCAAGTTAATTAGCAAACCTTATAACCATATAAATGTTAGTTAATTTTTCTGTTTAATTTTAATACCATTTTTCCTCTTTTACCTCCTACATAATGAACAAGAAAAAGAAAGCAAATTTCTCATGACAAGCATGCATAGTTAAGCAAAACTAATTCAATCATTAACTCTGTTAAAAAATATATATATATAAAATATATACATGTAATTGTGAACCCTAAGCAACTCTTTTTTATGGTTAAAAAATGCTAGAAACTAAGAGGGTGCCCATCAATTGAGAAATGACTAAACACATTCTGGTATATAAATGTGATGGAATACTGAAGACTTATATGAAGTAATGCAGAGAGAAGTATTTATACTATATCATCTCATGTAGATTATTATCTATCTCTTTTGCGTTGTCACAGATTTCATTTAGGAGACTAGTATCAGAGGGCTTGATTCATTCAGCATAATTTCATCCACAATAAGAAACATCTGGAGAACATCACAGTCTATAGGAAATCACTTTCCCATTTGGATTTCACACCAGGCATCATCCATGACAATTGCAAATACCTTTGATAAGCATATGACTTCTTGCCTTGGGTCTTGTTCAACAACAAAGGATTCCTTCATTATCTCTGTGGTAGCATCTGTTAAGCATCTTATAATATGATCTTAATCTAATATATAAGGAATGCTTTTAAGGTTGAACTTCATTCAATACAATCAAATGCCTTTTATCATCAAATAAAATTAACAGAGAAGAATCTTACATTCCCTGTAACTTTCAGTCAATTTTGATATTGTTAAGATTCAGGTAGCTGTGGGGGCAGCTAGGTTGCACAGTGAATAGAGCAACCACCCTAGAGTCAGAAGGACCTGAGCTCAAATTCGTCCTCAGACACTTAACACTTACTAGCTCTGTGACTTTAGGCAAGTCACTTAAACCTAATTGCCCTGCCTTCCTCCTGCCAGAAGCCAAAAGCCAAAAGCCAAAAAAAAAAAAAAAAGGTTTAGGTGGCTGTAGGGGAAGAAAAGACCATGAAATAGTATAAACTATTCATATTTTCTTCAAGAATACTCTTTAAAACATATTCATATTAGTACCTGACACAATAGTACATACTTAACAAATGCTTATTGGTTGATTTATTGATTTTTAACCATCAAATGTATTACAGCTATATCCTAATTAGTACAAATAATGAACACACTGAAGTTCTAACATATATTCAAATTCAGACTATTGAGGTTAAAATTATGTAAAATATGGTCATGTCTGACTTTTTGAACTAGATACAAGTTTTTTACCTTCCTTCACATTAAATTTTATTTTCCAAGCTGTGGTCCATCTTTTTTAAAATTTGAGGGTTTTTGTACATTAATTCTGTCATATTAGCTAACTTTGAGATGTCATCTGAGAATGTGGTAGTGTTTCCTTCTATTCCATCATTTAGGTATTTGATTGAATAAAACAGGCAAAAGTGTATAAAACCCTGCAACAGAGTACTGGAAATATTTTTCTAGGTAGACATCACAAGATTAATCAACTCTTTTGTTATAGTTGCTCGATCAATGTTGAATCCACATGACATGAATATATAGTTCCAAAGTGCACTGTTATTTTCCAGAATGATGTCAGTCAGGAAAGATACTGAGTCTATGATTTTTTCATTTGTCTACAAGTCTAGAATTCCATTCAGAAAAAAATAAATTTGAAGATACTTTAGGAGGTCTTATTCTTAGTGAATCCATGCTGGTTCCTAAAATTTACTTTTTTCTTTTCTTCACATAGTCACACACCCTCTGATTAATAACTTTTAGGACTGATATAGACTCAACAGTCTTCAGTTTCTGAAAATTTTCTCCCCTTTAAAAAACCATATTTGATAGGTTTTTTCATCACTTTTAACAAGAAGACTTTAATTCACTTAAAGTAACCAAGTACTCTCTTATTAACTCTTCATCTATCCTAGACAGCAGTTTTCTGTTATCTATATCTTTTTCAATTTTAATATGTTTTACTTGAAAGAAGAGAAAAAAAAACAAAAACAGGATTCGAATAATTCTTCTTTCTCTGTATTCCATATGTCACAAGCAGCAAACTTAACCCTTACTTATTCCTTTTATTCTTGTGAGCATAACTCAAAAAGCCATTCTTGCATCATTAGAATTATTCACTAACTTCAGCTCATTCTGGACTTTAGCCTTCCTTACACAATTATTCCAGGTTCCTGGCAGGTTGTTTTTTTTTATTCTTAATCAGTTATATGCTCTGTTTGTTAAATTTTGCACATTATTTTAAATCTTAACTCGCTGGAGAGCTTCCTGTGCTGTCACACTAAATTCTTTAGATGCATACCCTTTTCCCTTCTCACTGAAATCATTTGTGATTATATTGTCAGAATTTTATAAAGTTCCACATACCTTTTGAGTTCTCTTCCCTTTTTAGAGCCTCTGGTCATGATAGTAATGCATTTCTTCTCTGAATTATTTGAAATCTATTTTCTTCAAATCTAGAATATGTTTGAGACAAGGCCCAGCATTTATTTTTTTCTCTCACTATTATGAAGGTGTTATGTTCACTATTTCCCCCCAAAATTAATTTATTTGGTGAGAATTAAATGCAGAATTTGGCCTCTATTTTTCTGGAGAATGAAATTATCAATGAAGATATTTATTTCTCACATTTAATTCAATACTTTGATTCATCTGTGATCTTATCAATGTGGATACCCTCTCTAATGACTCAAATTGTAACCCATTCAGGCTTCCTTATTCTGTGATATTCTTGTCCAAATCCTCATAGAATTTCTCCTTAAATGGTCCACTCAATATACTATAAATCTTCCTCTATATTTTTTTCATAGCTTATATACCAATGCATCAAGCATGATGACAGTTGTTGATACCTCATTTTGGCTCCATGACCAGATCATTTTCTTTTCCTGTCATACATCAGTCATCTGATGGACATTTCTCCTGTGTAATTCTTTGTGTGTAATAAGTACATTGATGACAACTCACTCTTATTATACAACTCTCCATAACCCACAACTTTAATTCTTTGAAGACTGGATCATCCATAATTCAACATCACACATAGAAGATGACAAGGAAAATGGTAATGGTTTTTAAAATGAGCTTTGTTTTGTAGAGAAGGTTGGGATCACTAAAAGCATTCCAGTTTCACAATGGCAATCCAATCTACTCTCTTTCACAATCCATCCAAGGCATAGACAGTGGAAAAGTTCTATATTGGTCCATTCAATTATATGTCATCATCTGGACAACAGAAATTCTTAATTCACTTATTTTCTTTTTCCTTCATGGTTAGAACAAATCTTTTTTTGAGTATTTATGGATTCCATTCAAGAGCTTCCTCAATGTTCCCTTACTTGATGCAATCAAGAAAATGTCATCCACAAACAAAAGCATCTGGTAAACCTCACCACCAATAGAATTTTTCTTCTATTTGGACCTAACATTGAACATTCTGTGTGATAGTCACAAATACTTTTTGGCAAGCAAATACTTTCTTGCTTTATACTTCACTTGATATAAATATGAGAAACATCAAATTAAATTATTCCTTCTATATCTTTCAAGAAATTATGAATGATTTTGGCATAGAATGTATATTGTTACATCACATTGCTCTATCAAATAATTTTTAATCAACATAAAAAATAAATACAATGAGAGCATGTACATATATAGTGTTTTTGTTTTTTAAAGTTTTTCATAGTCTAGACCTCCAAAAGCCATCCAGCAAGTTGAAGTCCCCTATGCTTGTTCTGCATGTTAAGGAACTGAGAACTGGCATTTTGAGATTTGTAGTATAGAGTAATAAAGTATATCTTTTCAGCCTTTAGAAAATATTTTGTCTATCCAATCTTTGAGCCAAAAGGTGGACTTGAATCATGTCTCAGAGCTTTTTAAAAGACATAGATAGTCTACAAGAAGGCAGAGTGAATGTGAGAAGAAATTGGACAATCAAAAGCTAAGCAGTTAGCAGCACTAAGCAAATGAAGCTCTATGCCCTACCCAGACCTTAAGTTGACTGTAATGGAAGTCAAGTGTTGGTGTGTAAACAGGTAAAAGAGAGGGAAGTTCCAAAAGAACTTCTCTCATCATAATTTCCCATCCCCCATACCAGCCTAGTAGGAGGTACTGTTAATATGTTCGTTTCTTTTCCAAGCAAACTATTTTCTGTATTCTGATTTTGTTTCATATTTTTAAACAATGGTTAGTCATAAAGGCTTTTATTTATATGTCTCTACTTTGCATCTGCTGCTTTGCCTGATTTCAACTCCATGGAACAAGATGTCCATCCTATGTTAACCCCACTCCTTACCCCAAGTCTTTCCTCACTCTCTCCTCCTGTCTTTTGTTTGTTCTTAGATGTAAGCCTCTGAAGGCAGGGACTATTGTTCTTTTTGTTAATTGTATCCCCAGCACTTAGCACAATGCCTGGAATATAGTAGACATTTAGCAAACATATGTTGGAGTGGCTATCTATATACTTAGTACATATAGAGATAGGTGAAGTGTAGAAAGTCAGAGGTTAGCTGGAAACACTCAAAATTTAAGTTAGGACAAAGAGCCCAATGTTGTCTAAATGTTGCCAATTTTCCTACTGGAGGCTGTGAGCTATTGTTACTTTATTAGTAACTGATATAAAATGCATAAAAAAGCTTTGAAAGTCATCACATGCATTGAGGACAATTATATTTCCCCTAAGCTAAGGTCAAACTAACTTAAAATTGTAGGGTAAGGTTGATTGAGTCTCCAGCTTCTGGTATGGGAGAAGAAATGAGCAGAAAAGAAAGAACAGTGATCAGAGAATGTCACACTATGAACTGGCCCCATGGTAGGATATTGGTGAAGTTTAGAAAAAAATTCTATCTTTCCAGAAAGGAGAGGATGGATAGGATGGATGGGAACGTGTACTGTAAGCATTATGTATCAACCACCGGGCTAAGAATATTAGGAAAGCATTATCTATACATTCTGTGCCATGAGAGAATGCTTTCCCATGATAAAATCGCTTCTTTTTCTCTTCTTATAGCCTCACCCAAATGCTCTCTACTAAGTTGGCACTTGAAGCTAGATGGCCTTCTCTACATCTTCTTGACATACAGTACTATTCTTGAGTCCATTTTATTTGATACATTTTTACAAGTTATGTACCATTATGTTACCAAATTCCTGTCCTCAATCCCATTCAAATATTCGTAATAAAACCTATGACATATTTACCTTGTATTAAAATTTCAAATTCACTCTGTGCACTGATATAAAGTGAGGTGTAAATGTTGCTCCTGACATACTGCCTACTATTTTTTACCTGAGAATTACTAGGTACCTCCTCCTTTATGATTCTTCTTTCTATGTAAGACCAGTTGTTTCACCAGTTGGTCTCCACATAATTTGATTTTGCAGATTGATCTGGGTATTTTTCTCCCTTCCTTCCCTTTACATTTCATCTCACATTCATCAAAATCAGGTGTAAATTCTCCACCAAATACATTTTTCTTAGTCCTCATGAGATGAACTGTGTCCCTTGCCAGATGCCCATAATAAGTCATGGTGCAGAATAAGCAAATCCTGGTCAATGATACCATCTATTGAAACAGCTGTTTACCTCCCATATTTTCCTTTCTCTTCCAAAGTCATGACCTTCAGCTGTTCAAGACAATAGACGAACTGCCACTGGACAGTTCATGATTAATTGCCAAATGAATTGTCCAGACAATAATCACTAGAAGAGTTCAAAGGAGCAAAAGACCTTTTCAAGCTGAGAATGGTCAGGGAAGGTTGTAAGTCTTCCAAAACAGAAACTATTTTTTCTTCTTCCCTTCCATCTCTTACTGCAGTTAAAATTGTGTTACTTGCATAATAGACTCGTATATAGAATCTTAAACTGCAAGGAACCTATGTGATTATCTAATTCTACTCTTAGCTGAAGCTTTAATTCCCTCTACAACCTCCAAACAGATGGTCATCCATTCACCGCTTCAACACTCCTAGTAAGAGAGAGCTCACTACAGCAAGAAGCAGCCTGATTCTGTGTTCAACAGCTATTACTGTTACAAAATTCTAACCTTAAGTCAGAATTGGCTTCCCTATGACTTTAATGAGGTCTGCCCGGTTTGATATCTGGGGCAAAAAGGCTAAGTCTACTTCCTCTTCTTTGTAATAGCATTTCAAATATTTGCAGAAAGCTACTATGTGTCCTCCCAGTTATCTCTTCTTTGGGGTAAATATACCTACCCGTCAACCATTCCTCACAGCATGTACTTCTTTGCACATAGCAGATGCTTCACAAATATATCTTCAAGTAATTATAAAATGGTTCCCAGACCCATTATCATCCCACTCAAGTCTCCTCTAGACATTTTCTAGTTTTCCTATATCCCCTTAAAGTATGCTCAGAACTGTACAAAATATTACAGACATGGCCTGACCAACACAGGGGGATTATTTGCTTCATTGTGCTGGACACTCTACTTCTGTTATTTCAGTCCAAGATGAATTCAAGTTTGAACAGCCTGACATAACATGTTGATTTATACTACCACTAGTTCATTCATATGAATGGTTAAAGCAAGTCTCTTCTGTCTTATACCTGTCTAACTGACTGAACACAAAATTAGGATTTTTTTTAAACCTTTTTGCCCTAAGTTTTCTTCTTCTTGATTTTAGACAAACTTTTTATTTTGTTGAGATCATTTTGAATACCAGTTTTGCTATTTTTCCTATAATCTATCACTCCCAACTTTAGGTCCCTCAAATATTACTTTAATCTAAGGGTTCTTAACCTTTTCTATGTCATGGATCCCTTTGACCAGTCTGCTGAAGTCTATGAAACCCTTCCCTTAATTGTGTTTTAAAATGCATAAAATACATATTATTAAAAGTAAACCAATTGCATTCCAATATAGTTATCAAAACCTTTTTCAAACATGGTCACAGACCCCAGGTTAAGAACTTCTACAAAGGTTAACTTCACCTAGTTTAGGAGTGTAGCAGCAACCACACTAGGAATATCCAGGATGGCTACTAGCATCTTAGATCTGTTTTACTAAGGAAGATAGCTGTTTAAGGAGCCAACAATCTTTTTAATTACATTCACAATTTCAGGGGAAAAGCCAGCACCTTGAACTTCAGGGAAAATTAAACAGAGAAAATACAAGCAGAAAAATAAAGACCAATAAAGAGGGCTCTGACTCAATCAACTATACACTTTACAAACATACCTAGATTAAGAGATCCTTTACATCTGAGCAGTAAGAGAGCTCTGAACACATGGCCACTCAGAATCTTGACCAGGAAATCACAAGATTGTTCTCATAAGCAAGCCCCCAAAGCAAAATACCAACTCAGAGCATATATACACTTCTCAGAGCCAGAAGGCATCACTACCTTTTGGATTCAGTGCCTAATCAGAAATTAGCAAAAGGTATGAAAGTCTTCCTACAAGCAAGACTCCCCTAAGCAAGCTTCCCTTAATGGGCTCCACCTGAGGCCTATTAATGGGCAGGAATATCTTAAATCTTATTAGCATTACAAAGAGAGGTACTACCCTACAGTCTAAAAGAAATGAATCAATATGCCTTCAAGGGATCAAAGATCAAATGAAAGATACAAAATTATTTCTGGTCCTATTTTTTGTTGGAGCAAAAATCTGAAAGCAAAGTGGGTTCCCAGTTCTTCAGGGATGTCTAATCAAACTCTAATATATTAATAGAATGGAATATTACTATGTAATTGAAAAGGACTATGCCAAATTCAGAGAAACATAGAAAAGTTTTTACAAACTGATACAGAGTAAAGTAAGTCAAACCAGAGGAAAAAATGGACAGCGGCTACAATAATATAGAATTTTTCAAAATAAATAAGAAGGAAGTACAACTTTGAATTGTACTGTCATAACCAGTTTTTATCCAAAGAATAGATCATGAATCATGCTTCCCTCGGTTCGTCAGAAAGGCAAGAGCCTATAAAGGGAGGAGAATACAATCGTTGTCAGACATAATCTGTTTTAATTATTTTTGTTTTACTATTTTTTATTTTTTCCAAGGTGGATTCAATTGTAACCAGAGGGCACTGGGATTATTTATAGATATTACAATGGCATAAGAACAAAAGACATCAATAAATCCTGTATTTGTCCATTGACAAATTGCTTTTGCATTCTACAAGGTACTGCTGGGAATTTGAAAAATAACAACACATCTATAAAGCACATTGAAGGTAACAAAGCACCTTCTTCATAGGTGGCATAGTGGATAGGGCACAAACCCTGGTCAGAAAGACCTGAGTTCCATTCTCACCTCAGACACTTACTTGCTATTTGACTGTGGGAAAGTCACTTAATCTGGTTTGCCTTGGTTCTTCATCTGTAAAGTGAGCTAGAGAAAGAAATGGCAAACAACTCCAACATCTTTCCCAGAAAACCTCAAATGGAGTCACAAAAAGACAGACATAGCTGAAACAATTCAACAATAACAACAAATTGGGTGAGGCACTCAAGTGGCACAATGGAGAGAGCAATGAGTTGAAAGTCAGGAAGGCTTATCTTCCTAAATTCAAATCTGGCCTCAGGCCATAAAAATGAAGAGGAGCCCAAAGAGGGTTAGGGCTGCCTGAGACCCCAAAATACCAACATGCCGGGTCCTGTGGAAAGAATTCCACTCAAGTCTTCTCAGCCGAGGAAAAAGTAAAGTTTATTGGAAGTTCAAGTTCGCCACGTGGGGTGCTAGGCCATTTAAAGGTGCTCTCACAGAGCAAGTCTCTGCTAAGCTATTCCATGGCACTCTCACAGAGCAAAGTCTCTACTAAGGCATTCTAAGGCGCTCTGTGTGACCCTAAGCAAGTCCCTTAACCCATTTGCCTCAGTTTCCTTACCTGTAAAATGAGCTGGAGAAGGAAAATGGCAAACCACTCTAGTATCTTTGCCGGGAAAACCCTAAATGGGGTCACAAACAGTCAGGCACAATTGAAAATGACTTGAGCAACAAAATAGATGGTACAAGGATCCACCATTTTGCCGATCCATTTTACAGATGAGGAAACTAAGGCTCATAGAAGTTAAGTGACTTGCTCAAAATCACATGGCTAGTAAAGTATGGAATTATAACTTAGACTGTGAGAGATGCTGATAATTTGATTCACACAAGGTTCTATAGGAACAATAAATATTGAACAGGCTTTGCAGGAAAGCATAAATCAGACTATAGGAAGGAGGGTAGAGCACCTCATTCAATCATATAGCTGGGAAAAATCTGTAGTTTCCTAAACTGGCTCAGACCAACTGGGGGTCAAGAGATGGTCACCAACTTTTCATTAACATGAATGCTGCCAGTAGCCTCTGTAGTAGGTAGGTCAGAAAGACTGTAACTTAGAAGATCTGGGACCAATCCCAGTTCTGAAGGGAGGAACCAGGCTGAAATTCAAAGGGAAGCAGCATAAAAGGGCTTGCCTTTGTCTGATCCTTTGTAGTCTTTTTAAGGAGGCTATTCAGAACAGAATAAATGTAAAATAAAGATAATGAAAACCTTCTTGGCTCTCCAACACGTATTGTTTACTCCTAGACTGAGCACATTTATAACAAGATCTTCTGACTCCACCTTCAGCACTATTTTCACTACATCACACTGCTTTTCAAATTTAAGAAATTGCTCTTACCTTTAAGGGACTTTAAAACTACTTAGATATGGGGTGGCTAGGTGGCGCAGTGAAAAGAGCACTGGCCTTGGAATCAGGAGGACATGAGTTCAAATCTGACTTAGACACTTGACACATTTACTAGCCATGTGAATTTGGGCGAGTCACTTACCCCCAATTGCTCTCCAAAAAAAAAAAAAACTACTTAGGGAGGTAAGGCATATACATATTAAAAGGTAACTAACAATAATAGTAATGTTTAA
>CM053596.1:225670523-225700190 GCA_028646575.1 Pseudocheirus occidentalis | reverse complement strand
TGCTGTTTTCAGAGTGAGTTATAGAAGTTTTCAGTGCTTGTATGATCTGGGGGAAAATGTGATTACTACTCCTTTCATCTGCACTTTGGTCTTTACCCAGGAAGGGCCTCTGATGTCTTGAGATTTCAATCAATGCTTCTTCTCAAATCTCTATAATGCTAATGCGACATTCACAACACCCTAATTCTTTAATTCATGGTGGCTATGAATATTCTGGTGTAGTTGTGAATCACAAAATGTAACAGAATCTCCACATGAAAAACAGAACAAAAACATTTATCCAAACACCAGAAAGCTAAATATATCATAGCAACTAAGAAGTTGGTACACATAACCCATGCAGTGAGCACCAACATCTCCAAGCCTTCCCTCTATCAGGTCTTCAAAACAAAACAGGCTCTCTTAGACAAAAATGTCCCTCTCTCACTCATCCTAGCTGCTCTACCTCCATGCTGCTTGCTCCTAGCTCTGCTCATGCTCTCCCCTGCTCCTTCCTGCTCTATCCTTTTAGCAAGCTCCTCCCAGTGTGGGATCCATGTGATTACATTTGGTCTATTAAGGGCAGGGAAGGTCTTCAAATTCCCTTAGACCTATTAAGGCGCAGGGAAGAACTTCAAATTCCCATTACCATTACAGTCTCCTGCTTACTTGGTACTTGAATTGATAATGTTCCTCAGGGTCCTGGTCCCTTGTGACTAAAAGTGTTAATGCCACTCAGAGCTTCTGATCTCTCTTGACAGAAAGTGCCCCTCTTTACCCTTAAACTATGACCCCAAAGTGGGTACAGGTAATGTTGATGCTGAGGTCTCCTCCTCCCCCTTGATTGGAATTGCTCCTCTCTACTCTTGAACTTTTACTGGGAAGTGGGTATAAGTATTACAGCTGCCAAACAGCATCTGTTCCCACATCCAGTACTAGTGCAGGGGTCCCATGTAGTCTCTTTTCCACCAGTTGCCAGGTCTCCTTACTGTCTCTGGCTTGACTCTTGGCTAGACTCTTGCTGCTTCCATCACTGCCACCTTGTCTCACCACTGGTATTTCATCCATGTGGGTTTGGGTCATCCTCCACAGCCATGTCATGGATCTCTCTTTCTGACTTTCTTATTTGTCTTGACCTGGAAGAATGTCTTATTCTGACCTCTTGTTGGTTGTGCCACTCCAGAATTCAATTTGAGGCATTATTTTAAAGTTGTTTGAGGGCAGTGTTGGAAGATCTCCACTAAGGGCTTTCACTACTCTTCCACCTCAGTTCTGCCCCCAGAAGTATCCCTCTATTTCATTAATCTTTTCCCTGAAAGAAAATAGGAAGGTCCTGGACATGGTGAGTCCTGAATGTAATCACAAAAAGATCAAACTGACTTTATCTTAACAGATAAGAAATTACTAGCTACAGACATGGGAGTCATTTCGGAATCAACTGTCTGCACAATCAGACAATCTCAAGTTGCTACCTAACACACCTACACACTACCACCACCTCCACCACCACTACTACCACTATCAACAACCCATTTTTTTTATCATCAGTATTTTCTTGATGATATATGGTGGAAAATTAGGGAATGCCTCTATATTTACAAAGGATCAAAGTTATGAACGACTTAAAAACCAATGGGGAAATGCATGGTGGATATAAGCAGACTACCAGGCCATTCTGATGCTATCTTGACAATTAATGCCAAATGTAAGGTAGGTCTGACTTGGACTAGTTTAGTGGCTCAGACTCATGATTTACAGTTATCCTTTCCACATCTTGACTTTCCCCATCTCAGTTGCAGTATATCGTGGGTCAGCATAAGAAATTGAATGGGAATTTGGGGGAGTTTTGCAGAAGCAGCAGATGACACAGGACCTATAACCAAATACTCAACCCAAATTTTACAATAAGGTACTGTAAACATCTCACAAAAGAAAAAGAAAAAAAATTCTGACTTCTCTGGTATGAAGAAAAGGCCCAAAGATTTTACAAGGATATTCCTGGTTGCAGGGGTGGGATCCTAACCCCCACCAGGTGGACGGGATAACTGTGAATTAAATGAAACACTCTGAGACTCCTGATTGTTAACAAAAACTTTATTTAACACAACATGGAAAAAGATAGTTGGCAAGTTTACAACACTGATCCAGTTGGATGCAGCTTCCTGGTTCTGAATTGCCATGGTTGTGTCAGAGGGATATGCCACACCTGAGGAGTTAGTGACTCCCTTTTTATTGCCTTTTATACTTGGGCCTATGTTTAGGACTAGATCAATTAAATCTTTAGTTTCAATTCCTTTTAAGGAAAAAAAAACCCAAATCCAAAACCACCTGGCATCTAGCATAGTGCTTGGCAATTCAACTAGACTAACCTGCAGTGCAGTGCCTGGTATATGTTGCTCCTACACATAGCCCCAGGTACTATCTCAGCTATATGGGTTTCAGTCCCTTAGCTATAGAAGCCCTAGGCATTAAATCTGTTTTTTAAGTTACTTTTCTACTGCCTCAGCCATTACTGGTTGTATTAAATTTACTCTTTGATTTAGAGCAAGAAAATTCCTTTCAACTCCTATCATTCCCCAGGTCATTCCACACAAATTCCCCCTTTAGAAATTCACTTTAGAAAGATTTGAGGGGCAAAATGTACCTCGTGACTTTTGTCCTCCTTCTAGCACTGAGCATGATATCCTCCCCACATGCTGGTATGTGCATGTACCATATGTGCAAGAAGCAGCATAAAAGAGAACATTTAAGAAATGTATATTTAGAAAAGTGAGGTGGGCCAGGAATTAGAGATGAAGAACATTGAGCTTTTGAGTCTGCACTGATACTCATGTAATGTTAAAAGCCAGAAAGAATGGGGTGGCTAGGTGGCACAGTGAATAGAGCACTGACCGACCCTGGAGTCAGGAGAACCTGAGTTCAAATGTGTCCTCAGACACTTAACATTTACTATCCATGTGACCTTGGGCAAGTCACTTAACTCCAATTGCCCTTCCCTACTCCCTTCCAAAAAGAAAAAAAAACAATTTAAAAGAGAGAAGGAAAAGGACATATTGAGTAGTTATTCTGTAAAGGATCCACGCTCAGATCCAGATAAGAATCATATAGTATAAGAAGGTATGAATGGGCTATAATTGGTACCAGTAAAGGCAGTACTCTTTACATTGATGAAAAGTTTCAAGTTTCATCAAGAAACTCCTGAAGATCCTTCAAGAATGAAGGATATTTATTTAGATACAGATATGTCAAAGTTCAGAGTTGGGGGAGCTGTTCAGATTTTTGAAAAAATTCCATCAGACCTTCTCTTTAGCCAAAGGGAGATTTATTAATGAAAAAAAAGCATGCAGGCCTGAGACTTAGCAAGGAGCTAAACAAAGGCAACAATATAGGAAAAGGACCAGACTTTTATAGTCAGAAAGCTACATAGCCTGTAAAATGATGATGTAATTTGAGGGTTTCTAAAGGGGGTTGGAGATTTAGGGACTGGATAAGTACAAACAAGGTGAAGAAGGTGGTTTTTTGCAAGATAAGGAAAAATTGTCATGACACAGGATGGGGAAGATGAATCACACGGGATGGGGAAACACAGGATAAGGGGCACAAAAGCAATTCTTTTGGTATAAGTTGCGTGGTATTTCAAGCTAAGGGGAAGAGGCATTAAGGCACTCTCAAGTTACAGGATGGGCTAAGAATAAGCCTCAACCCCCCTCAGGGGGCCTGGGAAAGTAACCCTTACTATTAACCCTCAGGGCACCTTTGTATCCACATCAGATGTATACATATACATATGTAAGCTGCATATACATATACATACGTAAGATGCATATACATATACATACACACATATGTAGTCTTCTCTTTTTCCAAAATAAGGTCCATATGTCCCCTACATATAACACAGTTTTCTGTGGCCAGTGGATACTTAACAAATGCTTATTGAATAAATGACATGGCAAGTAGAATTTTTATGCATCAAGAACATATACATTTAAAAGATATATTAAAATGTGTACCTAATTGTGTCCTACATGCACATCGTGCCCTAGTCACTTAACTGATCCATTCTTGGTCCTGGCCTTGCTTTTCAGGAATTCTCCTCTCAATGATTCATGTATGTTGGTCTAGTCTTCTCTATCTACATTCTATTTTCTACACAGCTGCCAAAGTGATTTTCCTGAAGCACAGGCCTGACTGGGTCACTCCACTGCTCAATAAACTCTGGCAGCTCCATATTAACTCTAGAATGGGGGTTCTTAAATTTGAGGACTCAATGGATTCAGTTTCAGAGGGTTAATAAACTTGGATTGGAAAAACTTTCACCTTTATTCTCACTAACCTGTAGTTGAAATTGAATGTTTCCTTCAATTATTTAAAACTACTATGCTGAGAAGGGGTCCATTGGCTTTATCAAATTGCCAGAGGAGTCCATGATAGATAAAAGGTTAGAAACTCTTGCTTCCTCTAGTTGATAATGAAAACTATTCAACACTGGGCCCGGATCTATTATTCTAGATTAATAATACATTGCTCCTCTTTACATAGTCTGTGGTTGAGCCAGACTGGCATCACAGGATGCTCCTCTTTCAAGTCTTTTTGCTAGCTGTTCCACCCACACCTGGGATGCACTTTCTCCTCATTGCCACTTCTTAGAATCTCTCATTTCCTTCAAAACTCAGCTCTAGTGCCATCTTTAATAGGAAGTTTTTGTTCATTCTTCAGTTATTAATGTCTACCCCCCTCCATATGACTTTATATTTACTTTGTAGGTATTTTGTATATGCTTACATATATACCTGTTGTCTTTCCTGATAGAATATAAGTTCCCTGAGGGAAGTGATTCTTTTGTTTTGGTCTTTGTTTCCAAAGCACTTTGCATAGTGCCAGGCATGTCAAGTCTCTGCTAAAATCCCGTCTTCTTGCAGGCAACCACACTGGCATGCCCAGGATGGCTGCTAGCACAGGTTCTTAGATCTGCTTTACTAGGAAAGACAGCTGTTTAAGGCGTCAACAAGCTTTTAAAATTGCATTCACTAGTTCAGGGGAAAATTTAGCATCCTGAACTTCAGAGAAAATACTAGCAGAGAAATAAAAAACAAGACAGGGCTCTGACTGCCTGAATCAACTCACTTTACATACATCCCTGGATTGAGAGAGCATTTACATCTGAGCAATTAGGGAGCTCTGAATCTTGACTAAGGAATCACAAGATCATTCTCATAAACAAGACCCCAAAGCAAAGTACCAACTCAGAACTATATATCTATATAGATATAGATATAGAGATGTATAGAGATACCTATCTATCTACCTACCTATCTATCCATCTCTGTCTGTCTGTCTGTCTGTCTGTCTCTCTATCTCCTGACTCAGTGCCTAATTAGAAATTAGCAAAAGGTGTGAAAGCCTTCCTACCAGCCAGCCTCCCCTAAGCAAGCTTCCCTTAATGGGCTCCACCTGAGGCATATTAATGGGTGGGGAAGATCTTAAATCTCATTAACTTACACTTCTTTAAGAAGCCTTTTCTGATTCCCCCTAGTACTAGTAGTGTCTTCCTCTCATTATCTCAAATTTATCCTGTCTGTATCTTGTTTCTACTTTGTTGTTCCAAGCATGTGGTCTTCACAGTTAGACTTATGAACTCCTTGACCACAGAGACTGTCTTTTGCTTTCTTTGTACACCCAGTGATTAGTATGGTGTCTGGCATAGAGGAAGTGTTTAACTCTGCTTACTCACTGACTGATAGCCATAGTGGGCTCTCAGGAAGAGGCTACTGATGGTGTGATGAATTGATGCTGAGCTACTTAGGTTTTTTTTTTTTGTCAAGACACAGGTTGATGTCAGTCTGTGGAATAGATGGTACTAACAGCGTTTCATCCTTTTCAAAAGCACTTTCTCATTGGTGTTGTGGAAGGCTCTTTGTAAATCTTTTATAAGAGCTATACAAATAGGAGTTATTTTGATCATTATTCTCCTATTTTCTTCTCACAAACCTGATCCAGGATTAGCTGGAAAAATATCAGGACCTGCATTTGACAGATGAGGAAACTGAGTCCAAGAAAGGTAATATGAAGTTCTTGAGGTCACAAAGAGTGTTAGAACCAGACCTAGACTTTGAATTTCCAAAGCTTTTCTGCCATACTGTACTGCCCTCTACATTTTATGAAGTATTTCCATTTTTGTAATTTTTTTTTTAATCCTCATAATACCACTGGGAGCTAAGTGGGACAATCAATATGACTTCCTTTTTGTTGATGAGGAAAAAAAACCCATCTTGGCTAGGGGTATGTGTGTAAATGGTTAATTGATCTGTACATAGTTAATTAGCATTTAGAATTTAGATCACCTGATTCTTAGTCTAAGAATAAAAAAAAACACTTTCTGCGGAGTATTTCATACTTTACAAAATACTTTAAAATACACAAGATATAAGATTCGGGATGATAACCTGTGATTTCATTGGTATAGAGAACTTGCTCTGCCTATTCAACTCAGCAATGTCTCTGTAGCATCTTGGAAAGTTGCCTAGAACACAGCAAGGTTAGATGAACATTCCCAGTCATACAACTACGATGCCTCAGAGACAAGACTCGGGTCTTCTTGGTTCCTATGCTAGACTCATTTTTCTCGTTTGCCACATTAGGGTCCTGATGCTTTCCCTGCTTATGGACTGGCCAAGGACAGAGATAGAGCTGGTTAGTGATGGGAATCCAAACCTAGTTCTTTTGAGCTCCCAATCAAGTTCTTGGTATACTATGCTATGTCCAGATCCAAAATAAATCTTGTGGCCCACCAGCCTGTGTCATGAGAGTGGGGTCAGATGTAGATGACTATAATTTTTTACCAGATTAAACAAAATCATAGTGAGAATGTTTGCTGTGGGAATGATGCCTCATTCATCATGTCCTCATGATTTTAGTCAGGTTCTTAAATCATGAGAAAAAAAAAGGTCTAAGATGAATTAATTATTAACCTAGAAGAACATGTAATTTTATGTGAGGGTGCCTGACTTGATATTTAGAGGTATAAAGGGGAGATGTGGAAAGTAATTGTGGACAAATATACTAAAAGCAATACTTCAGACATTACAGTGTAGACTGAGTGCTGGATATCTGGTCAGAAAGACCTGGGTTCAATTCTTGCCTCTGATACTGTATGATTCTATCTGCGTGATCTTGGGAAGGTCACTTAACTTCTCTGTGCTTCACTTTCCTTTTCGGCAAAATGGAAGAAAAATATCTGTAATAACTCCCTCACAAAACTATTGTGAAGCTCATATGAAATCATGTATATAACTTTACAAAATTCAAAGTGCTATATAACAGTTATTGTTTGTTACAAAGCTCTTCAATGTTATCAGTGTGGGAATAGATCAAGGACCTTCTATGACTTAACAGATAATCCTTCAGTATTTCTGTGACTGAAAAATTAATCATGAGGCAACTGAGTATGGGAGCAGAGTGTCCAAATTTAGCCTGGGCTTCAGAAGAAAGACCAAGTCCATGGCAACTATCCATGAGGTGCTCACAATCTAATGGGAAAGAAAAAATGAAAACAGCTAGATGAAAGCCCACTGTATAAAGGATAAACTAGAAATAATCAACAGAGTAAAGGTCCTAGAATTAAGAGAGTGGAAAAGGCTATTTGTAGATTTAAGTTGATTTACGTTGAGACTTGGAATCAGGGAAGCCAGGAGGCACAAATGTGGAAGGAGAGTGTTCCAGGCATGGGGACAGCCAGTGGAAATACCCAGAGTCAGGAGAAGGATTGTACTCAAGACAGGGTATATGAGAAGCAAACTGGGATAGTGGACAGAATGCTAGATTTCGAGTCAGGAAAGCCTGGGGATCAAAATGAATTTTGGGCACTGATTGTGTCATGCCTGGCTGCTCAGTCAACCTTCCTCAGTCCCTGCAGAATGGGAGTAATGATATAGTTATCCCGTCCACATCACAACATTCCCCATTGTTATTTCAATAAATGTTGAATAGGCATAAGAAATTAAATAAGAATTTTTTGGAAGTTTTGTGGAAGTCACAGATGGTGAAGTCCAGCAGACAACACAGAAAAAGTTTAGAAACTCAGAAATGCATAAAATATATGTATAGTATTATGTAATACCAACCCAAATTTTAAAGGAAAAATTCAAACATTTTCTCTGGTACAAAGGGAGGGTCAAAAAATTTTATGCAGATTTTCCAGGGGGTGGGGGTGCTGAATCCCTACCCCCTTGATGTGGAAGGGATAACTGTAGTACCTGTCTCACTAGGTTGTTGTGAGGAACAAAAAAATGTTAAGGAGAGAAATGGAATCTGTGATTTCACTGATGTGGGGAGCTTCCAGGGAGAAACTTCTTTTGCTAATACAGGTAAGACTTAGCAGGAGTAGTCCTTGAAGCTGCGAGTTCCCCACCCCTGGGTCCAAAACTTCTCTGTGACACATAGGATAAAAGCTGCTTGGAGCACTTAGAGGTTAAGTGACTTGCCCAAGGTCACAAAGTCAGCATGTACCAAAAGTGGCATGTGAACTCACATCTTCCTCGCTCCAAGGTTAGCTCTCTCTCTCTCCACCATACCATACTGCCTTGCAGAACTTGATCTTTCTTTCTAGATTCTGTTAGATACATGGTATCTATTATGGTATTGTTAAATCAGTTTTATTAGCCGAATAAACATATTTCATTACCTTTCTTCTCTTTCTGGCTTCCATTTTGTGTTTTCCCCTCCTGCTTCCACAAAACCAATCTAGCTTATGAAAAACAAGCTGTCATCTTTCCTTTTTTTTAATACCTCACTTCTCTGCACCCCCCTCCCAGCAGCTGCTGCATTTCCAGATGTTCATTATTGCTGTATTAGTGGAGGTTGTTAATGATGCTTAGGCTGACAGAATACAAATTGATTTTCAAAAGTTCTGCTGATTGCTTGAGTGTATTTCCTCCTATACCAGTTAAGTGAAAAGGAAGCACACAGACACAGATGCACATACACACACACACACACACACACATACACACACACTGCCCCCCACCCCAAGAAAGACAAACGATCCAAACCACAAAACCACACAGCACATCTGGTCTTTGATCCGAGAATCTCAGAAGAGTGTGTCATCTCACATGCCAAAATGCATTAAACTGTCCAGGAAAAACAGGGCTCAGTTTTACTTCTCTGAGAATTTTAAACTTGGATGGCCCAAAATAGAGCATTCCAGGCAGCTTTTCAGTTCCTGACATTTGCTTTGGCTTTTGCCCCATTGCACACCTGATGCGTACATTTTTCCCTTGGAGATATGGTGTGTGTGTGTGTGTGTGTGTGTGTGTGTGTGTGTGTGTGTGTTTAAAGCTTCAACATTGTAGAAGGAAATAATTCTTCACTGGACTAGGTAGCCCTTGAGGGAGTGGACAGGGGTGGCCTCCCACTCCTGATATCGTAAGACAATAGCCTTTATTTGTATAGCATTTAAGGTTTGCAAAGTGCTTACATCTCATCTGAGCTTCCCAATGAAGGTTTGAGGTAGACTCTCTTAGTGTTATTACCCACACTTTAGGGATGACGAAACCAAAGCTTGAAAAAATACCTCTCTCACTGTCACATAGCCATCCACCCTTTATGCCATCTTGCTTAACTCGTGAAAATGAGATGACACTGTGAGGGGAAGGAATTAGGGACAGCTGGATATCATGGCAAGAAAACCTTTTTTTTTTCCAATCAGAAGACTTGGGTTTGAATAGTCACTCTGTCAATTACTACTTGAATACGTTTGGGTAAATCCCTTTTCCTTTCTGGGACTCACTTTCTTTAGCTGTAAAATGATTTTGTGGAACTAGAATAATTTCCAAAGTATCTTCTAGTTCTAACAAGGAAAGTATGAATTTTGTCATTTCTTTCCATGTGTCTCTGATGATGGAGTGGGGGAGGGGCCTCCTGCCCAGAAGCCTGGGTGTGGTCTATATTAGTATTTCTCAAGTGCTGGGCAGCACTTATTTGCAGCACATTTTTACAAGTCCATAAAACATTTTATTATCCAAGAGCCTTTCTACTTAAAATCCATAAAATTGTGAAGTCGAATCTCTCTTCTCTTCCTTGTGTCTTGCTTCTTTACCCCAGGCTTTCTCCTTTCCCCTGGCCTACCTGAGCCCACATTGATCCTATAGATGATGCTGAGGAGAACTGATATTTTTAGAACAAGAGAAAAAGGCAATGTGGTGCAGTACATAGAATGCTGAGTTTGGAGATGAACAGACTTGGGTTCAAAAGCCATTTGCGACACTTATTAGCTCTGTGGTTCCAGACAAGTCATTTAATCTCATATTGCTGCAAGAAACTCCCTGGGACTTGGGCATTATATTAGTCAGATAGTGGGAAAATTAAGTTGCCCCTGCAGCAATTCCAACTATCTTTTCTTTCCCCTGAGGCAGGGAAAGTATTCAATGCTCTGGAGGAATCCTTTATGGAATAAGGACATGGATGGAAATTGACCTGGAAGGGTGTACCCTGAGGAGTTGTGATCAGCGTCAGTGGAGGTGATGGGGAGGGTTGTACTCCTCGTATGGAAGATGAGACAGATCTGTTGAAGACTGAATATCCAGAGTGAGGTAAGCGATAGGCCGAGGCTCCTTTTGCCCTTGGTCATACGACATTTGTAGTATCCTGTTCCGTTCTGTGTACCACACTTTGGGATAAGACATTGACAAATTGGAGCATTTGCAGAGGAAGGCAACAAAAACGGTAAGAAAAACAGATCATAGAATGAGGAGTTGTTGCTGTCTTCATATAATTGACTGTCATGTGGAAGAGGGATTATACTTGTCCTTCTTGACCCCAGAAAGCAAATCTTGGAAGTGTGTGGAAGCTGCAAAGCTGTAGATTTAGAACTAGTACAAGGGAAAAAAAAAACATTTCTAAAAATTATGACAGTTCTTTTTCTCTTAAAAAACAAACAAAACACACAATAGCCATTCTCAGTATAATTCTTTGTGGAGAAGATGGCTAGGAACTCTGTGAAGGCCAAAAAGCTCATGAGAAGGCCTGATTTTGTCAGTTTTGTGCCCACATGTGTTTCTTCTCTGAAAAGGACATCCAAGATGTCCACACAACAAAGAGGCACTATTTTATACTCATGACCCCAAATTAATTTCATTGGTGGAGTCCAAGCTCGGTGAGGATGATAGTTTTCATTGCCTGTATGAGCCCCAGGAGGGGTGAATGTGACACTCACCAGAATGTCTAGAGGCTGTTCTCCCTCCACCTACCCTCATCCTCAGCAAATTCATTTTCTTTCTATGGGAGTTGACATCATGGAGTCATCCTGTGAGGTCCTGAGGGAAAAATGGGACTCATTGATGAGGGGGATGTATATTGATTATTTGTGGACTACTATGAGATGTTTATCTTGTTTTTGCTTTTTCTGTGTGGTGAAATAAAGATTACTCTGTAACAAAAATGTGTTAACTTGAATTTTTATACAGGATCTGAGGACCCTTTTCCCCCATATCTGGAAGACTTGGCATAAGCTATATTTAAACTACATCCTGAGCTTTCCCAGGCACAATTCTGAGTAGGGGCAAAATAAGCCAAGTATTACAAGTTTGGATGTAGCCCCCAAGATTATTTTTAGTTCCTGTATTTATTCTTAGAGCACTGGGGCATGTACACAGGTGTTACAGGAAGGAGAAAGAAAGTGCATGATTTGGCCCTTGGCCTGAAGGAACTTATTTCCAGTTTGGGTCAAAGCAGACTTGTGCATATGCAACAATTAACGGATAATGTCAGACAATGTATGCTAAGTGACAAGGACTGCAAGTTCTAAAGGCTGCTGGAGTTAAGGGAAGATTAGGTCAACCTGAACAAGAGCAGTCATGGAATAATAATAGAAATAGTTCACATTAAATAACTGACATTTATGTAGCACTTTAAAGTGTACAAAGTGCTTTATATTCACTAACTCCTTTGGTCCCCTCAATACCCTTTCCCTGAGACTCACTTCCTCATCTCTTACATAGGGGATAATGTATCCCTATCATTCATTGTGGGGGCAGTGGGGTGGCAAAGTGGATAGAACACAGGCCTGGAGACAGGGGATCTGAGTTCCAATTTTGTCTCAGACATTCACTAGCTGTGTCACCCTGAGCAAATCAGCTAGGCTTGTTTCCCTCACTTTCCTCATCCGTAAAATGAGCTGGAGAAAGAAATGGCAAACCACTCTAGTATCTTTGTCCAGAAAACTCCAGTGGGGACACAAAGAGCAAGACATGACTGAAATGACTGAACAACAAATTATTTATTGCATTTACAAAGTTACAAAGTATCAGAGGTGGGACTGAATCCATATCTCTCCTGTTACCACATGCAGCACTCTTTCCATTCCGTACCACATTGCTGCTTTTTATATAATGCCTTAAGGTTTGGAAAGTACTTTTCCTCACAGCAACCTAGTAATGTGGGTTGTGAAATTTCTTTTTAATCTTTTTTGGGGGGCAGGGTAGGGTGGTTGGTGTCAAGTGACTTGCCCAAGGTCACACAATTATTAAGTGTCAAGTGTCTGAGGGTGGATTTGAACTCAAGGTCTCCTGCCTCCAGGACTGGTGCTCTTCCACTATGCCACCTAGCTGCCCCTTGGGTTGTGAAATATTGTCTGAATTTTTGTTGTTTAGTTGTTTCAGGTGTGCTTGTGGTATTTTCCTTGCTGGGACAAAAAGTACATATAAAGACAGTAAGGCTATATAGGGCAGATAGGTGGTGCCGCAGATAAAATCCTGGGACTGGGGTCAGGAAGACTCATTTTCTTGAGTTCAAATCTGACCTCAGACACTTATTAGCTGTGTGACCCTGGGCAAGTCACTTAACCTTGTTTGCTTCAAGTTTCCTCATCTATAAAATGATGTTGTTGTTTGCCCTCTGTTCTTGAAGAGACCATGATGTCAGGGAGACGGTGACATGCCTTGCAGTTGACTTTGATTTGAGGGAGGGCTGTGCCAGGTCACCAGCCTGACTTTCTCCTCCAGAGCCTTCTGTGTTTAGTGGCCAGATGTAGATCAGGATGACTGGATGTGGTCCCAGGTGCAGTGGGGAGACCTTGGCCTTTTTAATTTAAGGTTTTTCTGAGTTCTCATTTTGACTGAGGCGACTGCTTGTTCAGTGATTATGGCTAGGTAAGTGATAAACCAAGGAATAGCCCCTTTTTACCTAATTAAAAAAAGTCAATATGGGAGGGGAAGACCCTCAAGGTTTCTGGCCAAAACAGAAATAATTACTATTTACATTCATTCTGAGCCATTGGGGTGGTGCTGGGACCTATTGTTGGACAAAGAAACTTGATTTCTTTTTTTGACTTCAAATTATATTGCAAGTTGGGAAATTTAGAGAATCCACCCTAAATGTTCACATGGACTATTTGTGCCCTTTTGTGGAGCATTCCAGGCTCCTATTGGTGGGATTAGTCACGTTCAGATGCCTTGTTACTTGACTCTAAAACAGTGATGTCATTTTGGTCCTAGAACCAAAGACTACAACCAATTGCTGGCCAATCAATGAAAACAAGAGTGAACTGGGTATAAAGTATGGTCTTAAAAAAAGAAATAAATCTAGCCAGTAAACCCCAAGATATCTTGCTAGGTTTCAACCGTTGAAATGAACCGGAGAAGGAAATGGAGAATCACTCCAGTATCTTTGCCAAGAAAACCCCAATTGAGGTCATGAACAGTTGGACACAACTGAATAAGGACTGAACAAAAGGATAAGATAAGGGCCAAAAGACCTGGGCTGGTGATGGTATTAAATGATATCTTATGGAGTCTGGACTTCAAGCTAAAGTCAATGGATGTAAGACTTAATATTGGCCTAAGATCATTCAGATGCTAATTGAATTAGGGATGGTGAGAGGAAACAGGGGTTTCAAATAAGACAGTTTCAGAGAAACTACATGGCCTATTTTTGTATTGGATCTGTGATTCGTTGGTGTAGGGAACTCCCAATGAGAAAACTCCCTTTACTAAGGCAGACCATCAACTGTTATGTGGCTTATAGTCATAGTAACTCTGGGTTTCCGAGTTAAGTGATCTACCCAAGATCACAAAGTCATTGTGTATAAGAGTGAATGAAAAAAAAAGCAAAAAGCATTTATTAAGCAAAATTATAGGTGACATAAAGGATAATGGGAGAGAGAAACAGAAGATGCAAATAGGCTAGGGTCTATTACCAATGTTTACATATGCTTGATAAGTACCTTAAAATACAGCACTGAAGAGAACATAAGGATAATTCTGTTTTAACAAGATCATTCATTCATTTTTTTAAACAATTTAGAATTGTGGGTAAATAAGGGTAAACTGGCACTAAATGAGTTCTGAATTACCATGAGAAAAGTCTAGGAGATTTAGTGCATAGATTTTGTGACACAGTGCTTTGGATGCCAATAGTACCTAGCTTTGTTTCAAATAGATCAGTTTCATGGATAATGCAAATGTTAAAAAAAATAAGTAATTCAGTAATAGCTTATACTTCCATATTTCTTCCAAGTCCAAAAAACATTTTACATATATTAGTTTATTTGATTCAAAGTAGGGTACTAGGTGCTGAGCAAAATCCAAAGATAATTAGGATATAATTCTATCCTTATGGTATTTACAGTTTAGCAAGGGAGACATCCCAATACAAAAATGTGCAACACTAATAGATCAATTCATAATAATAAAATAAAATGCCTATGGTGTGCAGAGCCCTCTTCTAGGTTCTGGGGAGCACATAAGGTTTAGGTAAGGTACCATTTCTGACACAGCAAGAAGTAAGCTTCTTGAGAGCTTACACTTTTTATTCCCATTTTTGTATTGTTAACACCTTGTATAATTTCTTACACATAGTGGGTGTTTAATAGATTCTTGTTGAATTGCATTCATGGAGCATGGATCATGTTAGAACTATTGTGTTGACTAGGATATAATAAACGTGTAAGACAGATACAAAGTGTCGCATGAAGTTGGGGAAAGGAAAGATCATTTCTGTCTAGGGGAATCCAAGAAGTACGTATTGATGAGCCTGACATTTAATCGAGGTCTTGAAAGATGGGTCAAAATGAACGTTTATGACTCCCAGTGGCAAAGTGACTTTTTGTATCTTAGAATGAAACATATTTTCTTTCTCAGGGAAAGTAAAATTCTGTAGTTAAAACTTGCCAACCTAATATATGGCTGTTCTATAGAGTGTTGAATATATTTTGAAGAAAATATCATTCCTCAATGGTTTAAAATCTCAAATTGTCTGAAAGAAATCTATTGGATAATGAGTATATGATCAATTCACAATCTGTGCTCAATCTCCACCCCCAAGATGGTTAATTCTTCAAAATAACATAGCCATTGGATACCAATATTCTCAGTTAGCATTTTACATCCAGATAATGCTTCATGAGTATTCAAAGTACTTTCATATCCATTATTTCACTCAACCCTCACACCAGTTCTGTGAGGTCAATAGGTTTTGTTGTACTCATTTAGAAAGACAAGAAAATTGATGCTCAGAGAGCTAGATTTACCCAGACTCAAGCTTATATGACAACCTAGGCATGGAACAATGGAACAGTTCTCCAAATATTTAGTCTATCCTGGTTTTAGGAACAGTGCTGTCTTTCCCAAAAGATCTCGAGTAGAAACTGAAATTCTGACAAATGATAATGAAATCAGCTCAAAGCTTCCACCAACTGATCCATTTGTTTGTTTCACAAACATTTATTGTCTATTTTTGTCATCGTTCTTCAGTTGTGTCCAATTCTTCATGATTCCATTTGGGATTTTCTTGGCAAAGATACTAGGGTGGTTTGCCATTTCCTGCTCCAGCTCATTTTACAGATAAGGAAAGTGAGGCAAACAGGGTTAATTGACTTGCCCGGGGTCACACAGCTAGTGTCTGAGGTGGAATTTGAACTCAGGAAGATGAATCTTCCTGATGCCCTGTTCTACAGCTGTGCCACCTAGGTGCCTGATTATTGTCTACTATATTTCAGGCATTGTTCTAGGCACTGGGGCCAGAAAGACAGAAAAAGTCCTCAGCTAATATTGTATTGGTGGGAGTGGGAGGCTGGGAGAGGTGGTGGAGTCAACACATAACACAGAAAAGTAAATACAAAATCCTGTGAATTTAAAGTAGATACAAAATAACTGGAGCAGAGGAATCAAGACAGTCTTCTTGTAGAAGCTGACCCAAGGTGAGATTTGAAGGAAGCTAGGAATTCTCTCAGGTTGAGCTGAGGAGAAAGTACATTCCATGTATAGAAGACATATTGCAAAGGCATGGGGATGGGGGATGGAATATTGTTTACTAACAACAGCACAAAGCCTTATTTGGCCAGAATGTTGGATGAGGTAAAGGATGATCATGCTCCTTAAGCCTGGAAAGGCTGGCTAGAGCCACATCATGAAGTATTACAGGATCCAAATGGAGGACTTAGTTTGTAGTTTGTCCCAGAAATAAGAGGAAGCCATCAGATCATCCTGAGTAAGGGAATGATATGGTCAGCCTTATGTTCCAGGAAAATCAACTTGGTAGCCATAAGGAACTTGAACTGGGGAGGACTGGAGCCAGGGAAGCCAATTAAAAGGTGATTTCAGTTGAGAGATGATGAAGATCTGTTCTAGAGAATGGGGTTAATTCAGAATTTTGCTTATGGTGCTTCAGGGCTGCTGGCAGATGAGTTAATAAAATCAGTGAGATTCTATCCAATCTTCCTTTCCTGAATTTTCTCTCCCATCTGGGTACCTATTTCATCTCTTAGAGGCATTAACTTTCTTTATCCTCAACTTTCTTCCCTTGACTATTATTAATCATGAGACTCTTGTGGGAATTTCTCAGCATGAGTTCTATGAGAGCCCAAGGAAATAATTTCATCTACCATGAGGTCAGCAAGACTGGAGGTCAAGAAGTGAGAGGCCAGATAGAAAGAAAAAGTAAATTTATTAGTAAACTAAGGAACACTGCTTGGGCTGGGAGCAGCTTTAGCATTTTAGAGTACAGACAGGGCTTTTATAGCTTTTTAAACCTGCTTAGGGTACACAGCCAATCAATGGCATTCTGTGGCAAAATGGAAATGGGGGGGGCGTGTGCAAGGCTAGGGTCACAAAGATTGCTAAAGGTTAGCTTTGTTCCTGTAAGAAATACATTTATCTAAGGTTAGTTTTGTCAGAATTCTCTGTGTTGGCAGGAAATCCCAAAGATAATAGGAACCCCTTTTGAAATAGAATCATTTTTTTTTCACCTTGTTATCAACAGGGAGGGAAGTACAGGGCAAACTGTACAGTTCTGTTTCATTCATCTTAGAGGCTACTCTATCCAGGGGGGAAAGCATTTCTCCCCCAAACTTGTAGCACACAGGTTTGTCTACCTCCTCTCTAAGACCATTCAGCATGAAGGTAAGCTTGTGCATCCGCTCTCCAAAAGTGACTGGCACTTTCAGCATTATCTTCAGCTATGGAGTGAGAGGCATCATTCTTGTTAAAAGGATTTTCTTGGTCAGCAATCAAAGGAGCAATTGGGGTGGGAGAGGGCAGGAGGAATTTTCTAATGTGACTCCTGAAATCATAGCAGGTAGGCACTTGTCTTTCTTGTCCACACATGAGGCTGACTCCTGGCTTATTATGGAGTTGAAGGAGGTACTCTAATGTTGTAGAAAGAACTCTAGATTGAGAGTTCAGATGACCTCAATTTAAATCACAGTTCTACAATTCACTTACTACTTGTGGGAACCTCAGGACAAATCACTTAAACTCAGGTTCAATTTGCTTGTTTCAGTAAAGGAGACTAGTTGATCTCCAATGCCTCTTTTTGAAGGACCTTGTGATAGCCTCATAATGGCCTCTCCCCTCCAAGTCCATTTCCATTCCAACCCATCCTCTAAGAGCCACCAAAGTGATTTTCCTAACGTGTAAGTCTGACCATGTGACTCTACCTTCCCCCTTGACTTCATACTCAATAAACTCCAATGGCTCCCCAACCCTTCTGACATTTAGCATATACTCCTCTGTCAGTCAGTACCTTTCACAGGAGATTTGGCCACTGCACATGCTATAGCTGCTTGGAGGTGAGAGTTGGGTAAAGAGAGACAGCAAAGGTAGAGGAGTAGTCCTGGAAAGGGCTCAGCAAACACCATCACACTAGAGATGCTCGCCCTCCCAGAACACCCTATATGCCTGTCTCAGCAGTTGGGCTGAACTAGGTTGAAAGTAACTGACAAGCCTCAAATCCCCTGTGAGTTAGGGGGATGTCCACCCCACGAACTTGAAGACTTCTCCCAGTGGAATGGATAAATGAGAACAATTTGTTCCAGTGACCAGGAAGGCAGCCAAAACAGGTTCTATGGAGTGCTTAGAGTTTGGTCAGATATCGAAGACACCAAGGTCATCCACTGCATCCTGGGAGATTGCCAATCATCTTGACACTAGACTTCTGATGACTCTGGAAGAGAGAGACAGCTTTGTGCAACTCCATTTCACTTAAATCTAATTCACTTGCAAGTCAAGACCTCACCTTGGGATATCATTGATTCTCTTTGAAAACAAAGAAGAAATAGCAGTTACAACATGTTTTATAACCTGGCTCCTTCCTAGCTTTCCAGTCTACACATTACTCCCCTACATGCATAGTGTCTATGGTCTAGTCATCTGGCTTGTTGTTACACACACACACACACACACACACACACACACACACACACACCCTCCTCCATCTCCCATCTCCACACCTTTGATGATTGTTCACTCTTCCTGGAATGTACATCCTCCTCACTTCTGTCTCTTGGAATCCCTAATTTCCTTCATGACTCTTCTCAAGTGCCCCCTTGTGCAAAATACTTCTTGTTTTCTCCAGATCCTAGTGCCATCCCTTGTCAGGTTACCTTTTCTCTCCTCTATCTCTTGGCTCTCATCCCCTAAACCTAGGACACTCTTCCACCTTTGTTCCAACTACTGACCTCCTTGAATTCCTTTCAGTCCCCACTAAAACCCCATCTTTTACAGGAAGCCTTCTGTAACCCCTTTTAATCCAGTGCTTTCCTTCTTTTAATTATTTCCCATTTATCCTTCATATAGTTGTTTGCATGTTATCTTCCTCATTAGATTGTAAACTGCTTCAAGGTAGAGTCAGTCTTTTGCTTCTTTTCGTATCCCAATACTTCGCACAGTGCCTAACACATAGGAGGTATTTAATAAATGTTTAGTGATAGATGCAAGCTTATATACATATTTATTGTTTTCCCTATTTGAATATAATCTCCTAATGGGAAGGGACTGTTTCAGTTTTGTCTACCTTCATTATTTAGAACAGCACCTGGTCCAAAATAGGCATTTAATAAATGCTTTTTGATTGATTGATTCCAATGACATATCCTATAGAGCAGTGGTTCTCAACCTGTGGGTTATGTTCAATTTGTAACAATGAAAATACATCCTGCATATCAGATATTTACATTATGATTCATAGCAGTAGCAAAATCACAGTTATGAAGTAGGAACGAAAATAATTTTATGGTTGGAGGTCACCATAACATGAGGAACTGTATTAAAGGGTCACAGCATTAGGAAAGTTGAGAACCACTGCTCTAGAGGCATGTGGGATACTCAATTTTTGTTTATCCCAGCTCTAGCAAAGCTTTAGGGGGTCAGACTCTGGAGTAAAGAGTAGAAGTTGAAAAGAAGCTTAGACTTCTTTTAAGGAAACAATTCTTAATAATCTGTGCTATTTAAAAATAATCTGCACTCTGCTTTAAGATGTAGTGGCTTCTCTGTTGCTGGAAGTTTTTAAGCAAAGACTTCTGGTCCAAGAATTTATAGGGGAAATCCTTAATCCAGTATGGATAATACTAAATTGTAACATGATACAGAAATTCTATGATTCTCAGTTAACTCACAGCCTTTGTTCAGAAATTGAGGCAAACTTTGCAACCTTTTTGAGGATTTTCCTGTTATGATACCCTGAAGGGGTGGTTGGGGTAGTGGTGGTATAGATAAATATCTCTTCCCCATTGCAAACCATACATATGACAAATTGTTGGGTTTCTCAGAAACAGATTCGGTGGTTTCTATTGACATTGAAGTTAGCGTGAACCAAACCAGATTGTGCAGACAGTGTATATTGGATTGAATGTACTGTTTCATTACTGATGACAAGAAGCAATATTCTTTCCCATAGTTTTTTTGTCTTGGCAAACAGACCATCTTAATCTTGAATCTTTGGGAGAAGTTCCTGGAGGGGAGAAGATAGGATTTTCTCACAGTCTTTCTGGTCACACCCAGCCAGGAATAAATCCATTCCTTGTGTGAAAAGGAATGAGCATGAAGAATTCATTCAATATTTTGAGGCTGTGTCTGTGTGACTTGAGAACATCTGGAAGTGAAGTGGGAAACTCAGGCTATCACCCAGAGGCCCTGGTTACATGGCACGCACCAACTCTGTATATGTAGACATATGGTAGTGTTGTGTGGACATAGCCTTTAATGTAGAGTTCCCACGCTCATTGGCTCAACATCAGAAAAGGAACAGCTACTGTGCAGTTTGGATGAAAAATAACTTGTGGGCTTATTGTCCTTTATCAAAGACAGCATGGTGTGAGGGAAAGAACTACATATTTTGAGTCAGAGATCCTGGGTTTGAATTCCAGCTCTTTCACTTCCTACCTTTATTTTAAAGTGACAATCTCTGTGGGTTTCTGTTGCTTCATCTATAGAATAAAGAGTTTTATATATGACCTTCAAGGTCATTTGTGTGTGTGTGTGTGTGTGTGTGTGTGTGTGTGTGTGTGTGTGTGTGTAAAGACCTTGAAGATCTCTTCCAGCTTTACGTTGAAGAAGTCTGGTTTGGGGCAACAGGGAAACATGGGTTGGATGTTTTCTCTCCTCCCTCTCCTCCCCTCCCCCATTTCTTTCTCTCTCTCTTTCTCTCTCTCTCTCTTTCTTTCTTTCTTCCTTCCCTTCTTCCTTCCTTCCTTCTTTTTCCTTCCTTCCTTCCTTCCTTCCTTCCTTCCTTCCTTCCTTCCTTCCTTCCTTCCTTCCTTCCTTCCTTCCTTCCTCTCTCCTCTCTCTCTTCTCCTCTTTCTTTCTTAGAAGAAAAATACTAGAACTTATTTGATGCATAGGCAGAAAAGGTACCCCCTAGGAATAACAGTGCTCTGCAGGTAATTAAGTGTGCTCCTAGTCCCATCCTTGCAGCCATAAGCCAAGTAGGTAGCCATTCAACTATCACCTAAGTAACACGTAAGCCAGCCTCACTGAAGCAGTAAGGTAGACTAAAGGAAAGACAGGAGATAGCAAGTCAAACCACTATCATCTCTTTGACTACGACCTCCTCTCAGACCCCAGTGGAGACAGGTCAATACCCTGAATCCAAACAGCAGTGTACACCTCCAAACTCAGACAAAAGATTCTGCTTCTAGCCCGGCACTCACAGCCAGAGATGGATTCGCAATCCATTTTGCAATCCAATTAGCACTAGTACTTGAGTCTGGAAATTGTTTTTCTTCCATTTGTCTTTAATTTCTCATAAAGTTTACCAAATTTGCCCTCTGACCTACTTCAGTAGTCCAAGTCACCAACATGATTTCCTTCTCCTTATTTAACTCAAATCCTTCTCTTTCTTCTGACTCCTCACACAAACTTCTTCAACAAAATAAGTGAGAAAACATTTTTAGCCTGGTTTCTTTGTCTGTAAAAGAGACAGTTGGACTAGATGAACTTTTCAGGTTTTTCATTTCTAGATCCATGAAGACAACAAGAGTACCTACCTCCCAAGGCTGTTGTGAGACTTAAATGAGATAATATTTGTAAAGCACTTAGCATAATGCCCAAAGTGAGTACTAAATAAATGCTAGTTACTGTTATCATTATTAATGATAACATTCTCTTTCTATGCATGAGGCAGTGGCACCGTGCATCTTCTCTCTTGAAGCTGGGAGCCAAAAGATCCCAAAGAAACCAAAGAGACCAGATCTTTCTTGTCTCTTTCTCACCTGCACATTGATCTTCACAAATGAAGAGAGTGTCCCATACCAAAGGGTTTTGGGACTTGAATTATACTTATTTCTGTTTCTATTATATTCTCCTGGAGAAAACAAATTCCTGGAGGGCAGAGACCATTTTAGCTGATTTTATTTTATTCTTTTTCTCTCCAGAGCCTGGAACTGATTGTTGTTATCGAGTTGTATCTGACTCCATATGGGGATTTATTGGCAAAGATACTAAAGCAGTTTGCCATTTCCTTCTCCAACTTATTTTACAGGTGAGGAAACTGAGGCAAACAGGATGAATTGACTTGCCCAGGGTCACACAGCTAGTAAATGTCTGAGGCCAGATTTGAAATCAGGAAGAGGACCAGCATTCTTTGCATTACACCACCTACCTGCCCACACTAGTTGTGTCCTACTGGAACAAGTAGGTATTAAGTAAATGCTTGTTAAATTCATAAATGAATGAATCTAAAGAGTGGGAGAAAAGGGTGAAGTCCTATAAAAGAAGGGACTGAAGGAGAGGATGTAGAAAGAGGTAGCCTGGTATATTACAAAGAATGGTGGATTAAAATCAGAAGATTTAAATTTGAATCTGAGTTCTAATACTTAATTAGCCATATGACCAAGTGATTGCTTCTTTGAGCCTTTGTTTACAATCAAGGGATATGATAATAGTCTTTCTTTTTTAAAATTTAATTTATTTTGTGGCCTGATGTCACTATTGAATGCTAGATTACTAATTGTATTTTAGATGTGACTTTTTGTTATAGGTATGCATAGACATCATCACTTGGGTGTAATTTTCCTATACTATTAGTTGTTTCTTATTTTGACTTTTTATTCAATAATTTATTATTTTTAATTTTTAGTAACAAATATTTTTACTAATCTGTTCATCTCACCACTTCCTCCCCCAAGTTAGTAAACTGCAAATAAAATCCTTTTGTTAAATAATCCATGTCCAAAAACATATGTCTTTCTACATTATATTACTTCTCTATCAAGAGGTGACTGGCATGTTTAGTCTCCTTCCTTTTGAATTTGTGTTTTGTTACTGTATTAATCAGGGTTCTGAAGTTTTTCAAAGTTATTTTTCTCTCAAATGTTCTTATCATTACATAAATTGTTCTAGTTCTGCTTACTTTGTATCAGTTCATAAAGGTCTTCCTAATTTCCTCTAAAATTGTCTATTTAATTGCTTCTTATGGCATGATAACTTTTCATTACATTTCTATGCCAGGAATTGTTTACATCCCCCAATTGGAATGCACTCCCTTAATTTCTAAATTTTGACTACCATGAAAAGAATTGTTATAAACAGATTTGTACCTAAAAGTTTTTCTTTCTCAGATTTCTTTCAAAGTATAGGCCTAATAGTGTTATCACAGGAAAGGGCCAGTACAGAGAAAAAAATAAGACTTGTACTACCAGTCTCATAAATTTGCTGTGAGGAAAGTACTTTGAAAACCCTTAAGTGTTATATACATGTGAATTATCTTTTACGAAGACTTCCTGAACTGAAGGATAGGAAATGTTCAATGTTGACTGGGGCACAATGGCTGGAGGAAGGCCAGTCCCTTGGACCACTGGGTAGAGAATTGATTTAGTGATTAAGAGAGGCCACTTACCCCCTCAATGTTGCTTTTGGACAGCATGTTCTAGACATCAAGGCCAAAGCTGTGATTACCCAGAAACTTAGGCTAGTTTCTGTATATACTATTAGAGGGAGAGAACTCAGTGCCACGTATTAGTCAATTCCTTAATACCTGGAAAATCTACACATGAATCTGGGGGCAGATTCTTCTATTTATCTAAAAATGATTCCTTTTAATGGCATGATCACTCTCTCCTGGGGAAAACAGAAAGCAGAATGTTGGAATTAATGAAACCCATCTAGGTGCAGTGAGCACAAGTCTCAATGAGAGTTCAGCCCAGATGCAGCATATGTGTCCATAGGATCTAGAATAGGCTCATTTCCTGCTTCAATAAGCAACCTTTTGGTGAAACAACTATTGTATGCAATAATAATAATAATAATAATAATGTTAATTGTAGCTTTTATTTTATAGAACTTTTAACTGATGAGGTTGGATATAAATGTATTATTACACTCATTTTGTGTGAAAGGAAACCAAAAGTTCCTGTAGGTAATAATCCTGTTCTGTTGTACAGGAGTCATTATCTCTATTTTGATAGTGAGAAAATTGAGGATCTGAAAGGTTAAGTGATTTACCTGGGGACCGGTACTTAGTAAATGGATGCTTTGCACTAGATAGTGTTTGAGGCAAAGAAGATTTTAAAAAAATAGAAGAAATGGTCCCTACTATAGTATATGTGTGTGTGTGTGTGTGTGTGTGTACATACACATATATATGTGCACAATATATGTGTGTATATATACTATATATAATATATATTATATGTATCTCAATCACTAAATCAATGTATATTATATATATATATACTCCAACAGCTTGTGATTTTTTTTGAAGATGAAATACATACATAAAAGAAGATAATGACTATTAGGAGGGGCTGTTTCAATGAGAAGAAAAATTATACAGTACAAATTGAAGACATGAGTAAATGCAGAGGGAATATAAAGACAATCTGGGTTACTCAGTCAGTGAAGGTGTCTTGGAGGAGGCAAGCTTTAAACCCTGTTTTGAAAGATATGATAGATGTTTATTGGTAGAAAGATTTGGGAGGGGAGGTGGGAGTGGGCAGAGAAAAACAAAGAAAGCTAATTAATAAAATGGAGACTTGTATAGACCCTGACTGAAAGCAGCATGGTATAATGGAAAGTTCACTGTCTCTGGGGTCTGAGGATTTGGGTTCAAATTCTGACTCTTCTGTGTTTCTGTGTTGCTTACTATCTGTAGGAAATTGGGTAAGTAATTTAACCTGGGTTTACTCTGAGTTTCAGTTTCCTAAAGTGTTAAATGAAAGGGTGGTCTAGATGGTCTCTAAGATCCATTATATGTATATATATAATATATAGTACATAATAAGGTCCTAGGTATATGATCCTATGACTTTACCAGATCAACTTATTTCATCTTTAAGTTCAGAGTTTATTTGTGATATCCTTTTAGATCTTTGGGGGAAAATATCTCAGAGGCTGAGAGGATGAAGCTAAAGTAAATTTCAGACATACAAAGTTTTCTTTTAAAATTAGGAGCTCTTCTATTTGCTTAGCAGAATTTATTTTAGTTCTTGAAAGCATTCCCTTCTCCTCTTTCCCTCCCAAGTCTTAATGAATCATAAAGGAGAGCAGATAGGTCCTGGGAGTAGAGAGAGCCAATCTACTTTGACCTTAGGCTATATCCAGTCCTGGAAAGATAACTAATCTGGGAGGAGGGAACGAATGTACCATAGGCACTGCTGGGATTTCTTACCAGGAATCTGTTTTTGTGTGTCTGTCTTTCTAACTCCCTGTCTGCTTGTCTGTCTCTCCTCCCTCTCCATCTCTGTCCCTTTTGCTTTCTGTCTCTTGTCTTTCTTTTCTCTGTCTCTCTATCTCTCTCTGTATCTTTATTTTCCTTCCTTCCTTCCTTCCTTCCTTCCTTCCTTCCTCCCTTCCTTCCTTCCTTCCTTCCTTCCTTCCTTCCTTCCTTCCTTCCCTCCCTTTTTCTCCTTCCCCCTCCTCTCTCTGTCCCTCTCTCTGTCTGTGTCTGTCTGTCTGTCTGTCTCTCTCTCACACCCACACCCACACACAAATAGAAACAGAGAATCAGAATTGGGAGTAGAAAACTTAGCTGCCTAGTTTGTGACACACAGGGGAACAAAAAAGAGGGATATTGTAGTTCTACTTTTTAATAAATTCAGAGATTTTAATTCTGGGAAATTTTATTCTCCCTGGAAAATAGGTATTTATTTGTCAAGTCATGTGATAGAAGGAAGTCGCAAAGCTTCTTTTGGACAGTAACCCAGAGAGAGTACAATTTTCAAATCTTGCCAGGGTAGAAAAATGCCTTGTCTCATCTCTGCAGACATAGCTACAGATACATAGTGACTGACACTGATAGACACATTTAAAGGCATACACAAAAACATCGATGTAGGCACACAAAGATAAATGTAGAGTCAGTTGTACTCAAGCGAGCGCGTACATTCATTCACGCTCCCCATTCCTCCGCCCTTCTCCCTCAGTCCCACTCTGGTTTATTGCCCTTGGATTTGATCACTCGGAGAAGAGAATACAGATCAGTTCTGAGAATGCTGTCCTGACAAGTCCTCCCCGCCCCCTAACGAAAGCATTTGTCTGGTTTATTCTAATTTCCGTTTTAATGAGCGGAGTTTTCAGGAAAAGAAAGCAGGCAGCAATTTTCTGTAATTGTGTTCATGGCCTATCATTATGGGGCCATTTAGTATTCCTGGTGATGAATGTGAACTTGGTAACTGTTAGTGCCTGGATCTGAGCATCATTCTACTCTATGCCCTGTTTCCTAACAAAGCCAGTATTGTTGAGACAAGCCGTCTTTGGTACTGGTCAAGGACAGAACCTAGAAGGTGACTTCCTATACTATAGAACAGGATTTCAAAGGGAGTCTCCTATTGCTTCTATTCTCTCTGTCCTTCCAACCATACCATAACCTGCTGCTATATTCTTCCTTGAACACCAATGTCAGCATACTATAGCACCTTAAAAGCCCAAACTCCTTAGTCAACCATTCAAAACTTTCCACAATTTGATAACAGGGAGTCAAGGTCTCTTTCTGGATTTATGTAGTATTTTTTTCCTCTCATGTATGTATTACAGTCTAGTTTTTTTGCATATGTTCTGTTCTATGACTAAGGCAACTGGATGGTGCAATGGACGCAGCACTGGACCTGGGGGTAAGAAATATCTGAGTTCAAATCCAACCTTACTAGCTGTGTGACTGAGCAATTCACTCAACTTCTGTTTTTTTTTTCAGTTTTCCTCACCTTACTTCAAGGATAAAATGAAATAATATTTATAAAGTATTTTGCAGTACTGGCCATGATTACCAACCTATAAATTTCTTGAAGACAAGGACCATTTTTGAATTTATATTTGTATTTCCTATAATATATTACAGTGGAATTACTACAGAACTGGACCAGAATTCCCACTGTCTCTGGACTTAAGGGACCTTGTTTGAATGCTGCCTATTCTACTTACTACTAGTGGGATTTGGTTAAAGGACTTAGCTGAGTTCTACTTTCTTCAATTGCAAAGTAATAGGTTGGACTAAATGGGGTCTTATATACAGTAGGTGTTCATTAATGCCCAGCATCTCCTAGCACAGGGGTATGTATACAATATGCATTCAGTATATGTTTATGGAATTTATTTAATGATAATCTTGCTCAGTATTGGTTAGAACTAGGCTAATATCTCCCTGGGTAATTTTCTTGCCTGGTGAAATAAAAAATGTAACAACCGTCTTTTGAGTTAATATCAATAAGTGAGAAATAAATATTTCAGCTCAACATGTCAGTTCTTAGCTCCTTTTTGACAGAACATCCAGGTAAATGGATTTTTCACTTTCCAGTAAGGCATTTTAGTGGTCAGTGGACCCCAAAGCACCAATAGAATAGGCATGTTTCCTTGATAAAAATACTCCAATACTTACTATCCTTTCACTTTAATCCAGTTGTTAAGTTTTATGGATTTCAGATGTTCCGATCCTCCAGGACCTGTTTTCTGTTTCCCTTCTCCTCATCCCCATCTCCTTCCTCTTCTCTAACACTTCTCTTCCCCCTCACCCCTGACCCCATTCATGAAAAACAGCTCTGAAAGTTTGATGCAGTCTCTTCATTCCACTCCTATCTATTTTAAGGTATAGCACAAGGAAAATCTGGAATAGCTCTCCTAACTTCAACTTTCACTAAGGAATCAGGTCTCTAAAATGGGGCTACTACATCCCCTCAGGACCCTATGGGTAGCTTTGAAAGTGTGAAGATGTAATTTTAATTTTATAGATCATGAGCCCTATCTGTGTTCTTAATTTGATTGTTAATTGATGTCATTTAGTTGTTCGGTTGTGTCCAACTCTTTATGACCCATTTGGGGGTTTTCTTGGCACATTTTACGTATGAGGAAACTGAGGCAAACACGGTTAAGTGGTTAAGAGAAAGTGGACACATTTAACCAAAGGGTAATTCAAAGCCTCTGGTGGCCCACAGTATATTTCTCTCTCTGTTTCTGTTTCTGTCTCTCTTTTCATGGGATAGTCATGAAGTTCTTCTTGGGCATTGTGTAGCTTTTCTTCTGTGCCCTTTGTAGAAATTTTCTGATTTCTACAATTCATGAGGTGTTATTCCAGTTGATCAAAGACTTTTCCAAAGTGAGTAAAAAAAACCTATGACTGATATGTATTCTTACTTGGTTAACGTATCAGGGTATGACATTTAAATAAATTACTTTTAGTAGAGTGGGGGTGATTTGATTAATTTACTCAAGTAATACCCCTTTTTAAAAAATATAAACTAAGGCAAAATCCCAGATCACTAAACCTCAGGATAGATTCTGAGATTAGCAAGGATCATCCCCAGTCATAAACACATTGGTGGCTTTGCTAACACAGTATCTCCCCTAGAAGATCATTTATCCATGACAGTACATGCACACTAGCTACAATCTCCAACAGACTAGCTCCAATGGAAGCCAACAGGCTTCCATTCTCCAAAGGGTATGGATGACAAGACAAACCTGTCCTGAATAAGTGACCCAAATTATGCACAGCGCATGAAACCTATAAAAGAGAAGGAAGGTTCAGGCCGACTCAAATTGTAGGAGTGGTATATTTTGGATTCTATGATCCCATTCGACAGTCATAGGATTTAGAGTTGGAAGGCCTATACAGTCCAATACTATCATTTTAAGATGAGGAGACTGAGGCTCAGAAAGAGAATGACTTTCTCAATGATCTTGATGCAGTTTTGAGTAGCAGATAACAGAGCTATTGATTCATTAGATAATTACCAACAATATTTACTGGCATATTCAATATTTGCTGTTAGGTCAATGGGTGGAAAACTCTTTAAGCATAGCCGCCCTACTGATGGTCCTATCTCTGTAATGCTCAGTGCTGTCTGACAATTGTGGTGAGTTAGATTTTCTGTTGCTCCTATAGTGGTCAGCTGCTTAGCAAGTCCAGGAGAGTGGTTATGTACCCCTGAAATAGTGTCCAATAGCATCACTTTAATGGTATTAACACCTAAGGCTCACAAAAAAGATGAAAGGTCAACCTCAGAGGAGGTGGCCAAGTAGACTGTGCCCAGAGGTCTCTTCTTGACCTGCAGGGAATCAGTTTCACCAGGAAGTTCCTCAGAGACCCTTGAGCAAAGTGTCTCAACATTTTGAGTTCTGTGGGAATCTCAGAGGGCCCTCTGGGGCTCCTGTTTTTCATGTGTCTAAGGCAAATGGCTAAGATAGGGGGAAAAAATAAGGCAGGAGCAGAGAAAAAGGAAAAAGACAGAGGTGAATATTAAAGCAATTACTAGATATTGAATGTGGCCATTACAGTTTCTCTGTTTGCCTTATGGGAGGTATCAAATTCATGTATTCTTATTGGATGTCTCATTGGATAGGCTGGGGTTATTTAAATAATCCCACTTAGTTATCCCAGATAAAATTTCAAGGATTAATTGATTGTGTGTGTGTGTGTGTGCGTGTGTGTGTGTGTACTTGGTCAAACTCCCAAACTAGGGGTAGTGGTGAAGGTGAAATCTCTCTCTCT